>CM031236.1:415596485-416198985 GCA_018340775.1 Taxus wallichiana var. yunnanensis
CATGAGTAATTCTATTTCCACTTTGAGTGTTGTATGATTGTATTCTAGAATTTGAGAGTATGTGTACTTCCACGGATCTCTTGCATACGCAACTTTGAATGGAATATGCAATAATGCTCCTTCTAGATCAGTTTTGTATGACTTCACGAGTGATTTAGAAATTTTGGCATTGGTAGGTCTGATTGTGTTATTTTGATCGGGACATCCATTTTCTCTTCGGACTTTTCCATTGTTGTGCCCTAGTTTTCTTCTTCATCCTTTTTATCAATCTTTCTTTGAACTTTATGTGCCTTAGTTCATTCTCCTTTAACACATTTTATATTTTTTCCTCCCACCTACCACATTTATTTCTACTTTAGAAAAATCCTCTTTGTGTTAGCCACATATTTTACCCCCTGTATTTTCCACATTTTATATTTTTCTTCCTTCTACGACTTTTTGTGCATACTCCAATTATTTCCTCGTTGTGTGGTTTTCCTTGATTCTCCTTCCGCCACTATTTCTATGGGTATACCTTGCTTCATTATGTTGCTTATTTTACATGTTTTTGTGTTGCGGATTTATACTACCTTTCTCTATCGTTTTCCTTTGTGATTTCTTTTGTATAATAGTTTTTCTTTTGCAGTTTCATCCTTCTTCTTTTTGTGTGACTTTTCTATGTTTTTCTTAGCATGGTTTTGTTTTCTTTCTTTTCTTTGTGGAATGCTTGTGTTTATTCACTCAGATATTACCTATTTTACTTTATTTCACAAGTATTCTTTCTCTGTGTATTTCCTCTTCCCTCATTTCATGGGTATTTTTTCTCCATGGATTGTCTTCTCCTTTATTGTGTGGATATTTTGCCTCCATGGACCATGTTTATCACTCTCCTTCTCTAAGCTAAAGATTTCCTTGCAGGGTTTTCATCATACCCATAGACCTACCCATTGAATTTCTGATTTTTAAATAGGTTGGCATTTCTATTTTATTCTCTTTTGTTTTTATTTTTCTAAGGGTAGAGACACCCTTGCGGGTTTTCATCCTACCCCTTGACCTACTTGCCGAATTTCCAGTTTTCAAATAGGCTAATATTTTTCTTTTTAGTTTTTATTTAAAATATTTTTATTACGCTACATAAATCTTGAGCCTTATGCCATTCACATGTCCTAGAAGTTATTTCATCTGTAATATTTGGAGTTTTAACGATCCTGAAGGTAATATTTCCTTGATGATATATGGCCCTAGTCATCTGACCTTCAACTTACCATGATACTCATATTTATTATCATTTAGGAGTACCTGATCTCCAATGCAAAATTGATTTTTCTTTATATGGTAGTCATGTCATGCTTTCTGATTTCTCTTCTCCTATGTTTGGTTATAGGAAGAAATAAATCTCTTTTCATATAATTTCTCTAGTTCTATCAATCTTTCATGTATAGATTTGTATTCTGTCATCCTGAATGCTACTTCAATTCTTGGGTTAGGCAAGATGAAATCTATGGGAATTGCAGCTTCCATGCCATATACCAATCTAAAGGGAGAGTAATTTTTGATCCTTTTATATGTTGTGGGGTATTCCCATAGAGAGGTGAGTATTTTTAAATCCCAATCAGCATTTTGTAACAAACAAATCTTCATTAGGACCTTATCCAATACCTTATTGAATGATTTTATCATTCCATTTTCCTGAGGGTGGTATGGAGTGCTTCTATGGTGATTAATCATGAATCCACTATAGAAGTTCTTAGATGGTTTCATTTATAAAGTGCTTTCCTTGATCACTTTGGTGATACTTTGAATAGACATATAAATATTGTAATTATGTTTTCATGCAAAAACTTTGTTGTTGTCCTCGTAGTACAACCTTTTGTGGGGACCACCTCTGCCCACCTTTTGAAATATTTTGTTCCAGTGATGATGAATCTTTCTTGGGAATTCCTAGCTACTGGTTTTAATTGGTCTTATGAAATAAATAGCCCATTTCTCAATGGTATTTCATTTTTGGCATTTGGCTTTCCCACTCTTTGGCATATGTCACATGATCTAGCATGTTTATGAGCATCTCTAAACAATGTAGGCCACCATAGTCCTGCCATCATTACTTTCCTTGTTGTCTTCTCTCCTCCATTATGTACACCCAAAATACCTTCATGTGCTTCTATCAAAACATTCTTCCTTTCATGTTCTAATGCTATTCTCCTCAAGACATCATCTTGACCATTTTTATACAATTGTCCCTGAATTAATGTAAAAGGGAATGCTCTACTCAACAAATTCTTCTTCATTGTTGGGTATAATCACTTGGAAATTCTCCTATATGCAACACTTGAGCAATATCATCAAACTCTTTTGGTATGACTTCGATTTGAAATAAGTGTGCTCTAGGGAAATAATTATGGATAGGGCCTTCATCCTCTCCATTCTCAATTCTTAACAAGTAGTCTGGACCATTGTTGAGCTTTCCTGGTTTGACAGCTATTGTAAAATCAAATTCTTGAAACAACATTAACCACCTACAAATTCTTCCTTGTAACTTGGTCTGTTTATAAGATACTTTAATGGTTCATGATCAGTGTAGAATGTAAAGGACGTGGCTAATAAATATTTCATGTACTTCATTAGAGCATACACTATACTTAGGGATTCTCTTTCTATTGTAGTGTAGTTTGTTTATGTTTTTGCCAATTTTCTTCTAGCAAATGCTATTGGATGATCCATCTTCTCCTAGGATGTGTTAAAAAACTTTGATCACTATTCTAGATGCATCCATATGGACATGGAATGATATCTTCCAATTAGGAAAAATCAAAATTGGGGCATGAAGAATTTTGTCTTTTAGAATTTCAAAGGCATCTACACATTATTTCGACCAAGGAATTTGTTTATTTGTTCTTTTCTTCAATAATTCTTCTAGAGGGGTACTTATTTCTGCATAATTCTTAATGAACTTCCTATGATAACTAGTGTAGCCTAGAATTTTCCTCACCTCCTTTTGATTTTTTGAGGTGGTAAATTTACAATCACTGAAGTCTTCAAAGGATCAATCAACAAACCTTCCTTACATATTATATGCCTAAATAGAGTACCAAAGGGGTAAAAAGATACATTATTTCAAATTTAAAGAAATTCATAACTCCCTACACCACTACAAATTTTGTCTCAATACTTGTATATGATATTTTAACAGGACGTAAACAGTCCAATCATCAATATAGAACTCTATAAAATCATGAATGAAATCTTTAAAGCATTTATCATAATCATGCTAAATAATGTTGGTGCATTTTTTTAGGCCAAATGGAATAACTGTATACATGAAAGAACCCCATTCCAAGGAAAAAGTGGTCTTTGGTTGCTCCTCCAGAGAAATTTTGACTTGGTGGTACTCGAAGAAACCATCTACGAAGGAATACACTTCTCTATTCTCGCTACATTCTCTAGTATTTATTTTGTAAAGGGGGTTGGAAAAGGATCATGTATACAAGCTTTGTTCAACTCTCAATAGTCTACACATACGTGGATTTCTCCAGTATTTTTATTTTGGATCACCATGGGACTGATCCATTCCACATCATCAATTGGTTTAATGATCCTTGCACTCAACATTTTATCCAACTCAGATTTTACCTTTACCTTTAATTTTGGGTTCAATTTGTATGGCCTTTTCTTTAATGGTTTGAACCCTTCTTTGATCTGAATTTTCATCGTTCTAGCTTCCTATTTTATCCTTTTCAATTATTTGAAATATTTTGGAAAAATGTCTTGAAATTCTTGAAGTAACTCCACTACTTTTGCTACTTCCTCCTCTGTCTAGTAATCTCCAATTTTAGCCAATTTTTCAGTTCCTTCTGGTCCAATATTTTCATTTTTGATCTTTAATGGCTGATAGTAGTATTTTTATCCTTCATCCTTGTTTTCTACTACTTGTCTCTCATCTTCTATCACTTTGTATCTTATATTTTTGGCTTTTATTCCTTTTCTTGTTTTTCCACATTATAACATCTTGTCATCTCTTGTACTTTTGTTAGGCCTTCTTGTGGTTTTATGATTTCCCATTCTGATTTTCTTTATCTTCAAATTATTGTCTTATAGCTTCTTCTGGTGTTATAAACAAGAATTTTATAATCTTCTGTAACACCCTCAAAATGTTCAAATCTGTGTCCCAAAAGGAAAAAGTATGGCAGAAATATTTCACTATGTGATCTCAGTCTTTTGTTTTCCACCTAATCTCCTGGTCTACGTACCATGACCATGGTATGGGCTCAAGGGTCCATACAAAAATTGAGTCCATAATAGGGGATGTCTCCCACATAACTTTTAATGCTAGTCAAAGGTGTGAATATGTTTATGTAGGTCTATTTCTCCAGAATATTCAGGGATAGTGGCATAATAACCTTCACTTTATAAAAATCTAGCCTTCAGTAATATAGTGACTAATTTCTAATGAGACGTGTTATTTTTATGTGCCTCCCACCAACTCATGGAATTTATCATCAAGGTTCCATCCAATTCTTCTATCCTTTCTTTTTCATTTGGAAATATTCTCTCCGTAATCTTGATGTATCCTTTTATATCTCCAAAGCCAGAATATTTTGGTAGTATCTCATGAGATGTTCCACGGCTCAATCTATATACCCTCTTGATTAGAAGGTCCTTAATATTTTCTTCTTCCATGGAAAAACTATTATGTGCTTGCATAAAGATATCATCTTATTCATTTTGTGCTAAAAAGTATTCATTTTATTCTTCTTGTGATGTAAAGTATTCATCTTCTTCTTCAAATATGTCTTTATCAAGTGCAAAAATGTCACCCACAGTATTATAGTTATCTTCTAATGTGATAACCTTTGGTTTTATTCTTCTTTCCAAGTGTAATTTCTGATTGGTTAACTCTGGGAACCCATGAATCCATGCTTCCACCACGTTATCTGATCCTTCCATGATATCATTTTATTTTATTGAAATCTCACCATCCAAATTTGGTTCAAATTCCTTGTCGATGTTGGAGAAGTGGTTTAATGAATATACTCCTTATATTTCGTCAAAGCCATCTTCTTTGGGATCATGCCATATTTCGTCTCCCCATGTAGCACACATTCCTACGTGTAATGGTACATAAACACATACCCCATCTGAATTTAGAGTAACCTCTTCTTCTTCAAAACTTAAAGTTCCATTATAATCGACAAACCATTCTAAAGATAAAATGGCATTATATGAGGGGTTCTCAACAACATTCTCCACCACCTCAAAGTTCACCAATTTCTTTATTCCCATAAAATTTACCTCTATGTTCTTCAACACTCCTGATGTCTGTTGAGAGGATTCATCCACCAATCCAACAAAATAATTTGTAAGATCCATGGGAGGTCTTCCAAGCATTTCCCAAGTGGTCTTAGACATCATGTTAACATCCGCGCCAAGATCCAATAATACCTTGGTGATGGTGGTGTCGAAAATATCCACATCTAGATAGATGGTGGACTTGTGCCATGTTTTCTGAGTGTGAAATGCATTTCTTTTCCTATTGGGTCCTCTTTCAATTTAATGGACATGATGAGTTCTCTCCTCCTTGTTCTAGTATTTTTTGAATTGTTTTAGCTTATCCACTAAACCATGGTTGATAGTCAAACTTTCCAATTCCTTTAGTGCCATGAATTCATGTTTAACAAAACAATATTGCTCCCTTTATTCATTAGATTGTGTTTCTCATACCATTTCTCTACTTCTTTCCACTTCTTTTAAGTGAAATCTTGGTCTAATTTCTTTAGGATTCCATTCTTCTTCATTTGAAGAGTGTTGTTCTTGGGGTACTTGTATTATTTTTTCTTCTTTGGAACTACCTTGGTTTAGTGACACTTATAGTTGTGATTTCTATCCTGTACCACGCTCTACAATTCCTTTTCCTTATTTGATTTCCCTTCTTCTCAGGTAGATTTATTTTTCCTCTTCTTTTCTATCTTCTTCTATGGTTCTACATACTAAAGTAGTAGTTTCTAAAGTAGTGGTTCTTGAAGTATCAACTATCATGGCCTTATCATTTTCCACGATGGCTTCATCCCAAGGAATTCTAGTTATCTTTTTAACTTTCTCTAAGTTTCTTTTGTTAACACCTCTGATCTTGTTGACCCACTTATATAGAACTGTTTAGCTTCTAACAATGGAATAGATCATGTTCCTTCTTATGAAAAATCCGCATGAATCAAGTTCTCATGCAATTTATAGCAAGGCTCCCATCACTTCCACATTTGTAGAAATTCATTGGTCTTCTATCTTAGTAACCATCTCCTTGATTGTATCCTCTATGGTAACCACAACATTATATCCTTGATATCCTTGGTATCCTTTACCTCCTTGATAGTTTTCATAGACTCCTCTATACCCTCATCTATACCCTTATCTATACCCTCCTCTATATCCTCCTCTAAAACCCCGCCTTACGCTCCGCATGATAACCTCCATCGTTGTGACCTTTAAAATTGAGGTTATAATTATTTCCTAATATCCACCTCCAAAATGTGCTTGGCCACCTTTTTTATTTGGTAATTTTGGGGTTTTTATCATTTACTATGATGGGTGTGTAGGTGGTGGATTTGTTATGATCATATGTGGTTAGTTATGAGGAGAGTTAGATGTTGTATTTTATCTTGCAACCATAGCTCTCTTGCTGGAATAATCTTTTAATTCATCTAATGCATCCAAAGTGGGAAAAGTATGGTGATAATGGTTATATGGTCCAAATGCCATACAATACATTAATTGGTTCATTGGTGGTGCTACTTCCAGTAAGGGACAAGTATCCTGAGTATGTTGGTCCCATAGTGTAAAAATTCCACACCATCTCTTTTCTGTTGGGGCTATATTCTTGGATGATGCTTTCTGTGAGGAATGTACTCTTTCTGTGGCTACTCTCTTTGAATTATCAGTGTATGGGCATTAAATTCTATTTTGGCCTTCATTACAATAGGTCGTACACCACATTTCTAGCCTTGAATTATTTTTAGGAGGAAAACTATTCCTCAATCCTTCAATCCTCTATATTTCTTGCTATAGTTTTAATTTCAAAAGTTCCAATTGTACCCTTTCTAGTTCAGTTTTGATTGATGTCTCCCCTTCTCTTCTCTAGGGTTGAGCCTCCAATTTGATCGCCATCTTGATTACTTCGATATTTCCTTAAACTATTGTGTATCTAACGTGCCCGAGAGATAAGGAAGCAAGACAAAATTAAACCAATAAACCCTCTATTTATTCGTTAGGGGATCTTCTAATTTTCTAGTAATAATATTAAATATTTGAATAAAATATTTTACTGATTATCCTTCTCTCTAAACCAGATCCCTCATCTTGTTCTCGACCTTCTCATTGGTGCTTTTTGAAAATGGAAATCTATTTTGAATTCTTTCTCAATATCCGCCCATGGTTTCATACCTTGTGATGAAAATAGCATATACCACCATAGTGCATCATCTCGTAATGAATATAAGAAGTATTGGGTATTGGTAGCTTCATTCGTGGTATTTTTAATCTTCCAATATTGTTCCAATAGGAATAAATGTTCCAATGCATCGGTTGAATCCTTTTCAAAGATTGGCATCTTAATCTTTTGAGCCATTGTGGGCCAAGTATTTGTTCTAGGCTGCATAATAGGTTGCTATTTAATTTACTTTAATTTCTTGGTTTGATTATGTACTAGTTTTGAATTTCTCTTTCTTCCTTTATCTCTTCTTAGTTCAATATCAAAGTAAATTTCACCTAGCAGTTCTTGAAATTCTCTTACTTGTTTCTTGTCTCTTCTTACTCTCTTCTCTTAAGATTTGATATCTTTCCTCCATACTTCTTCCTTTATCTAATTTCTCAATTGGTGTATCAAGTGGCACATGGAATGTCATCCAATCTGAGGGGTCATCTCCTTTGGGCCTTCATGTCGATTGGGGGCATCTCTTCATTTGGCATATTTTCATAACTAACATTTTCAATAACTACTTTTCTATCTTTAATATTCCTTAGCCTATGATTTATCTCCAACTCTTCATCACTTCTTCTCTTCTTATTCTTTTCTTCTTTCCTCTCCTGGTCCTCTTCTCTATCTTTTTCTTCAATATTCTCTTCTATCACTTCTATCCTTTCCTCTTGTTGTTCATATACATTTTATTTTCCTTTATTTCTTTCATCCACTCTCTCTATTTTGTCTCCAAATTCCTCTGATTAAATTCCTTGTAACACTAACCCCTCTTCTTCTTCTCCTCTCTCTTTAATTTTTTTTTTTTTTCTTATATCATCTTATTTCCATTTTCCTTCTTCTAAAAATCCTTTGAATGTTTCTTTTCTTTTCATTGCTTGGATTTAATCACTAATATTGCTTGTCTTGTCATTACTTTCTGAATTAGACTCTCTATGGTATAGTTTACTAAGGGATTCTATAGAGTAACAAACCCTAAATGATCTCCGCAAGACATGGGTATTATCGTGAGACTTGGATTTTCCACCTCCATTTTTGGGTGAGCCAATTATTGGCTTCCACATGAGGTGTGTGAATCTTCTACCTTTTCTACTTTCTTTCCTACTTTCTTCTCTTCTTTATTTTCTTCTTTCTTAACTTTATTAAATTTCTCCTTTCTTTCCTTCATCTTCTTTGCTCTTTCTTCTCTTTCCAATTTTTGTTTCTCTACCTTCTTTTCTAATTCCTTATTTTTGTAACTAAACTTTCTCTTTCTTCCATTCTCCTCATTTTAATTGATTCCCCACAAATCTCTAATCCTGCTTAATCCTCTTTAGTTATCTTCTCCTAACTTTCTAATTTTTCTGTCTTTTTCTTTTTCTCATGTCATCCTATTTCTACCACCCCAACCAATGCCCCATTTATATTGATAAGTCATGACTCTTGGATCACCTCCTTTGCTTCCACCATACCGTGGTGTCTATCCCCCTAAAGGAACTTTTCTTCTTCTCCAATTAATCATTTTTTGATCATTAACACCTATATTAAGAATGGAACTGTTTGAAGAAAATAACTGTGGGATCCACTTAAAACTTCTTGTTTCTTATAGTAAAAAATTGTCCAACCCTATATTTCCTACGTGATAATGTAAGAATCTAAAGTGGTTTTGTACCAGTATTCAATTTCTTTAGTCCACACTCATCGAGATATTTTACTATTGTCAATTTTTCTGTAGTCCACTCAAAAGGTTGTCTTAGGTACATCCACGTCCATTCAATTCTTTTTACATGCGCCAATAAGAAAGGCCACAACTTATGTGGAAATTCTGCCCAAAATTCCTCTCCGTATTCTCCAAATACATTGTTTTCTACTACTCTATAAGTTATGTTATGTATTTTTTATTCTCCTTTAACAAATATATCGATATGTTTTTCCCACCAATTTTCAATCTCTAATAATGTGAGTTTCCAATACCCTGATGTTGAGATCATTCTTGGCATTCCTTAATAAAAGAAACCTAGGCTCAAACACCAAATGTTGACCTAAAACCCCAACAAGATTATAGGGCTTAGGAAATATCGATCTTAGTTAAGGATTTACATGGGAAATACACCACATCTAATCTAAGAACAAAAATATGAATCAAGACACATAATAGATTATGCTCCAAACTCCATTCTTTATTTATTCATTAGTAATGATTACATCAATTTTCATTACAAACATGTTCTTTGTATACTATCTTAATTATATACTATCATACATAGTCTCTTAAAATGGCATTCAAAAATGTCTTTCGTGATGCACACTATACAATACATTAATTACAATAGATATACAAAATATAATATGTTTCAAAAGACACTTCCTTTGACTCGTGCCTTTATCGGCTTTAGTCTTATACTAGAGTGATTTGTCTTCATTTCGTAGATTTTAGTTGGCTTTCATGGTTATTCTTAGTCTTACGTAGCTATCTCTGTGTATTTTGGATTCTACTATTTATTGTGGAATTCTCCTATGTATCATGGATTTGTGGTCTTTGGCAATTTTTATCCTTTATCTGCATGACTTCTCTATTCTCTTCATGGCTAGCTTTATCACTTTGTGGTTTATACCAAAAATCAATGAAGACTCCTATCAACACATGATCTAAATAGTAAGGTTATAAAAATATAAATTTTTCTTAAATAGAAAACCTTCAACATTCAAAACATCATTTAACATTGAGAAACACCAAACATGGTTAATCGGGTAACATTCTAAAATTAGCAATTTGGGAAAAAGTATAAGTCTAAAAATAAAAACTTATAAAAATATAAAATCGTAATCAATGGAAAAATCCTAAGTGGAATAGGACCTTCATGGAATAAGGATTGTCTAAAATTGTAAAAAAATCTAAAAATAGAAATTCCTAACCCCACCTACTAAAAAGAATTTTTTGATTTGATCTAGAAAGTTGTGACAGCTCCCATTCTACTTATATTGTTCTTTTTTACATCATTACAAGGTCAAGAATTTATGTCAAAGAAAAAATAATAAAATAAGCCCTCTAAAAACTCTCAAAGGATCAATTAAGTGACTTCTACAAGTAAAGTTGATGGAAGGAGCCAAAAAAATGAGAAAAGGCCATCGTGAGTGATATCGGTAATCATATCATGCTCTAAAACAAATCATGCCTCCTTAGAGTGTTTTTAAACACTTAATCAATGTTTGCTTACTAGATCAAGTATAACTTGGAGGTCAAAAACACGTGATTATTCTTCAAGTTATTCTCCCATGAGTATAAAATTAATCAAAGGGGCGTTTGGATGTTATAGGAATGATTTGGATCAAGTATCATCTTAGTAGAGGAAGTAAATTGTGAAGTGGGAAAGGGTTTCATCATGATAAAAAATTAAATTAGAGATTCATACATCAAAATAAGGGTCATTTCTTCCGAAAACAAGTCAAAGTGAGCTAGTCAGACAATCTAGGTACTCAAACCATCAGGTGTGAAGAATCAAGGAATTATCCTCTCTCATGGGAAATATATGATCAAGAATGATCTGAAAACCAAATTTAACTAGCAATTGTGCACACACATTTTTTTTTGCTTTGTATTGATTTTTGATGTAAAATTTGAGCATTATATCCTTTTGTATTTTTAATAAAAGAATAAAAATTACAATTACTGTGCAAATATTGAAAGAAATGAAGAGAATTCACCAGCAATTTGACGCAAGAATTGATAACGAGTTCAGCACTTGAGGCCTACGTCTCTGGGTCCGGTTGAATGGGACCGATCTATTAAAATCTTGAAAATAATTCTTTACAAATAATTCTACAAAATTATGACCTTCTCATAGTCTTCCTCTATCAAAAATAATAGGGGTTTCTTTTTACATCTCCTCCAAATTCCACTCCTAGCTCAAGTTATGAGCATTACAATATTTTCACACAAACCCGAATGCTATACAAATATAATATCACTCCTTTTATATTGTTTCCAAACAGCTGGCGCAATGGTTAGGCACCTAAACTTTTGCATGGGAGGTCAGTTATTCCAATCCCCTCCACTTCTCTCTCCTTCTCCTTAGGTGGTTTTGTAGTGGTTTATCCCACATTGTGGGTGCGTGCAAAAAGGTAGGCATTTAATAATGCCAAAGGAGGGTTGTTTGTATTGGCTTAAGAGCCACCGTAATTGCTATGGAGTGGGCGCATTTCTTGGGGTGGCGCATGGTTGTATATTTTTAGGTGCTAAATAAGCCAAGGATAATGCGTGGACAATTTATAAAGGATTACTATGCAATGCGTGTAATATGGTATTAATGGATTAATATGCAATGCGTGGGAATATGGAAATTAGTAAAAATGCATGGGAAATT
The DNA here is from genome assembly GCA_018340775.1 of Taxus wallichiana var. yunnanensis. Classification (NCBI taxonomy): domain Eukaryota; kingdom Viridiplantae; phylum Streptophyta; class Pinopsida; order Cupressales; family Taxaceae; genus Taxus; species Taxus wallichiana. Next base: position 415,608,270 of record CM031236.1, read on the forward strand.
TGCATAGTTTAAAAATGCATGTCTAATAGTCCCACATGCATAGTGCAAATGCAATTATAGGAGTTTATATACACAAGTTGGTTTAGTGATTAAATGAGAAGGAGGCCAAGACACCCCTCCATAATCGAGTGTGTTGAACCTGGCTGAGGGCCCCCAACATGTAAATAGCGGGGTCCATTTGTCCGAGAACAAGTGTCTAAGACCAGCGTTCCCAAAACCACTTTTTAGTATGTCACACAATTCTTCCATGTGTCATAATATAATTGAAACACTTGGCAAGCATGCACACGTCCAACCTGCACAAAACTCCAAATTTTGCCAGTTGCCCAAAAATTTCAGCGGGCTATAACTTTTGCAAACAAGCTTCGTTTCCTGCAAACAAGATATCGTCGGAATCGTATAATTTTTCTCCATGCTTTAAAAATGACTACAACTTATTCTAAGAAGATCTTAGATCAGTGTTTCTCTGTGAGGATCCTCTGGATCATTCCTCCCCACTGAGAAACTTTTAGACCCCAAAAGTCAACTTAATTGGTGAATAGGTGAGGGTATTTCTCCCTCACCTTTCCGGTTTCCATCCATTTATCCTTGTTCGGATGCATGCCTTTGAACCCAACATGAAGATACTCAATATCACCCCTTCATGAAGTTCTTACTTTCTTGTCCAAAATGATGTCTTCCTGTAACTCATCAAGATACTCAGGAGCAAAATCATCAATGGAAGGCATTATGTTAGAATCATCATGATCAATAATCATAGGTGGTTCATACAATCTTAAATTCTCAACATTTATAACTGAGTAGATTTTCATATATGGAGGTAAATCCAACCGGAAAGCGTTGTTACTAGTTTTTTCCAATATTTGGAATGGACCATACCGTATAGGTTTCAATTTTTTATCTTCACCTGTCAATCTTTCCTTGCTAATGTGAAGCCAAATTGAATCACCAACTTTGAACTTATGATCAGTTCTATGTTTATCATGCCTAGCTTTGTACTTAGCCTGACTTTTCTCCAATTTTCACGGACATACTTGATGAACTGTTATATTCTCTACACAAATATTTTATCCTTATCGAATCACTTGCACCATTAACAACAGTTTCATGTCCATAATATATATCTAATGGAGAATTAGGCAGATATCCATAACAAGTCTCAAATGGAGACTTCAAAGTATAAGAATGTAAGGTGCGATTATAAGCATGTTACACATAATAAAGATGTTCATCCCACAATTTATGATGTTTGTTACTATAGCCCCTAAGTAATTGTACCACTGTGCGGTTTACAACCTCTATTTGACCATCAGTCTGTGGATGAAAAGCAGTGCTCTTTTTCAGTTTTGTGTCCATTAACCCCCACAATGTTGACCAAAATTCCCCAAGAAATCTAGAATCCTGATTAGATATGATTGAAGTAGGTAAACCAAAATGAACCCAAACAAACTAAAAAAACAAATGTGCAATTCCCTCACTAGTTATTTGTTTAGTACATGGAACCAACACACACATTTTGCTAAATCAGTCCACTACCACATATAAGTAATCATGTTTCTTCCATGTCATGGGCAACCCTCCTACAAAGTCCATGGAAACACTTTCCCAAGGCCTTGTTGGAATAGGAAGAGGAGTGTAAAGTCCTAATTTCCTGTTACTTGGCTTGCTTGTGGCATAAAAAACAAAACCCTTAATATACCGGTTTACATGTTCATGCATTCTAGCCAATAATAATATTTTTGTAAATGTACAACCTGTCTTACTAACACCAAAATGCCTTGAAATAAGAGAAGTATGTGCTTCCCTAATCATATGCACACACTCATTTTCTGGAATACAAAGTTTTCCAGAATGATATAACAATCCTTCATGCAAATGATAATCTTTTTCTCCTACTTGTTTCCCACTTACTAGATCCTCATACACTTCTCTAAAATCAACATCATTTACATATTGTTCCTTGTAACTAACACGATCCAAAGAACTATGTTGTAAAAGAATAGATGCTACTACCACTGGTGGTCTGGATAACATGTCAGCAACCTTATTTTGAATACCTTTTTATACCTTATTACAAGATGAAATTGTTGCAAAAATCCCATCCACCAAATGTCTAGACTCGCTGCAATTTGGTTTGTGTTTGTAATTATTAAAGCGGTTGATGGTCGGATGGATAATTTTTCTTTTCCCATTAAATAATTCTTCCACTTTTTAACACTTTGAACCAAAGCATACAACTCTTTATCATAAGTTGGATAGTTTCTTACCGCACTTGTAAAGGTTTTGGATGGTAACATTTTGTTCGCATCAAAACTACCCCCATTGCGTAGTCACCAACATCTGTCTCAATCTCAAATGAATGTTGTAAATCCGGAAGTGCCAAGATCAGAGTGGTACTTATCTTCTCTTTCAGTGTATCAAATGATTTTTGTTGTTTTCCTCCCCACTGAAAGACTTGTTTAATACTTTTCAAAGCATGCAAAGGAGATGCAATATATGAGAAGTTAGCAATAAATTTTCTCCAGTACTGAACTGCACCTAGAAAACTTCTAACTTTTGTCACATTTGTGGGTCTAGGCCATTTCACAATAACCTCTATTTTTGCAGGATCAATTCTCAATTCTCCATTTCCTACAATATAACCCAAGTAAATTAAAGATGTTTTTCCAAATTCACATTTTGACATCTTCAAATACAATTTCTCTTTCCTTAGTGCATCTAAGACTTTCTGGATGTGTTTAACATGTTCATCCCATGACTTACTAAAAATGAGAATATCATCTAAGTAGAAAATAATGAAATTATCAATGAATGGTCTAAATATTTCATTCATAACTCTCATGAATGTTGTCGGTGCATTGCACAAACCAAAAGGAATCACTAACCATTCAAACAATCCTGTTTTGTTTTAAAAGAAATTTTCCAAACATCACCTTCTACAATTCTTACTTGGTGATAACCACTTCTTAAGTCTAACTTAGTGAAATAAATTGCATTCTTTAATTGATCCAGTAAATCATCTATTCTAGGAAGAGGGTAACGATTCTTTATAGTAATCTTGTTTAAAGCACGGAAATCAACACACATTCACCAAGTGCCATCCTTCTTAGGAACCAATATAATTGGTGAACCACATGGGGATGTACTTGGATGAATTATACCTTGAGCCAAAAGTTCCATTACCTGTCTCTTGATTTCCTCGTTCTCTACTACTGATAACCTGTACATTCTGATATTGGGAAGAGGTGCATCCTAAAGCAATTGTATCTCATGTTGAACCCCTCTTTTGGAGGTAGACCCTGTGGATCCTAAAAACATCATCAAAATGAGAAACAATTTTTACCAATTCATCTTTATGTTTTAGATCGCAAGTCTCAAAATCCATCTCATTTTCTTTTTCCTTGGCTTTGACCACCATAAGCACAAAAATTTTGCTTGAGTTTACAAGCCTTTTCATTTGACCTACAGTTACCAAGGATAGATTATTCTTTTCACGGTGAGCTCTAATAATAAACTCAATTCCATCCTTTACAATAAAATATTTATTTTCTTCCCTATAGAAGATTGCTTTATGATCATACAAATAACGACTTCCCAAAACCACCCCACAAATATCCAAAGGAACTACATCCAATTCAACCTCATCAATAAACTTGTATGTAATGGCAAATCTGAAAGTACAAGTTTTAGTTACCTACATTTTTGCATCATCACAAACCCAACCCAAAGGATAAGGCTTAGGATGTGGTTTAGTTTTGAGTCCTAGTTTCTTAACAACCTCCTCAGAAATTAGATTAGCTTGAGATCCACTATAAAAAAAAATATCAATTTTCGTATGCTTTGAAATTACTCTAATGTGGAAAATATCATTTCTTTTCTTATCATCAGGTATAGTTTGTTTACTAGAAGAAGATGCAACATCTGTAGTGCTATTGTTGGAAATTGAAAGAGTTGATTTACCTTGAAAACTCATAGCTGTGATTTTGGTTTCATCACCTGAATCAGAACCAAGATCATGCACTACAGTGTTTGTTTTCTTTTCTTTTCCTTTCTTAACCATCCATTTAGGCTTCTTTTCGGGATGTAATTTCCAACATTTAGACTCATCATGGTTTTTTTACAATGATTACAAAATGGTTTTTCATCTTCCTTCTTAACAGTAGAGTTTGTTTTATGCTTACCCTTTCCTTTTCCTTGTTATTTCGAACCTTTCCTTCAAATTTCTTGTTCTTCTAATTAAAAGAAGAGAAAGAGGAATCCTTTTCATTTTCCCTCGTGCTTCCAAATGGGTTTCTTGAACACATACTGCATCAAGATTAGTAGGACCTAAAACAAGTATCATATGCCTTAGATAACTATGCAATCCACTAATATATTTGAGCAGTGTTTCTTCTGTGTTTAGGAAATTCCTAGAATTAGAGCCCTTTTCCTAAATTCTTGTGTGTATTCTTGAACACTTTGTCCCTTAGTTTGTCTTAATGTTTTCCAATCCATCATAGCTTGTTGCTTATAACCAAGAGGATAAAATTATTGCCTAAGATTTGAAACAAATTCAGACCAAGAAGTGATTTCTATACCTTTGTTTTCTTCCACTTCCTAAAGCTTACTCTCCCACCAAATGAGTGTTGTGCCACCCATCCAAGAGTTTCCAGATGAATCTTTGCTTCATCATCAACAATTCTCTGAACCCTACAATATACTTCTATCTGCTTGACCTAGTTATCCAACTTCTCTGCATTTAGCTCTCCAGTATACATAGGCAATTCAAACTTGATATCTAACTTTAATGAAGGAAAATCAGATTTTAAAGAGTCTTTTTTGGAATATTAGAACTAGAGATTTCTTCTTTCTTACCTCCTCTAGTTCCCTTTTCCCTTTGCCTATCTTGGTACATTTCTTCCACCATTTCCTTCATCTATTGGAATGATTGATGAAAGTTTTCTTCCACTTCCTCTCGATCCGCCATTGTAGGACTTCGAGATCATCTGGTACCAATTTTGGGATCTCCTTCAACTAACTCTCCTTCACCCTTCTTAGATCGAGACCTTGTTAACATCCAACACACAACTTGAAATCCAAAACATGTTAATCTAAACCAAAAATCAGTCAAAACCAGCTCTGATACCAATTATCTAAAACCAAATTTAACTAGCAATTGTGCACACACATTTTTCTTGCTTTGTATTGATTTTCAATGTAAAATTTGAGCATTATATCCTTTTGTAATTTTAATAAAATAATAAAAACTCAAATCTTACTGTGCAAATATTGAAAGAAATGAAGAGAATTCAAAAGCAATTTGACGTAAGTTAACGGAGTTCAAGACTTGAGGCCTAAGTCTCTCGGGTCCGGTTGAATGGGACCGATCTATTAAAATCTTGAAAATAATTATTTACAAATAATTCTACAAAATTCTAACCTTCTCAAAGTCTTCCTCTATAAAAATAATAGGGGTTGCTTTTTACATCTCCTCCAAATTCCACTCCTAGTTCAAGTTATGAGGATTACAATATTTTCACATAGATTCGAATGCTATACAAATATAATATCACTCCTTTTATACTTGTTTCCAAACAATTTGTATGCAATGGTTAGGTGCCTAAAATTTTGCATGGGAGGTCAGCTGTTCCAATCCCCTCACTTCTCTCTCCTTCTCTTTAGGCGGTTTTATAGTGGTTTATCCCACATTGTGGTGCGTAAAAGTGCTGAGTAGGCATTTAATAATGCCAAAGGAGGGTTTTTTTATTGGCTTAAGAGCCACCGTAATTGCTATGGAGTGGGTGCATTTCTTGGGGTGGTGCATGGTTGTATATTTTAGGCGCTAAATAAGCCAAGGATAATTCATGGACAGTTTATAAAGGATTACTATGCAATGCGTGTAATATGGTATTAATGGATTAATATGCAATGCGTGGGAATATGGAAATTAGTAAAAAATGCATGGGAAATTTGCATAGTTTAAAAATGCATGTCTAATAGTCCCACATGCATAGTGTAAATGCAATTATAGGATTTTATATACACAAGTGTGTTTAGAGATTAAATGAGAAGGAGGCCAAGACACCCCTCCATAATTGAGTGTGTCAAACCTGGCTGAGGGCCCCCAACCAGTAAATAGCGGGGTCCATTTGTCCGAGAACGAGTGTCCAAGACCGTTGTTCCCAAAACCAATTTTTAGTACATCACACAATTCATCCACGTGTCGCAATATAATCAAAACACTTGGTGAGCGTGCACACATCCAACCTGCACAAAACTCCAAATTTTTCCAGTTGCCCAAAAATTTCAGCGGGCTATAACTTTTGCAAACGAGCTCCGTTTCCTGCAAACAAGATATCGTCGGAATCGTATAATTTTTCTCCATGCTTTAAAAATGATTGCAACTTATTTTTAGAATATCTTAGATTGGTGTTTCTCTGTGAGGATCCTCTGGATCAAAGAAGGTATGTAAGAATACCAAATCTGATTTCATTCAATGATTTATCTAAGGTTGTGAAGATTAAATAAGTGATCTTCATGTAGGGAACAATGTATGCAAGAATAAGAAATCATCTCGATTTCATTTGATGACTTTCAAAATAGTGATCTTAGAAACTTAGTCAAACACCTAGTAATGTGGGAATCCTCAAAGGAATAAACATTACAATCAAAAATAATTTCATTTCCATAAAGTTCCATCAAGAAACAACCTTTGAAAGTAAAGATGTGAAAAGAGAGCTTACAAAGGTTCCATATTCTTGGAAGCTTCATAAGGAGGTAAGAATCATAAAAAATACCATAAATCCTCTTGAGTCATGTAAGATATATCCATCTAATCCCCTCCTCTTCATTGGCATCTAAATGTGTCTTTATTGGTGGCAAAACTCTCTCATAAGAGGCATCTCGCAAGAAAGTGCAATATCATTCTAAAATGATTCTATTCAAATAATATTTTAGAGCCAAGAAATATAAGAAGGTTGTGATCCTCATTTAGAGTATCACATTTACAAGAATGGGAAATCATCCATGTCTCATTTGTTGCAATCCACTTGGTAATGTTCTTAAATACTCACCTAAAACCTTGTGGTGTGGTCATTCATCAAGAAGGAAAGATGTTTCCATCTCCTCATTTCATTCCAACAAAGCACCACATGACTAAGTTAATTAAATCTGAATTGAATTTATTATTTTAGATTAACTAACAATTTACAATATGATAAATACAAGTTTTAAGTACTCAAGTAATGCAATACTATAAGCAAATAGAAGGGATGGGTGACTTATATAAATCTTGTGCAATCTATAGCTATTCGGCGGTGTGTGTATGTTTGATCCGGTAGGAAATGATGTTACTAGGATCTCACTTAAGAGATCTGGAACTTTGCACTAATCTATACATGGGAATCCACATGAGGAAAGAGGTTCTAGGGTGCTAGTGACTGATTTTGGGCACTTTGTGATCAGTGCAAATATTCAAGATTTACTTCATTTTTGGTCTGAGACTATCTCTCTAATGTCTTCTTTGTCACATCAACTTTGTTGTTAGGGTTTTGACAATAACTACAACTACAAAATAAACGCTAACTACTTACACAAGTTCACAAACACATCATGATAGGGATTAGTGGATCTTATGTAGAGAATTATTACATCCACAGAGCCAAACCTAGAAAACAAGTAAATATTTTAATCACACAATATGATATTCTTTGTATTGATATTCAATATTCTTTGATACAGATACATCCATATATATAGGAAATAGACTTCCTAAATAATAGGAAGTAGCTATAACAACTCACTAACTTACGTGAGTTGTTTCTAACACACTAACTAAATATAATTAATATTGTTGTTTTATATAACAACTAATAACAATTTACTAACACATATTTACAACATAATAATTACTTCACGTAATTATAATTTACTAATGGAGCACTAACAATATAATTTCCTAACATTCCCCCCTTAGTGCGAACAAGGGGAAAGCCTCCTTTCTACTTGCACCTACTCATGATCAGGTGATTTTCATAGGATGATCAAAAACCTCAAGGATGATTTTGCAAACGGTTGACCAAAAACCGAGAATGGTGGTTTTACAATTGGTTTACCACAAACCACAAAGTGATTGTTTTACGAATAGATTACAAATAACAAGAATGGTGGTTTTTCTATTGGTTTACCACAAACCACAAATGAAGTTTTTCAAGTGGTTTACCTACAACCACATCATGATATGCTAAGTACTATTCTTAGCCTTCATCACATCTCACTGTAGGGAATAACATAGGGAATTTTGTTGAAATATGTTGCTCATACATACATAGAAAAAGCTGACATACTGGAAATGGAACATTGGAATCTGTTCCCCCCTCAATGTGAAATTTCCACTTATTGAACACTGCAAATAGAAACACACCACACCACTTGTAGCTGGAAGAACTAAAATCAAACTGCACACACACATGTCACCAATGCTAATATGCAGCCCCATCGTTGGCGACTTACGAGAGGTCGCTTAATGACCTCCAACCTCCATTCCTCCTACCTCCAGTGAATGATGCTACTTACTCAAAAATATGATCATGTCACTCAATTGTTTCCACATTGTGTATATTTTCTTCCCTCCCGCAATGTGAAACACTTTATTTTCTAGATGTTGGGTAACACCGAAAAATGTGTTCGTAAGGAATTATTTTTTTTATTTTACGGATTTTTTTACAATGAGTCAATATTTTTACTTTGACTCTTGACAATAAAACTTTTGACAATACTAGACAACACAATTTTCAAATGACACAAAAAGATAATTTAACATCATAACATGTGACAATTGACTCTTATACCATTTAACAACTAACAATGACTTACCTATTGATATTAATACGAACATACAAAATATGATGAAAAATGTATTGAATAACTAATGAATCTTCCTCAATATAAAACAAGACTTTAGATAATAACTCACAAATAACACTAGAATGACTAGACTTGAAAAAATTGTCAATGATGGTAAGGGATAAATGATACACGACTTGGATGATGATGACAATATACTTAAAAGTGACACAATTTTTATATGAATAAAAGGTGATTTTGACTTCTAAACCAAAACCTAATACAATGCTATATTTTATACTCATGCACTAATAGACTTGATTTTATTGATATTCTAAAGATAAAAATGTAAACTAAGACTTTATGGCTTATACTAGACCATTGACTATACAAAAAATAAACTACAGCTTTGTATTAAAACCTGCGTACCTAAACCAGTTGGGTTCTGATTTTAGTGGGAGGTAGGTAGACTAGGTTCTTCAATGATTGAAACTCCTCTTTGTTGGCTTCAGTTTGGCTAGATGATAACCATGAAGGTGTTCCATCTGAAGAAAAAATTGACAAAATATTATTTGTAGTCAAATTATCATGTGTTATTTCTGATAGAAGATTGCAATATTTAATCACGGGCTCTGTTGAAATTTCAAGATTAGACAATTATCGATCTCTCATTCAGAAATTTTGGAGTATGAATGCCACATGAACCAAGGTCTGCAATGTCATTCAAGGAAAATATTCAATTCCGTTATTGATTCCATAGATATAGATGATATTGTGTGAATGTAGACGTATATCCAAAAATGCACCAAGGATATTAGATTGCGTGGACTCTGTTAATCATCGAGAGTCAACCACTGATTTGATCATTGGCTGTGACAATATAACACTGTATAAACTTCCAATGGGGCACAAACCTTAGACGTGATATTGTTCTTATCAGTACACACATGAGAAACTGTATTATCAAATCATAAATCTCTGGATCTTCACCATCAAAGTCTAAAATACAGACTATGTAATGCCAGATGAAAACAACAAATCCAAATGCAAAACGTATCACCCAATGTAGAGTTGGTGGAGTTCAAGAATGGCGTGAACTTAATAAAAATATTTTCTAAACTACACTAGTAAATCTGAGACTACCTTCTTCTCTGAAATACGCATCCATAGGGGAAATATTGTATAACTCTTCTCCTTAACGCTAATTATGCCATTTTAATTTCCCTCTTGTGATAGCACTGATAGGGATTAGTGGATCTTATGCAGAGAATTATTACATCCACAGAGCCAAACCTAGAAAATAAGTAAATATTTTAATCACATAATATGATATTCTTTGTATTGATATTCAATATTCTTTAATATATATACATCCATATATATAGGAAATAGACTTCCTAAATAATAGGAAGTAGCTATAACAACTCACTAACTTTTGTGAGTTGTTTCTAACACACTAACCAAAGATAATTGTTATTGTTGTTTTATATAACAAATAATAACATTTTACTAACACATATTTACAACATGATAATTAGTTCACATAATTATAATTTACTAATGGATCACTAACAATATAATTTCCTAACACATCAAATATCAATCAAAAATGTGAATTCAGACTGACCCCAATGGTCACCTGCAGAGTGGACTTATTTCCAAGTGATTCACTACATTCGAAACTGTATGTAGTTTTGTGTTCTTGTGTGTGAAATAGTTTCCTTAGGTTTCCTTCACACCAATGACACCAAGATAGCAGTTTGTAGCTAGATTAGATGAAAATGTGTGGTATGGAATTTAGCATTCTCCCTTAAAATGTAGTGTATGCAGAAAAAAATATAGTCCCTTTGATGATAGTAATAATATGTAGTTGTGATTGTCCCTTAGAATTGTCACCAAAATAATAGTGTGTATGTTTTCTATATATGGATCTCTTGTTTGAATTTCAACACTAGTGACATAAAATGCCAACTATGAACATGGGATAATGATAAGAAAACTAAAAATATTGACCATAAATGTCAAAATTAGTAAAAATAATAAATAGGAAAAAGGCGCCCAGAATGAACACATGCACCTGGGCACTGCTAGTGTCTATAATGGGAACTAGTGTCCTAGAATAAATGACGACATATGTGAAAAGATAGAAAAATAGGGATCCCTTTGACTTGACTAGAACTAGGTAAATAAATGAAATATGTGAGAAAACATCACAATAGAAATAATCAAAGAAAGTAAAAAGACAAAGGATTGTGTCACCATTGAATACTATTCTTACTTAAGATCCATGCATATAAACAACATACTGATGGAAGAGTAAAATAGCAAGATGTGTTTGATTTTTGTCTACATTTTCCCCCCTTTATGTTATTTGAATGAAATTCAAGTAGTGTAAAGGAAGTAAGAAACATATATGTGTAGAGACTACAAAATCCATGTTGTAAAATGCACGTATAATGTAGAAGCTTTTAGTATGGTGAACCATGGATCAATGTTTTGACCCATGTGGCATAAGTGAAGACAGAAAAACATCGTAAAGAGAACTTGGAGAAATAGTTGAAATGATTTGAAAAATTTAGATATTTTGAATTATTTTTAGAGGTGATAGAAGAGGTAGGGAGTGACCAATTCCCAACCCAATTTGTTTGAAAATGCAAGGGTTTTGGCATCTTGCCACTCGAGGAAGAGTGTTAGGGAGAAAGGTCTAGTTTTACTGTCCATCCATGGTTGCATCCCCAAAATTTCAAACCATTGTAGATAGATAGAGACCAAATTTAGTTCTAATTGATAAATTATTTGTCCTTATTAAAGAACCCATATAGGTGCAATATACGAAAGGAAATGATGTCTCATTGCCCCCAATCCTATAGTAATAGGTGTTTCAATTTGAATAGTGTTGTGTGGCTTGAAAGTTAGGTCATCTGGAAGTGATGCTCTAAGTTAGGTCATCTAGAAGTGATACTAATGTAATCCAGCTCCCACATTAGGTCATCTGGGAGATATAGTAAGTGTGTTTATTGTACCAATTGATTCATATAATTTGAGTGATAGAATATTGTTTAAAATAATATGTATTTAGGATATTACTCACAGAGAGATTTTTATTTTCTCCTACATTAGGTCATTTGGGGGAATAGAAATTGTAGGAAGTATTGACTCTCATATAGAATGATTGTACCTTTGTTTGAATGAAATCGAAAAAAATGTGATAGTAATGTGTTGGGAATGTTGATTTATTATATTATATTCGAGAGGGGATTATAAGATGATCCATATTATACACCACCTCTTTCGGAAAAAAAAAAAAAAGGAGGATGGTGGAGCAATGAGCACTGAGCTGAAAGAAAAATGCATAAGATGTTTTAATAGTAAATGAGAGATAGTATATGATAGTATTTCCAAAGTATATATTTATTGGTACATGTACTAGAGTTGAATGTGAAATGTTGAAATTTGTATGGTATGGCAATAAAGGATGTTATGATCTGTATGGTATAAATTGAAAGAAAAATGGAGTTACGAGGTTCAATATATGAGAAAATTTGTGTAACATGTATTAGTTGTAAAATGGTTTCAACCCATAACTATAGTATATCGTAAATATGGAATTACTATATATAGTAATAGTGAAGAGGTGAGTTGTAATGTCATTTATACCAATAGTAGTTGAAACTTGATCTCTGAGCTACGAGAATGTTGTGTTAGAGAAACAATTTTAATTATATTTGAGAGAGTAGTGGCGGTAGTGGATTTACAAACGACTGATGAGCTGGTAAGCATGATTATTTTTAGAAAATTTCAACAAATATGTCTGCTTTTAATAATTTTAGTAAAATTTCAAATTTGGTAATTTTGGGTATTTTTGACAAGGATGGAAGTGGACAGGGCATTTGTCCCTTTAGGACACTAGTGCTCATTTCTTGCACTAGTGACCTCGCTTTTGGGTGCCAATGGCTTTCTCTTGGGTGTTAGCATCCCAAAGTAGGGTTTTGAACTATTTTTTAAAATACATGTATTTTGAATAATTTGATGTTACGATGACTTATTTTCTAATATGAATGGTGTACTAATGAAATAATTTTAGTGTTTGTTGTGTTGTGTAGAGGGACATACATGCTATATAGTTTTGTGTGGGTCGTTGCTTGAGTACATTTCTTACGTTGGGGTTGGTAGATGTTGAGTGGGATATATTGGATTATGTGGGCTTGCGGCACATTGCTAGATTGGGGAGATACCCCATAATATGCCTATGTTGACTACTTTTTGTGAGTAATGGTGCACAAATACTTGTACATTCTAGTTGTTGGCATATGAGATGACAATGACACTAGAGGATGCATATAGGATATTGTGGTTTCCTATAGTAGGAGAGATATTATAGATCATAGCCATATTGGATGCCCATAGTCAGATGATGGAAACAAATTAGTATTTAATGGGGACAAGAGTACATGACGAGACACATATTATTTTAGATGCTATTTTGAGATCTGGGGTTCCGTAATTGCGGAAATTTATTGAAGTTATCATATTTTCATCGGTGGTAGTAGAAGGTGGTGGAATGTGGATTTTGTAAAGGATGCATGATATTTTTCATACCATTGAGGAGCATGATACTAGATATTCTTGGCACGATGTGCATTGGTCCATTTGTATATGGACTTATATAGATTTATCTAGGAGGATCATGTTTTTGGGATAAGCAGCCACTACTTTGTTACATGTGTGGGGAAATAAGAATATTAATCTATTGAGGCCAATCAATGGGCCACAATCCAATTGGGATTAACCTGAAATATTCACAATGAGGTGGGTGGGCACCCATAGTAGGAGGATGAGTATGACTACATATAGGTTGATGATAGATCAAATGGACCTTGAAGCCGTTATATAAAGACCGTATAGAGACTATGGTAGATGGGTAGAGGATGGCATGGATTTACGGTGTATATGATGCACCATGTGGTTAAAGGATCATTTTCCATGGGTGACTAAGTTGTTTTATGGTGATTGAGTATCTAGACAGTTTGGCATGGCACACGATGCTCCCCTGGAGCCGTATATATGGTGCAGATCTAGTAGAAATGTGAGATGACAAGGGGCAAAGTTGGGCCCAATAAGATCATAACTAGCATATCAAGGTCTAGATGAGGTGGATGCGACCATATATCCTATACATGTGGATGACACGAGGTGCAATCAAGCATATAACCATTGTTGGTGACACACCAATGGGTGTTTTTATTCATGTCAATATTTCTAGCAGCACTTTCTTGTATCTACAATATGGGCACACCTAGCTACATATCTCTATGCTCCTATACTACTCCATATGCACTTTTCTACTCATTCTTACTTATAGATCCTTTTAGTAATGGTACACATATTTCTTCATATATACGATATACATCCTTTCATGCACTATACATACTATAGTTTTATTTCTTACAATGATAACTTCTATTTCCCAACAACTCCTCATATATACACTTAGGGGGCATAAACCCCCCCCCCTCATTCACTCTCGGATCTATCTACTATCTACTCTTAGCGTCTTTACTACACTTCATGCTATGTGCTTCATGTCTAATATTTTAAGAACTCATACCCTTTGATACATGCATTGTATCACCATTACCCTATGAAACACTCTAGTTCCATGATTTGTACTTGAGTATTAAGCGCCTATTTCTGAAATGAACCTCACATCATCTACATTTTACACACAATGCTTCATGGTCCATCTTTCTAGCATATATTTACACAACACATTCATTACTTAATGACACACTCTTTTCTATGGTTCATTCTCAAGTATTGAGGGTTCCTATAAATGAACCTAATCTCATACACATCTCGGGGGGCTTGCTACTCGCTATCATCTTCACATACCACACCATTACACTCATACATTAAACTTTCATATTTTTCTTTCATTTATTCATGCTAGATTATTCTATTTACATGGTGTACTTTTTTCCATGCTAGAATTATTCTTGGAATGTCATTATCATTATATACATACACAAACATGTTCACTTTTTATTTTGAGGTGAATGTAGATCTCTTACAAGTATTTACATGCTACAATTACACTTGGAATTTTACCTTTTACCAATCCCATTAAGGCTCCTTGGGAATCTACTTTCACTACTCCAACATTCTATACACTTTAGGTTTTATTGCTACAAAGTATTCACTACCTCTCACTATAAGTCACCTTACTTTTCATTGATTTATAAATGCTTTGACATACTATTTATATTTCTAATATTTTAATGGGTGCTTCATGTGAAGCCTTTTCTTTTGAGGACTATATGCCACCATGGTTATTTGATACATTTTTCTTGATATTTTTTCCATTTTATGCCATTGTTTATGGGCTATTACCTATGTCTTGTTTTCTCATCATATTCTTTTAGCCACTTCTTTTTGCATTTTGTATTATCTACACACTTCCTTGTTACATTATTTTTTATTACATACTTTACTTGCACTAACACATATTTCTAGCCCATTTTTTTTACATGTGCCTTGGTTTCTACTAAACACATCCCCTACCCCATGTAGGTATATAATTTAGCTCAATGTTAAGTCCTCTCTTTTGGGCTGCATTATCCTACCATCATCGCATGCACCCCAAACAAGGGGAAATAAATTGAGTGAATAATTTAACCCTACAACAGCTCATTGTTACAGTATAAAATAGCATAATATAGAATCAACGCAGGACTCCATTAATAGAATGGTCTATAAATAGACTTGGACCTCAAACACAAATGAGACACCAGTGCCCAACATCAGACATCAATTCCTAGGAACTTGTGTCCTCCCTTGAGTGCTAATTTCATAGGGAAGATACAAATAATTTCTCATTACACCACATTCTACAACATTTCACGGATTAGTTCTACAGTTACAAGCATAGACCTTAAGTTACAGAATGCGTGTCATTTCCTACAATTAGTACAACCAAGAACTACTTAGGAAAAAAGGAACAAATTGGGATGCACTATCTATAGTGGTGGTTATTGGGAAGAGTCATGGAAGGAGATTAAAACTAGACCTCTCTCCCCAACACTTTCTCTTTGCCATGAGATCATCCAAAAACTCACACTTGGCATGCTATCTCACAAAAAAATTGCACTTGGTGTGAGATCACCCAAAAAACTCGCACTTGGCATGAGATCACCGAAAAAACTCACTCTTGGCGTGATATCACCAAAATCCCTAACTTTCAACATTCAAATCAGCAATCTCCAAGAAACATGACAATTTTATATCTTTTACTCTCTTACATATTAGGTTCACACTTTCCTTTACACATTTTTACATACTTATACACATGCTTTTGTAATCTATCATAGATAGATATTTGACTACCTTCTTTCTCTTCTTTTGCAGGTCCATTCTTAAAAGAAATAACTCCTAACAACCTACAATAACACAACTACAATTCACAAGCTTCTCCCTTTCCTAGTCTCCACGCGTCACTTTGAAATCATTCCAAGCTTCACTTGTCTACTTGGCACATTACTTTCCAAACTATCTATAGGATCATAAGCTACGCATATTCTATCTACTTTATGTAATCAATTATTCACTCAACATAAAGAGGGTGTAAATATAGACAAACAATCACACACTTGGGTACATTTTTAGGTCTTAAAAGCATGCTAGCATTTACATGATTCATAAACAATAAAACTAGTGGTTGACAACTATATTTGGCCTTTTTTATTTGTCTCTTTCTTTCTATTTGGTCTTACACACCATACATCCCAATCAAAACTTAACTTATTTATCTTTTATGTCTTTAGACATCAGTTCCCATCCAAGACAACAGTGCCTAGGTGATCTTGTCCACCATGGCCAGCACTAATACTTTATTACCTTACTCACTCTTTTTGGGACTCTTTTATCTTTTGGGAATATTTTACACATATGGGTCAGCCTTTCAATTGGAATTACAAAATTAAAACAAGGGAATCATATAACTACATAGTTATGTTTTCAAAATGAGGGACTAAGTACTAAACATTACTATTACCACCTAAGTTTGCATCCAAAGGCACTAAAAAAATTTAATGGAATCCATCTATAATCCATTCAAGGATAAAGGGTTGCATCACTTATACATACACTACATAGGAGGGGGGAGTCTATTCTATTACATCCACACATAATATTACATTTCTACATTCTAGCTATAACCCGCTATCATTTGTGTAAATTACACAAGGTCATCATTGGGCACCATTTCTACACACACACACACCATAACTACATGGAGTTAGAGATGTATTGAAGTTCTTAGTCATAAGTTCACTCTTTAAGTGACCATCGGGGTTAGCATTACTCCCCATTGTGCATTTTCCTTTTTAGGTTTGATGGGGTTTGTGGGTATGTGTAGGTGGACATCTTTCTTGTCAAGTATAGGTAGCTTTGGCTATCAAGGAGTGAATATTTTCAAAGTAATGACGAATATCTATAGGGAATACGTGAGCATCAAAATGTTGCACTCAATCGCAAAATGATGCAACATCAAGATCGAAGCAATAAATCACCCATGAGAGTAATGTGTATGCATTAAGGAAAAAATGGCTCAAATCCCATACTCTATTCCATTCCATTCCATTCCATTATATTGCTTAAGATGAAAGGGTGTACATATAGTATTGGGGTGTGTAACTCCCTCACAAATGTAGCTATGAAGAGGTTGGAGTTACATTCCCGAAATAATTGGTCAAATGTTAACTCTTATGACACTTTATCATGCGTCTAAGGCCATAATGACACCCTAGGGCACCTAAGCATGGTGAATCACCTATATCAAGGAATCCCATGTACTTAAAATATATGCATGGTAAATATCCTACACCAACACCCCCTTAAAGCATAGCTTAGGTGGACACATAGATGAAAACAAGGAGAAGTGGGTCTTGACAACAAGCCTGATGAGGTACCCACATATAAGAAACTCTCAAAAAGTGGAGTAAAAGGAGAAAACCCAGTGGGAAAAACTCCCCCAAAAAAGAGACAAGTCCACTCTCTAATTAAAGAAAGATACCAAAGATGGGTCCCGGCCATAGATGATCCTATAAAGGTACCCATGTACAAAGAGGAAATCTCTCAAAAAGAAGAAGAAGAGAGAAGAAGAGGGAGATGAGAGGAATGTAGAAGATGCCATGGATGGATTTGAACTCTGCAGCTCTATGAGGTCTCCCAGATGAATTTCGATCACAAGATCCTCTACCTCTTGATTAAAGAAGATCCATCCACACCAAACGGTGTGCCTACCCTTAGGAAGGACATAAATGATGTGATGGAAGTTTTCCCACTCTATGAAGGAGACCGAAGGCAACAACACAAAGAACTCTGAGTCTGGTCCACGAAAGTGTGACATAGGTATAGCAAGTGAGTGCAAAAGAACCAAAGGTAATGTCATGAGTGCATAACTATCATATTATGAAGGGTGAATACCTATAGAAAGGATGTCCAACTAATGTGAAGGAAACAAAACATCCCCCAAAATAGAAAATGGATCCAAAAGCAAGGGTGGATAAATGAAGGTATCCAGAAAAGTGAAAGTGGTAAGAGTCCCAGAAGGGGAACTCCCAACAACAGAGATGATGAACTTCTCTAAAATTCTCTGTAGATAGATGAGGAACCTGTAGTACATCACAAGTGTACTTTGCGAAAAGATGACTAAGGTCAAGTAGATACTCATCCCAATGAGGGGGCTCAACAAATAGAAGAGTGATGTTAGATAGGTATGAGTCATCCAATGAAGGTAGAGGAGTGAAATGGGCCTCACACACTAAAGGTGGAAAAGAGGTGGGTGTGATGAATGTATGAGACTGAGTAGGAGACTACTCGATATCTGATGAGATGTGGGATGTGTCAACACTCTCTAGAATAGTGAGAGAAGGAGGAGAAGAGTCCTCTGTAGTACTCTTGACATCATAAATGGGTACAAAATCCTCTTCATCGAGGTAGATCTAAGTGATTCTATGTTAGTGGAACTGTTGTCACATGAAGAAATAGAGTAGATAACTGAATTACCAGGAACAAAATGTCAACAGAGATGTGAAGGGTCTCCATAGAGGGACTAAAGAATGGTCCAAACATCGTGGGGGTGGATCTCGAGTCTACCACGTGAAACTAGTGAGATGGAAATACATACATCATAATTGTACTAAAAACATGATCGCATGTGTTAATAAAATCATTAAGATGACGATGATCAATGGGTGTAGGAACTGGCCCAAGCAAGAAGTGTTGAAGACCCTTGTAGGTGACATAACCTTCCATAGAAGCACACCAAATTGAATAGTTCTTTCTCCCCATAAGAAGTGGCAGAGGATGTAAGGTGATCCTATGATGCTCAAGTCTAGAAAGAGAACCCTCCATGATGTGGAATCAAAATTGCAAGGTGCACAAATGTAAGACATCAAACTCAGCCGATAATGCGTCTCGCATGTGATACAACACCCAAGAGTAATATGACCCCCTAAATGTGGAACTTTATAAAGTAGTGTATTTACAAAACTGACAATCCCATCATGTAATGTGTGAAAATCCATGCAACTTTGACTAAATAAGAACTCAAAACTGAGCAACAAGTTAAAATTTATAGCAAAAAAATGATTCCCGTAACTGATGGAAATGCCAATAAGCCCTCAAATGGATTAAACAAGTTCCTGAAATGAGTGCAAAGGGTATCGTGTGGGTATTTGTTAGAAATGGCATCAAATTTCAGGTAGGGTTTGTTTTTCTTGCGAGGGGGGATTAGCCTCCTACCAATCCTAGACCTTGCCCTTCATCTTCGACACTCAAAGGAAGGACATTCAAACAATTAAAATTAGAGCCTTAAAATTATTACAGTGCCATGATAAGAATGTTTTTTCCTTAAAAAATAAAAAATAGGATCGTTTTAACCGCCAACCAAGTCTAAAAGGGAATGGATGGGGGCCCACATTGTCAAGCCATGTGGTGGAAGTGCCCAAGTGGGCTCGCCAAGTGATAATAGTTTGATATGGACTGTTAGAGTCTCCCGAGTCATATGGAGAGTGGAAGGTGGTAGGGGTAGCCACATAGGTTTGTAGGAGATAATGAAACCATCGAGAAACTAAGAAGCTGAATGTGACAGAATGAAACAACCACAATTTGATCTCAGAGGTGCACAGAGATCCCTTAGCTTGGAAAAAATACACTGTAAACAAAACACAGGGTCTTTGGTAAGGAAAAAAATGACACAATCCAAGTTCAAACCAGACGTGATGGCACAATAGTGAGCTAGATGGATCATGAATGCAAGCGGAAATGAACAACCAAAGCACAAACTGACTGAGCTAAGGTCATCAAATCAGCACGTGATATCCATTTAGGTCAAGGTGGAGCCAAATACATGTCCAAGCATGATCCAAATGCTAGCATCCAAAGGTTTATGTAGAGGCAATGCCAAGAAATACAAAACACGTTAACCCATGAGAAAACACGAGTTGTAGGCCAGTGCATGAGGTGCTAAAAAGAGGTAGGGGGTTTTGACGTGGCCAAAACATGAGTCAAACAAAAATAACCCAAGAAACTAGTGCATAAACATCCATGTAGAATCGGTTAGATGAGAACATGCAGATGTATTGAGCCAACATTAGACCACAAAATGACCTCGTGGAAGCAAAAATGAGTTTTGAAGAGGAAATACACAGAGTTACTGCACCCATCAAAACCTCAATGCACTAAAAAATGCCATTAGGAAACACACCAGAAAACAAACCAAATACATATACCCCCTTTTTATAAATAAAATGCAAGTAGAGCACAAAACAAAAATGAGAACTTACACAAGAAACTATGAGGCAAAGAGTAGTAAGCAACCAAGGTGAGCATTATGATTCTGATCCCCTAGTTCTGATACCATGTCAAAGGAATGATGAATATTTGGAGGGAATTCGTGAGCATCAAAATATTGCACTCAACCGAAAAATGATGCAACTTCAAGATCCAAGCAAGAAATTACCCATGAGAGCAATGTGCATGCATTAAGGGAAAAATGGCTCAAATCTCATACTCTATTCCATTCCATTGTATTGCTCGAGATGAAAGGGTGTATATATAGTAGTGGGGTGTATAACTCCCCAACAAATGTAGCCATCAAGAAGTGGGATTTACATTCCCAGAATAACCAGTCAAATGTAACTCCTATGATGCTCTATGACACGTGTAAGGCCATAATGACACCCTAGGACACCTAAGAATGGTGAATCACCTATGTCGAGGAATCCCATGTACTTAAAATATATGCATGGTAAATATCCTACACCACCAAATATTAGGTGACCAACAAGAATCAATAGTGAATCCCTTCTGACAAAGAAGAAAATAGTTCTTGAGTTTTTACAAATTCACCAACACCCAGATCTAGTCATTAGCACCCAAGCACCTCTACCCTACACAGGTTCCCTTATCCGGCCCTATTCCTAAGTTTCAAATTTTATATTGAGTAGTAACCACCTTGTATATAGCATGTTCAATAGTTTCACCTGCCCAAATCACTTCCTGTTCACTTAGAAATCATCTAAGTCTTACTATCTCCCTCTCTTGCTTAGGGTTTTCAAATTTATATGCTTGTTTGTTTGTGTCATTACTATATTGTAGAATTTATAATTTATTTTTTTACAATAATTAATATGTAATTATATTTAATTCAAATTAAATTAAATCATTATGAACATTTACAATTTCTTTATTAGAAGTATAATTATTAGCATCTATGTTTTCATAAGTAAGAATATTTACACACAAAAGTATGAACTTCAGGACATTTCTAGGTCTATAAACACATACTAGCATTCATATGATTCTTAAGCAAGAAAACTAGTACTTGACGACTATCTTTTAAATTTTGTCTTTATTTTTTTCTTTCTATTTGGTCTCTCACATGATATAACCTAGTCATAACTTTACTTTCCTATATTATATGACTTTGGATTCCAACACCTAACCAGGACGCCGGGCTCGTAGCCGCCTTCATCCCCGATGGGCATCCCACCTCTTTCCACCTTACTAAATATTTTTGGGCCTCTTTGATCTTTTATACAGCTTATTTTCTTTTGGGTTGGCCTTTCGAGTTTCAATTATGAAATTCAAACAAGATAACCATAAAAAGACATACCTATGTGACCAAAATAAAGGACCAATCTATAAGCATCATTAATATTACACAAGCTTACATTTAAAAGGATGTTAAAGCAGTTCAAAGGATCAATTTGGAATCCAATCAAGGGACAAGGGAATGCATTTTCTACATACACAACATAAGAATGGAAAGTTCATTTTTCCATCCAAACATCTATCTACATTGGTACATCTAACTACATCACGTTATCAAGTGCACTTGCACAAGGGAATTCTAGGGAACGATCTTTACACACACTCAAAAAAACTAAATGGAGTATTAGATTGAGTGTAGTGGTTAGTTGTAAGCTCACTCTATCAATTGATCATCAGGGGCCAGCCTAAATCCCCATGTTACATCTTTATTTTTTAGATTTGATGTGGTATTATGGGTTTTACAGGTGAATATTTGTCTTAGAAGTTATAGGTACCTCAATGATTATATTGTGAAACACAAGCGATCAAAATAAAATACATGCGACACTCTAGAAACTAGATTTTGACCATTTTTGTAGTCACATGCACCTAATATATGTCATCGTGCCTAGGTATCCCTATCCTACCATGGGCACTCGTTTCCATCCTTTTTCATGATATACATAATTTATTCGGAGCAATAACGACGCCAATCACTTCTTTTCAATAGTTTTCTCGGTTTGCATTAGTCCTAAATTGAGAAAAAACCAGCTAAGTCCATTAATCTCTCTTGCACTTAGGGTTTCATTTTGTTTTAGCTTATTGTTTATGTCAAAGATATATTTTAGCATTTATTTATCATACATGACTCTATAATTAGGGTTTAACATTATATTCCAAGTTTGTTAAATCATTCTATGAACCCATCACTCGAATCCCACCTTCTCTCTAGGGGTTCTTCTTATGGCCATCACTTGTAGTGGTCATTTTGGTTCTTCTTATTACTTTGATCTTCCTCTATCTATTTGTCACTCTTCTAGGTCAATGTCTTAATCTAATAACTCTTTTTATAAATCACAGAATATCGATCTAAAAGATATAGAAACATCGATAATGAACAATCATACTATGGAGACACTAATGTTGATCAAGAATAATTAGACAAGCTCACTAATTTTTGCCAAGGTTTTTGTTCTAATCCTTTGCATATTATGCATATTCTCGGTGCTTTGTTTTCTACCCGAATCTCTTGAAATGCTCCTTCTGCACCTCTTGTAGGTTCTTCTTTGGTTTCCCTGGCCTCCACCGAACCTCTCAACATTCCTACTTCTATTCCTATTTTTATGATGCAATCCTCTACATCAATGCTTCTAATACACAACTTGGTTCTTCTTCCAACATGCATGATTTGACTTCTTTATATTAGGATCTTAAAGTTCAAGTCCATCAATAATAATTATCTACTTCACCTACTTCTCCATCTCTTGAATCTTACTTCTTCATACTCCTTTTGCACTTTTCATTTCTACTTACACACCTCCTCTCAACTTTATCACCCCTAATTTGCTCATTTTCAATGGCCATGGTGACCCTCATCTGAATCTCTAAGATTTTCATGCTACATGGCTAGATTATGTGGATGATCACATGTTGCTTGCTAATTTATTTCCTTGCAATCTTCAAGATTATGCTATGTGTTGGTTTTACAATATGTCTATTCATTCGGTAACATCTTTCACACATATATATGATGCTTTTTTTTATTTTTTAATCAATATTGGTTTTAAAATATCTTATGCACAACTAACATAAATTAAAAAATGATCTAATGAACACCTAGTTGACTATGTATTATGCTATAAGAACAACCTAGCTAAGATGAAAATGTCCTTGCTGATTCGTAACTACAAGATCTATTTTTTAAAAGTCTCTTTCCACCATTACAGGGAGAGAGTTATCTTTTATACCTCTCCTTCATTTGAAAAACTATATAATATTATAAAAATACGTGAAGTCAAATTACTTTCTATGGTAAAACTTAAATATCAAGATTCTTCATCTTCATCATTTTCTATTAAATTTCAATATAAGTCAACATTCAACCGTTCTCCTAAACCTATTAAAGGAAAGGAAGTTGTCAATGTTGTCTCTCCTCCTGAAATTCTTCATTGGAAACCAAAAAGTGTACATTTACTAAATTGTCATATGCACCTCAGTTTTTTCTTCCTCAACTTCTTGAAAGTAATCTCATTACTCTTCCACCACCTCTCAATCTTTATCCATCTCACCCTCATGGCCACCATTATGGAAAAAAATTTAAATGTGATTATCATCAACATATTGGTCATTCCACCAATTATTGTTTAAAAATTAGGCATTTTATACAAGATCTCATTGATAATAATTCACTATACCTCCCTCCTCCATCATCTTCTTCTTCTCAACTAGTAAATAATAAAAACAATCTCAAAATGTTTAATGAATATTTGTCTAAGCATGATGCACAAGTTACTAATTGTTTGGATAATCAGACATATCACGTTGTGCCCCCTCCTTCATTAGGGACCCTTGATTTTTTTTTCACTTCTGTTGACACATCTCCACCACTCATTACATTTTTAGATCATGATTATCATGTTATTTTCAAATTTGAATAATTACACATCAATACTTCTATTGGTTCATGCAATATCAATAATACCATGATCTAGCTAGAGGATTCTATCTGTGTGTGCTCTCTTGCACTTCTTTTGGCTATCAAATGTCCACTTTCTATTATTTCATATCTAGCTCCTAAATATTTTGGCTACATTTAGCTTCCCATTACAGTTGGGTCTCTCACTATTCTTGTACCATTTGTTGTGGCATCTTCAATGAAAGGTTGTGACATGCTCTTAGGTCTCTATTAGCTCCATGCTACTCAAGTTATTCCATCCATGAATCATATGTGTCTAAATTTCATACATAATAAATAAATTATCACTCTTAAAGGAATTTAACCATGCACACCATTACTTATAATGACATTATTCCACCAGCTATATAGTATCTAGGGCTCTAGGGATTCTCAAATATAAGGCACATTCAATACCTAGTTATCCTATTTGCACACATCCTACTTCATGACATTTTCATCTTCATATATCCATTAGTCCTTCACATTGGTTCTCATCACCTCCTTATCTCACAAATCTTATTCGCATAGGTTTTCATCATGTCCTTCACCATATAGGTCTTATTTTCATAGGTGCTCATCACTTCCCTCACATAATAGCTCTATTGCACATTGTTTTTCATCACCTCTTTCTCCACATAGGATTCCTTCACATATCCATCCTTCTTCACATACACCACCAATCTTAGAGCATTGTCACATGCCCTTATCTTCTCGGACATCGGGTGGAGGACACTTTCCATTCAATCTCATTAGATAGTAAACTTGGTGGGTATCGTGCTTTATTACCCCCTTTAATCATTACTATTTCTTTCCAATATCTATACATACACATTATGTGTCATGTTTTACATTTATTATCTTCTATGTACATGTACACACAACTTCTATCTTCACTACCCTATGATGCACTATAGTTCCATGGTTCATAATCAAATGCTAAGGGTATAAATCTGAACTAAACCTCACATCACTCACAATTTACACTTTATGCTTCATTTATCTATCTTTCTAGTGCACATTTTCAAACCATTTCTCAATGACACACTCTAGTTCTATGGTTTAATCTTGACTGTCAAGGTGTATTTTATAAATTAACCTCATCTCATACACATTCGTTGAGGAAAACACTCACCCTATTACACTCATATACCATTCCATTAGACTTCATGACATACACTACATCTCGCATATCTTGGTTGCACTTACTCTTTCTTACCTATACTATTTACATGTTGCACTTTTCTTACTATGTTATCCAGATATCTAGTATGTCATTATCTTTATCATATACATATGTGCATTCACTTTCTCTCTAGTTTTGAATGTATAATTCTTACAGATCCTTACATGATGAAATGATGCTTGGAACTATATGTCTTACCAGTCCTAGTGAGGCTCGTGGGGGCATATATATTCTCAAACCTTATAGGTGCTATTGTTTCATTATTTCTTACGTCTTATTCTTACTATCACACTACTTTATAGTGGTACATACATGATTTTACATACTATTTTTCTTTCTAACATGCTAATGGGTGCTTCATGTGTAGCATATTCCTTGTAGGAACTATTTACCACCATGGTTTTCTATTACATCTTGTTTTCCATTTATTTTTATTGTCTGTTATTGTTTACATGGCTATGCCCTATGTATTATTTAATCATTGCTCGTATGATTTTGGCCACTTTAGCCCTAATTGTCTTGTGACATTATGAGTGATGTACCATGTTTAAAACCCACTTTTCACGGTCTATCTTGTATGCACACTCTCCTTTTACATTGTTTTATATTACATGCTTACACAAACACATAGTTATTTCCAATTTTTGCATGTTCTTTAGTTTCTACCACAAAAATTCCCTCCCCCGTATGGATACAATTCAGATCAGCATTAGGGATTATTTTTAGGATGCATACTCCTAGTGACATCACATGCACCCTAAATGAGGGGGGCATACATTAGGTGAATAAGTCACCCCATACAGCAGCTCAAAGCTATAGTTCAAATATGAAAATTATAGAATAAGCACAATGTATAGTTACAAAAATAACCTAGAACCTAACCTGGGTCCTCAGCATAACACCGATAGTTATATCTAGGCTTAAACAAGAAAACATAGGTTCATGTGTCCTCCCCTAGGTGCTAATGTCTTAGGGGTACGCATAGAAATATTCTCATATCAACAAAGTTCACAATAGTTTACAGAGTAGTTTCACAGTACATACATAGTCCTCAAATAAGCAGAATGCATTCTATATCCATGTCAATCAGAACAAATATTACATATGAAAAAAATCAAGGATATCAAGAACAAAAAAGGATCACACCATTTACAGTGGTGTATAATTAGGTTAGAGTTGTGGAAGAAAAGTAACACTAGACCTCTCCCCAACACTTTCTCTTTGGTGTGAGATCACCCAAAAACTTTCTCTTTGGCGTGAGATTGCCCAAAAAACTCACACTTAGTGTGAGATCACCCAAAATAATCTCTCTTAGTGTGAGATCACCCAAAAAACTAACTCTTGGCATGAAATCACCCAAAACCTCACTTTATTACAACATTTCAAGAAATTTTCTATCATTTTCACTCTTCGTAAATTAGGTGCACACTTTCTGTTTACTTCTTCTACATACTTTTACATGTTTTACATACTTATGTAAATTTTTCATATACACATATTTGATTACTTCTTCACTCTTATTTTATAGGTATGTCCTTAATACACAACAAGGATCATCCTTCAACAAGCTACAACAACAACGGGTACAACACATACACATACACCCCTAGGGTCACTTTCCTTTCCTAGTTTCTACACTTTATTATGCATTCATTCCACACTTCACTTGTATCTTTAGCATGTTATCACCATTACATTCTTCATGTTTATCAGGTATGAATCTATTATCTACTTTATGTTATAGAGTAGTCACTCAAAAACATAAAGTGGGGGAAAATGGAGACTAAAAATTATGCACTTGGGTACATTTCTAGGTCCATAAACACATACTATCATTCATATGATTCCTAAGCAAGAAAACTAGTAATTGACAATTTTCTTTGGAATTTTGTATTTTTTTTCTTTCTATTTGGTCTTTCACACCCTATAGCTCATTCAAAACTCTACTTTCTTATATTTTATGAGTTCGACACCAACTCTCAACCAGGAGGCCAACTACCAAGTGCCCTCATCCCCTCTGGGTGCCCCAACCTCATTCCACCTTAATCACTCTTTTTAGACCTATTTTATATTTTAGGAATCTTATTTTTCTTATGGGTCAGACTTCTAGTTGTCAATTATGAAATTTAAACAAGGGAATCATATAAATACATATTTATGTGACCAAAATAAAGGAAAAATCTTACTATCACCTAAGCTTGAATTCAAAAGGAAGCATACATTTAGCATCCAATTAAGGGACAAGGGATTGTATTTTCTACATACACAACATAGGAAGGGGAAGTTCATTTTTCCATCCACACATCTATCTACATTGGTACATCTAGTTATAACCCTCTATCAAGTTCACTTACACAACGGAATCCTAGGGCACGATTATTACACACACTCACTAGAAATACATGGATTCTAAGATGTAGTGCAACTCTTGTTTGTAATGTCACTTTATCGGGTGAGCATTGGGGTAAGTATAACTCCCCATATTACATATATATGTTTTGGATATAATGTAGTATTGTTAGTTTTATAGGTGAATCTTTGTCTTGTAGGTTATAGGTACCTCGATGATCATATTACCATAAACAAATGATCAAAATATAATACTTGTGATAATTTTGTGACACTCCAAAAATCAAATTTTGACCATTTTCTTAGTCACATGCACCTAATAGAGGTTGTTAGCACTCAAGTTAATGTAGCCAAATTAAGAACAACCAGATAAACTGCAATAAAATGAACTCCAAAAGAAAATAGATCTCCTTCTTCGTTACCAAATAATGAATTACAATGTTTCCTAAATAGGAAAATAACTCCCAACTCGAGTTGCCAAGTAAACTCTAGCTAACTCTGACTAAATCTACTCTAGGTGGCGGAAATTACTATTTTTAGCAGTTTACTAGAACCTGTTATTCTTAGTAAGTTCGCATGCTTATTCCTACGGGCACATAAATTGCCACGCATCTTCTACATCCCTAAATTAGAGGAATTTCCAACTTTCTAACTCAAAATGCAATTAATAGACTAAAATTAACTAATGCTCAAAAATAGGAAAAAACCAAACTATAACTTAAATCCTAATTTTCGGCCTCAAGATGGCGGATTTAGGGCCCGAAAATGTGTCGAAAAATTTCCCCAACTGGTAGGGCGGGTTGCCGCTGTGTTCGTCTCATCAAAACATGTGGTTTCAAAAAAAGGGACTCAAACGGACACCCGGAGCTCAAGTTATGACCTTGTCAAGTTCCTGCTAATTCGGGCGCATCACAAGTTCCCTTGTGGGCACCTATTCTCAACCTATTTCATGATATACCAAAATTATTCAGAGTAATAATGAAACATATCACTTCTTGTTCAACATTTTTCCTAGTCTGCATTAGTCCATTTCCCAGTCTCTCTCTTGCACTTAAGTTTTCATTTTGTATAAGCTTATTACTTATATTAAATCTATATTTTAGCATTTATTTATCATGCATGACTTTGCAATAAGGTTTTAGCATTAAATTCTATTTTTGTTAAATCATAACCACATCATGTAAATAATATTTATTAATGTTATCATTTATTATAAGATAAACAAAAGATCATGAATAATAATTTGTGACTGTGGTATATAAGGGAGAACATGAGGAAAATTATTACTCATGCGAGACTATGCAAAAATAACATGTTTCCTAACTAACAAGAAATGGTTTTGAGAAGTCAAAGAGTTGTTAGAGGATTATGGGATCATATTGGGGATTGTGCATGAGGTCCGGTAATTTATCTTCTATAGTGGCATTTTCAAATATTGGTTACATACACGTATAGGCCATATAATTCTTCAAATATGTGAACCTCTTTTTATCCATGAGGGTTTTAGGATCCTAGGGAAAGGAGTTCAAATAGGAAAGGGTTCACCAAATAATTTAATTAAATATGAATTTAAATATAATATTTCATAGTAACTAATAATTTATGATATGATAAATACAACAAACTACAAGTTTTATGTACTTAAGAAATGCAAGACTATAAGAAAATAGAAGCTATAAGTGACTTAGTTGATTTTTGTGTGATTTGTAGCTGGTCAAGACTATGTACATGCTTGATCTAGCATGAACTGATGTCACAAGAGCTCACTTAAGAGATATAGAACTCTACAATGATCTAGACAGGGACACCTATGGGGAGGACATGTTGGTCCTCAAATATGCACCCCCTATTGGATTGAAAACAATTTTTCCTTAGTGGAAAGGGGGAATTGGCTTGGAATGGTGGTAGACCATGTAGTATATCATTTTTTAGCTAGAGAGGGGTCTTATAATTTACTTAGGGATCAAGCCTTGAGATGATTTAGAGGAAAGTATAGAGGATATGGCATCTTCCTACTACTTTTGGTCATTCCTTTAACCATAATGAGAGGACCTGATGTGTAAACTAAGTGGGAGAGGGGAGATGGGATATTTGTTCCCTCAATTTATTTATAAAAATGGTGGGTTAATTTGGGATAAACATGGCCAATGGACACAAATATCACTCTCACGGGTTGTCACAAAATATGTTGTGTATGTTTACTTTTCCAGACATAGGTTATTAAAGAAAATGGGATTTGATTTTTCTTGCATTTTCTAGATGGTAGAATTTGCAGCTAAGGGGCAGTCTCAGTGATATTTAAAGACAAAGTAGAAACAAAAATGAATGGTAGAAAAAATGGGGTAGTATTACTTATGTAATTTTAGAATGAGGGGGATTTTAGGCATACACATTCTTTACAGTCAATCATTTAACACTTAGAGAAGCTTGCAATTCAGGAAAAGCATAGAGAATTGAATTAACAAGTTATAGTTTATATAAAGGTAAATTTGTATTCATTGAACCTCAATAGATGTAAATATTTGACACAATATTTAAAATACTTGACACAAGAACTCATGCAATCATTCTAACAAAGTATTTATTATGCATACTCTCGCATGCCTAAGATACACTCAAAGGCTTACAAAAATCTATCAGCACAAAATTGTTATGGAAAGTATTTTACAATCAATTCCAACATTACGAGGGAATTCTCACAACACAATATCAAACATAATGACCAAAACAAAAATATTAAGGACATATCTAGTGTACAAAAAGCTAAATAACAAACATAAGACTCGTAGTAGATAATATAACTTATTAATGGACAATTCAAAACATATAACCCATAAGACATTGTTTAAACTCAAAATCAGACATATTTCATTTATATCTTAGAATTTCTTAGCAAGGTAACATCAATTAAATGATCTCAAAGCTTTTCAATAGCTGGACATTGGAACCACCTTGACACATAAATTTGGGAAACTGAGATCAATATGTATTTCATAAAGGAAACATGTAATATTTTCAATTGAATCTCTCTACCTTCTTTTAGAAATAGAAAAAATAACCCTCTCTCTTTATGAGGACAAGCCCCATATTTATACAAATTTTATGCCTTCTTACAACCTGATTTTTTTCTCACAAAACATAAAGTAAATATTATTCTTTTTCATGAAGAAATATATTTTTATTAGAGTGGGAATTTAACATGTCTCATTGAAAAATATCTGATTTTCAAATAGGATTTTGGGATTGATTCTTGATTCTATGCCTTTACTTTCACATACGTAAAAACAATTAGCTGAAACTGTCAGGTGCATCTATGTATTTTTGTTCTTATTTTCTCCCATAAATTTCTATATTTGATGATGTCAACTTGAAGATATCGAATATACCTTTCCAAAGAGACCAATTTTTCTTGATTTGGAGCTCTGGATCGAAAGTTATGGCCATTTGAAATTCTACTTGTCAAGATGAATAAGAGAGTGACACGTTGCAACCTTTGATTAGCTAAGGAAATAGATCTTCCTACATGTGCATTAATTTTCTTTTTCCACATGTATTATGTGGCTTTGAATTTAGGTTATTTCCTTTACAAAAAGTGAGCCACTAAGAAAATTCCATGTTGCTTCACCTTCTTTAAATTTTTCTCCTATTAGCAGTGGTTTCCACAAAACACGAGCCAATGAAAAATCTCTATGTCATTTCACATTTTTAGGATTCTCTTTTACTTGTACTAGCCATCTTGAAACTTGAGCTAATGAAAAATAAACATGTTTTCTTCACAATGTCAGGATTTTATTTTACTTAACTACTTATTGAGAAACTTGAGCCAACGAGAGCTCCATGCTCCTTCATAATTCATACTTTTAGATGACCCTAACTAACATTAGAAAATGTGAGCTAATGGGAAAGCTCCACACATCTATCATTTTTTCATACTTTTCAATAGTCTCAACTGAAAAACATGAAACATGATCTAATAGAAATGTTCCATGCTTCTCGCAATGTCAATCATTTCTATAAATTTTTCTTCTTGTTGTGAAGCATCAACAAATGAAGAATTCCCACACTCTTTAGGATTTTAGGCTATTTGAAAAATTTGACTAACAACTACAAAATATTAACCAATAGGAGATCTCCATGTACCTCGGGTTTGTTAGTAATTCTTTCCATCATGATTTATTTTCTTTGGTTTGGGGCTTCTCCTTCGCATCGCAACTTCAAAATTTTTTAGGACTTAGAAACATTTAGCTTCATAAATAATGTTGTCATGTATCTACATTGACTTGTAAAATTATCTGGATCTGAAGATTTTTATGAGACTCGTTTTATTCCATAGACATGGATTCTCTGAACTCAAATGGCTTAGAGTGTTGGAGTTCCAACACGTGTCTATTTGATACCTTTGATCTGTGCCACTTGTCCCATCTAACTTTATGCCATGTGTACCGCTTCAACTTTCAACTCTTTCTTGGACTGATGAATTATTTTTTTGTGGTTTATATCAAGAACTTGAAGTCCACAAAAGGGAAAGGCTAGGAAGATACTCATAATCCCACCATATAGCCCTTTGCATCATGAGAATTTTAAGTTCTTGGTGCTGAAAACATTTGACGGTCAAATGAACATTTGTCGACCTTTTAAAAGTAACTTACCAATGCTTTTAAACTTAGTCTCCCATAGGTTTTCAAATGCTAACATCCTATGCTTTTCGGAAGGGTAAATTGATATCTTTTTAACATTTCCAACTTGTTTAATATGGCTAAGTCCATTTTTACTGAGTTTTTTAACTCGTATTTGTAGCTTTATACTTCATGGTTGGGTTGACTTCGTTTGGTCCTTTGTAGCTTCAAATTCTTGGAGAAGTTTGGATTATTTTAGTATTGATTTACATGTTTGTGAACTTTACAAAAGATGTATATATATCTCGATCACCATTGAGCTCGAAGATTTTAGACATTGATTAATCAATCCATTCAACTAGTTCAAGAAATTTTTGTAGAATAATTTCATTTATCTTAGTAAGGCACAATATCTTATTACAATCAATAATTCTACTTGACTCATGATAAACTTTGAATCATGGGAAGAAATATAAAGCATATAGAGTAATTAGATTAACTAAAATTTTATGTAAAAGGCCAATTAAATTTAGGGACTCGGGATGGGCACCAACAATGGATCCTTCTTAGGGACGGCACCCACCGGTGGGTGCCACAAGAATAAAGACCATACCAGATGCCTAATTGAAGCAAGAGCATCATCACAAAACATTAACTAAGGAAAATTTTCAATTAAACATGATTTAAGAGGTCATATCAAAGGTTCTAAGGCATCCTCAAGTCATGAATAAGGGGTCTATATGGAGTTTTAAAACTTGGAAATTCAAATTTTTTTCCCTCCAAAAATTGTAATTCAAATTATAAAGCATGTAGGGACTTATCAAGGGGGTTAGTTGTCTAAACGTGTTTTAGAAAGCTTCTACAAGAAGTGTAATTCATCAAAGGTTTGGAAATATGTAAATATATTCCCCGAGTATATGGACCTAAATGACATGTAAGAGTATGTTTCACCAATAAGTTTTACACTTTCTAGGATGAAACAGATATAAGGTAAAATGTTTAAGGAGGAATACCTATGAGGCAAAGGTGGATGGTATAATGCACACATTGTTGATGTTATCCAAGTTGATCATAGAGAAGTCCTTTTTGTCTAGGAAGGACTACATGTAGATGCAAATCAAGACCTCAAAAGATTATTAAATAGCATATGACATTGGAATACCTAGCATATGCTAGATCCAGGAAGTGCGATGCTTCCTAGAAAGGTTGTTAATCCACTATTTAATAAAAATTCAATGTGAATAAACAACTGAAATAAATAAGTCCTATCGCAATGTAATGATTTAGGTTCCTCATACACATAATACACTAGATTTTATGCTAGATATCAAAATAACACTAAATTTAATTCAAAATAGGGTTTTTAAGGTCGATAGATCTGTCAAAGATCCGGTAAGGGTCTAGGGCTGATTGGTTGAGGTCTGGGTTAGTTTTGGGTGAGTGGGAAGCTTACTGGTATGAGAATATGAAATGACATAGAGACCGATATCAGTCAGATGACCGATGTTGGTATGGGTAATAAACCAATGGAAGTCAAGGAACTAACGTTGATAGGGGCAATAGGTAATGAACTATTAAAAATGGGTTTTAAGGCTCTTTGTGATTGCACAGAGAGTGAGGGTAGTGTGGTTTGGGTCGTAATATGGCTAAGAGAACTTGAGAACACTAAGAAGGAGGTTTAGAAGGGTGAAAAGGATTAGGGTAATTGAATAGTTGGTTGGTGGGAAGAAGATGATGTATGGGTAACAGAAGAAATAAAATACTAAAAGAAGTAAGAGATCTACAATGGGATAAGCATGAATGATTAAAATCATAGTACTTGGTATTTTTTAGATCCTGTGAGTTGAGATGGTTGATGGTTGATTGGAGAAGATTTTCTTGACTATAGTGTCATGGCAGTACAACCTGTGTGCTCCCGTGAGTATTCCAATGCTCTAGAAGTATAACACACTATTTTTCTTGCACTATGGTTGTTTTGTTTGTTTGTTTGGATGTAGGATAGCTTGAAGATTCACAATTGAATACAATAAGGATCCAATAATTAAATAAAAACTTGGGTAAAGGGTTGTAAAATTCTATATAAAGGAACCAATGGTGGTTTAGGTGACCGACGTCAACCAAGGATAAAATGGCATCGAGTTAGGGTGAAATAGTCTTATTTACAAAAAATAGGAAGATATTCCCATATTTGGTGTGATTTCCTTGTTTATTGTGCTTAGGGAAGTAGAGTTATTATGAGAGAGGCATGAAGATATTATATGAAGTCTAGTTAGGTTTAGGAAGAATTATTAATTAGTTAGGTCAAGTAGTGACTCAAAACTAAGCATGATGACTCATTTTTGAGAGTAATGACTTGGTCACTATGAGTTAAATGCCCCTAGAATGGGTCTAGGATGAGGTGTCATGATGAGGTGGAGGTGTGAGGATGAAATTAATTTAATTAAATTAATTAATTTAATTAATAATGTGAGGATGAATATTAATATGGGATGAAGGGGTCATAGTTAGTTAAATGTGTTACATTAATTTATTGAAGGGGACCAAGGGGAGTGTGAAATTTTTTTGGTGTCTAAAGAGTCATTAAAAATCAATTACAATTTAATAAATAGTACATATAAAGATAAGAATTCGAATGATGGGGATAGTTATGAAGATCCCTTTGAGTAAAAGGAAGAAGGAGGAAGGAAGAGGGGTGTGAGGAGTGATAATGAAGTGGAGTTGAAATAATTTTGTAAACTTAAATTTATATTAGTAATAAATGCTTTATTTTTGTCGAATATCATACTTATTCATGGTGTTTTTGAGCATGTTTTCCCTATTTGCATTAAGAAAGTAATTATAACTTTGTTAGACGTATGTTGAATACTTTAATCCATGAGTAATATTTTCTATTAGGGGTAAAACCCTGAAAATTTTCTCTCTAATATTTGTTGTGCATTTCAAGACTATAACCATGGTTGAAATATCCTTGCAAAGATGTTTTGAGATGATAAATTTTTATGGAAAATGTTGAAAGAAGTGGATAGTCATTTTTCAAATTTATAACGAATGGAACATGATAGTGACTACAAGTTGAATCTCTTTTGAAAGTGATTATGACGGGAATTATATTCATGATCTAGTTTGTAACTGTGCATGTTAAGTGAATTTGGTGTTTCTCAATAAAAGGGATTATTGATACTCCTTCATTGAACCTTATAGTGAAGAATACAGAACCCTAGAAAGAAACTTTCTGCAAAAGTGTGTGACTTGATTTGCTAAGATAGAGAGTTGGTAAAATTGTGAACTGTGTGTCCACCTAGGTAGAGAAAGTAGGAAAGAGAATAAAAATAAGGTTTTACATTCTTCCCCACTTACACTGGTAATATTTCTGTATGTACATCCTTGAGATGAAACTCCATGTAAAATTTATAATCTTGAATCATTTGTCATATAATGTTATTACAAAAATAGTCCTCTTGGGCTCACAGGACAAGGTTTGTGAGTAGGATTGCTAGGGCTAAGGTTTTGAGAGGGTAAATAAATTAATTTTGACTTGATATCTTCAACATATCATGCCAAGCTTATATGGGAAGATATTATGAAATAAAATTTAGAAATTAATAGTGAAAATGCTTTTATTTTGTGACAGTCTAATAATGAGCCTTCAAACATAGTCAAGGACCTTAATATGAAGATACATTAACAAAGGAATCCCTATTTTACTTTAGATTTAAGCATCATTCCTTCAAAGGCCTCAAGAAATAAATAATGTGTAATGTAAGTTCCTAAGATTGTGTCCTAGAAATGAATACATTGGAAGTTAGAAGAGTTTCTAGTCTATACATGACCTAGTAAGGATATAGAAGTAAGAATACAAAAGTGAAATTGAGAATGATATATGAGTTGGTGAATGAAATTTTAGGAGCATTGTGGGTTTTTAATAGGAAAAATAATGAATCTTGTTATCCTTTTTGGGTATCCCTTGAATTCTAGGAGCATAGTTAGTGAAAGCTTCATTGTCTTAAGGGTTTGAGAGAAAAATTTGTAAAAGAGACCTACAAGGATTGTGAAGAAGAGTGAAGTCTTGAGATTTTGAAAGCATGTCAAGGGGGTAAAAATAATAAATATTAGAAGTGATATTACTTTTGGGATATAGTCATATCATTGGTTTCACTAGTGGAGCAACAAATTTGGATTGAGAACTATATAGGGTAGTTTAGAAGTCAAATTGGTGAATATTGATACTTGAGACCTTTTTAAGATGAATTTGAGGTATATATACTAATTTATGGAGTGTTGTATAAGATAAGAGTATATGGACATAATTAAATAAGTAAAGGGAGGCAAAAATACAAATTGAACCAAGAATTGGTGCAAGATTACAAGAGCAAGTGAAAGGAAGGTGAGAGTGTATGAGCTCTTCAGGTAAGTTGACAACTTTGGAACTTTAAAGGAAATTTTTTGAGGAAGATAAGATAGGTTTTAATGGAAATGAAGTAATTTTAGGTTGCTATATCAGTATTTGGAAGAAATATGTCATTTTTGGGCTAAGTTATGATCCTCTTTGCAAGGTATAAGTGAAGATAACTAGTTAAGCCTATTTGTGGACTGAGTTACATATGGTTTCATGATTGTGACTATATCACTAATCCATTGGGTAAGGATTCATGGAGATAAAATATAAAGGGATGAATGAAAAGTTAGATTATATTCAAACCGAATATTGCCATGTCTCGAAACACAGTCACTGCAGATAGAAACACAAAAGGGGAAACAATAACATAAACAAAGGAAAAAGACAAAAATAATAAAATTGTACATTGTACAATGATTATACCTAATGGATTATTATAAGAAATGTTTGAGGTTCCTGTCATTAATAGGAAACTCAAAAAAATGTCCTCATAAGTCCTTTAGAAATAAATTATGTTCCCCAATTCTGATATCAATAGAATAGGGCCCCATCTAGAGGGCATAAAAATTTTCATGTTTACCTTTATCTTCGTGGCTATTTTCCCACAACAAGTCTAACTCTCCAACATTAAAATCTCTTGGGGTGACCTTCTTGTCAAATATTTTCTTCATTTTTCTCTGAATTTAACATGTTTTTGGTAAGACTCTCTTATTTATTCATCTAATACCATAATCTTATTTATCCTTGCCTCATATGGACTTACTTCTCCTCCATCTTCAAATTGTTTCATAAACTGATATGCTGAAAGTTGTAAGTGCAAATTTAGAAGGGATCAAATTCAATAGATCAACTAAAAAGGTATTTTTATCCTAGACATCTTAGTAGTAATTTTTTTACCCATAATGCAAACTTAAGTTGGTCACCCCATTTATTTTTATTGGTCTCTAGTGTTCTTTTGAGGATCTTTAGCAGGTTTTTGTTGCTCAATTATGCTTGGCCATTTCCTTGTGCATTGTAATTTAATGCATAAGTGAAATTTATACCATACTAATGGAATTATTTTCCCAATGGTTTATCTCTAAATCTCGTGGCATTGTCAGCAATTATCCTAGTAGACACACCAAATATGTAGATTACATTATTGAAAATAAATTCCATGACTACTTGATGAGTTACCTTTCTAGTGGGAATGGATTCAACCCATTTTGTAAACTAATCATTGGATACGAATATCAACTTATGACTATAAATTAAAGGGTCTAAGATTTCACCAATAAATTTCAAGCCCCATTTTTGAAATGGAGATTCTATTAACACAAGTTGTAAAGGTAGGGCCTTAAAATATTTCAATATTCTAGAAAATCATTGACAAATTTCACATCTTTAAATAATGAAGACCACCAATAGCCTTCCTTTAGAATCTTGTGAGCATTCACTCTTCTAGAAAAATGTCCTCCACACACTCCCCCATGAAATTCTGTAATTATTTTGGGGCCTCTTCTTCAGTGATACATCTAAGTAAAACTCCTAGATTCTTCTAAGCTAATCCATGATCAGTCAAGATATACTTCTGAGAAACCAAATTAAGTGTCCTCCTTTGATTCTTATCTAAGTGCATAGGATAATTCAATTTCATAAAATAATAAACTATATCTTTATACCATACTTGAATTTGTAAACATTGCTAATCCCAATCCTCAAAGAAGCTTGGTAGTTTGTATGGCTATGTCATATTATTGAATCTTGTTAACCCATATACACCTTTTATTAGATATTTAAGTCTAAGAGAAAATATCCTTTGCATTTATGTGAGACACATGCTATAATTTTGAACTCGAGAATATAAGGTCTGAATATTTTGGTTGCTTTGACCAAAGCAAAAGCTTGCTTTTCCATGACAAAATATTTCAGCTCAAACCCTTGCAAACCTTTGCTAAAAATGCAATAGGATTTTCATGGCCTTCTTCATTCTTTTGTAATAGCACAGAGGAAATATTAAATTTAGAAGAAAATGAAAACATTTGAAAATAATTTTTATAATCCAGGTATCTAGCATCTGAGGGAATTATTGAGTGATTATTTTACTCTTTTGAAGTCTTAAACAGACTCTTCTTCCAATTTCATCACTTGATCTTTCTTCAACATATTGGTGATCAGAAAAACTAGAAATGAACCTTCTCACAAAATTAATTTGCCAAAAGAAATACTAAATACCTTTCTTTGACAAGAGGATAGGAACTTGGTTAATAACTTGTACTCATTATAGATCAATCATAATTCCTTGGTGAGAAACTATGTGTCTAAGTAACTTATCTTTTCACACACCAAAATGAAATCACATGGGGTTCAATTACATTACATTTGTAGGATCTTGGTTGGAGCATAGATTACACTCCAAAACATCTCTATCAATACTATTAAAACTAGATTCCTAACTTAATAATCCCCTTGGTATTACATTATTCTTTAGTTAAATTACTTATTTTCCAAATAGAAATTCCTTCCTTTCACATACCTCTATCATAAGCTCTAAATCAATAATGCTGTTAGTGAACTCACCTTGGCAATTGAGAAATCTTTTAATGTATGAATCATCAGAAAATAATTTATGGTAGTGTTGAATATTATCATCTATAGAAGGTCAAACCAGTACTTCCACTTCAAATTTATAGTATAGAGATGAATCCTCTTTGTCATATTGTGAAGCCAGAACTGCCAACCTATCAGCGCCACTTTTGGCTCCTCCCATGATACTTAATATTAAAAGAATAAAAAAACTCAAGGAGATCCCATAATGCATTTATATACTACTTTAATCTTTGATTTTTTGTTATATATAACTTACATACTTGTTTGATTATCAGTTCATAATCTCCCTTTACAAGGATATATTTTATTCCATGTTTCCAAGCAATTTTCAATCCTAGTAAGAGTGCTTCATATTCTAGCTACATTATTGGTACACTCAAAATTTAACTTAAAAGAAAATCTAAATGACTCACCATTCAAAGAATTCAAAACCACTCCAGATCCATTTCCAAATTTAGAACATGCTCCATCAAAAATCATGGTCTAAGGAACATTTGCATCCTCAATATGTGCATTAGCATCCATACATGATCTACAAATTTCACAACCTATGAATTTACCAAAATCTATATCAATGAATAATACCTCATAAGAGGCATTTATGGATCTTGAATAAGATATAGCATCTTCTCTTCTCTCTCCGTAATTTGAATAACTTCCCTTATAATGGTATAGAGGAATAATTCATTTCCATCTAAATAATTTCACATTGCATCCCATTTTCTTGATAATAACATGCCCCACTTAGCAAGTTAATCAACTATAACCATATCCACGGTTAAATATTTTCTTGGATAGGGAGAAAGTTACACCACTAAGCCTCTAACATACCCAATAACAGGTACTTATCTTGAATCCATAGCATAACAATTTCTAAAAGCTATTGTTATCTTGATATCCAGTTCATTCATGACCTCTAAAGGCATGATATTAAATGAATCTCCTGAATCAAACATGTAGTTATGAAGAATCCACTCATTAAAAAAGTAGTAAAGAAATGATCCAAATCCAATCAGATTCAACCAAGAATGTTCTTAAATATACTTCTGGGGTTCTTCCATATTTTCTATCTCTTTATTTATCTTAACTTCAGCTTTGGCATGTGGAGTCACCACTTTATTCGTACCCCTTCGAAATATGACTATATCATCCTTCAATACCAAATATTCAAAAAAAAATTATATGCTCAAGAATTCTTAATAATTCCAAAATTGGGATTAAATTTTACTTGACTGAGAATGTGAGCCATATCACATGTTGCATATTTGGGAAAGGTTGTATTAGAGGAAAGGGTGATTGTTTTATCTAATGGGATGTTATCTTTTATTGCTTGAGAAGGAATAAAAGTGCTTGGCTTTGAAAAGACAAAATGAAATTTTTCGGCATGGTTTTATTACGAGAATCCTTGGAGATATTGGTTAATAGAGGCTTTTTTTTAAGATCAGGGGCAGGTCATTTGAGTTATCTATTCCTAAGGTTATACTCTTTTTATCAAGCAACCAAAACATTCATTAATAACTTCCTATCCTCCTCAGATGGGATTCCACCATCATACTTCTTGATCATTAAAGCTCTTAAATACTCAAAATCATGATTTGGAAGTTCAAATGATTGAGCCATATCTATATCAACATTAACCAAAGAAGGGAGGAATAATACCTAATTTATGGAAGCCAAAAAGTCCTCCATAGTCCTATTATATGATAAATCAGTTGAAGTATCTCCTTGCAATAGAATTTTTGGAGATTCCATCACGCATATATCTGTAAAACTAGCTTCACCATTATTAATGTCTCTATCTTCAATAGGATACCCACAAGGAAGGTGAGACAATAGAAACATATCACACCACTCAATGATGTGATCCTCTTCCACCAATGAAACTCTTATTGTTAATGGATCAAGGATTTTTTTATTTTCTTTATAAGAATGCTGCTTATTTCTTGAAGGCATGGGTCCTTTTTCTCTGTCTTCAACCCAATGATATCCTTTAGGATGATTCCCAAACATATTTTGTTATTATTCTGACGATGAACTTGAGAATTTGAAGCCAATCCTTTCTCTACTCTACAAACTTGTATTACATCTCTTTGACTACTCCAACCAAATTTTTAACCACTTCTTCAAGATCCACAACCTTACTTGTCTGAGGTTTCTCTGGATTAATTAGATTTACACCTTCCCTCTTCAAAGGTTTCTCCGTTGTTTGAATATTATTCTCAATTTCGAAAACCATAGAAAAAATCCACCTCAAGTTTCTAGGATTTTTATCCATTAGATAATAAGCTTATTTTTTTTTATCAAAATCATCTAAGTATTTTATCAAGAAAGAATCGTCACTAGGTCTTAGTTTAATAGGTAATCTAGTCAATGTTTTATTCAACCTAGTATTTAATTCTTGCACATACTCATTTGGATTCATTTTTATATTTTCAAACTATGATAACAGAAACATAGGGTCAGTTTTATCACCATATTGGATTTTG
Source organism: Taxus wallichiana var. yunnanensis (assembly GCA_018340775.1). Lineage (NCBI taxonomy): Eukaryota > Viridiplantae > Streptophyta > Pinopsida > Cupressales > Taxaceae > Taxus > Taxus wallichiana. The sequence goes on from CM031236.1 coordinate 415,650,484, forward strand.
AAAGCATTCTTAATTTCTAACCAAGAATCAATTGAATTTGTAGGCAAAAATTATACCATTCCTTGGCATATTCTTCTAATGTATGTATGAATAACTCAACATAAACATCTTCATACTCTATTTCATATTCATCTATAACATTCTAAAAAATATAAGATGTTGATATCTAATTGTGATATTGTTTCCTTAAAATCTACGTAGTATACTTCGATTTCATGTGGTACTTCATTTGGATAACCTTCCATGTCTTAAAAATCAATATGTCTACATGTGTTAACTCTAAAAGGTTCTCTGGGAGGGAGCAACCATGTTATTTTGTGGAGGATTTTCAAAAGTAGGGTTGAAAAGGTGGGGAAATATGGAACCTTATGGTAGATGAGTATGATCTTTAAGATGGAAATCCTTCAAGGACTCGGTTTAACAATATACTTGATTTTTAGGAGTTAGCAAAGGAGGGAGATGAAGAATACCTTTGTTACTTGCAAATGTTGAACCTTCTTGAAATAAAGTATGCAAATATGCTTGAGGACCATATAAATCGAGTGTTAGGTGTAATAGAGTAATCCTCCACCAAAGTTTGATCAAATTTAGTAGTCGAACAATATTTTATTCTGAATTTTGATCACCCACTAGTTTTTATATCTTCCTCCTTCTTGAATGTGTATTTTCCAGCTCTAGGAGTAATCTTATAGTTGGATCAGATTTGAAGAAATATATTCTTCCTTCCACTTTGCAAAGGGGAGAGTTAATCAATGAGGTGTATGATATTTTCACTGGTATAACCCAAATTTTATTTGAAAGATGAAGCTTCCACTAAGGCCTTGTACATTATATGTATAGATTAAATAAAAATCATTATGAAAGGATAGTTTCTAAAAGTGATAGAAAAATATTTATAGATCTGTATGAATTTTACCATGCTTTTTCCCATGGATTCAGGTTTAATGGAAATCCTTCTTATAATGAGAAAAATTTGAACAATACCTTCAGAATGGACTATATTTTCCTAATTTTAGCAAATTTCTATAAAGGTATGTATTCTGAACCTCAATTGGACTAAAGAAGTCCCTAGTAGTACTTTCAGAAGCTTATTGATAGGATATCTAAACATCAATTTCTAAAATACCTATCAATTTGTATTAAAAATACCCCGAGAACTCAAGAAGTCCCCAAAAATGGTGTTAGAAGTGTGTCGATGGGCTAGTAGAACATATATCAATCAACAACCAGGATAATTTAAAGAATTCCCCAACAATAGTGCCGAAGCATGTTAATGGGTAATTTACACTACGAAAGCTAAAATACCTATCAACTTATTCAATAACTCCATATTCAATCACGAAGCGACCGAGACTATCTTCTTCCCTAAAAATGGTGTCAAAATTGTGTTGGTTCTTAAGTCTGCACTCCTATTGGATTAATAGTAATTTATCCTTTGTGGAAAGGTGGAAATTAGATTTGAATGGTGGTGGACCAGGTAGTATGTCATTTTGTACTTAGGGAGGGGTCTTGTACTTTCATTAGGTATTAAACCTTAGGATGATTAAGAGGCACGTAGAAAGGAGATGGCATCTTTTTGCTGATTTTGGTCCTTCCTTGAACCATGACGAGAGGACCTGAGGTGTAACTTGAGTGGGAGAGGAGGAGATGGGATATTTTTTCCCTTAATTTATTTATGCAAAATGGTGGGTCAATATGTGATAAAAATGGTCAATGGACACAACACACTCTCTCACGAATTGTCACAAAATATGTTGTGTATATTTACTTTTCCAGAAATAGGTTACTAAAGATAGTGGGATTTGATTGTTCTTGCATTCTCTAGATGGTAGAATTTATAGCTAAGGGGCAGTCTTAGTGATATTTAGAGATAGAGAAACAACAAAAATTAATGGTAGATAAAATGGGGTAGGATTACTTATGTAATTTTTAAATAAGGGGGATTATAGGTGGTAAAATTCCTTCAAGTCAAGAATTTAACACATAGAGCAACCTGTAATTCATGAAAAACACTCTCTTGTTGGTCTTGTTAGAAATTTCAAGAACTCGAAGTCCAAAAATGTAAATTCTATGAAGAGACCCTAATCTTACCACGTAGCCCTTCGCATCACGATCATTTGAAGTTTTTGGTGATGCAAACATTTGATGGCCAAATGAATGTCCATCAACTTTTTAAAAGTAACCCACTAATGCTTTAAAATTTAGTCTCCCACAGGTTTTCAAATATCAATGGCCAATGATTTTGGAAAGAGGAAATTGACAACTTTTTAACCTCCCAATATTTTAAAAAATGGATAAGTTGAGTTTTACTAAGTTTTTATCCATCTTTGTATGTTTATACTTTGTGGTTTGAGCTGCATTCTTTTGGGCCTTCATAGCTTCAGATTCTTGGAGCAGTTTGGATCATTTTAGTGTTGATTTGCATGTTTCTACCTTTTCAAAAGATGTAGACATATCTCGATCACCAGTGAGCCCGAAGCTTTCATACTTTGATTAATCAATCCATTGAACCAGTTCCACGAAAATTTTTCCAAATACTTTCATTTATCTTATTAACGCACACTTCTCCTTGACTAATAATGAAATTTGAAGCACATGGAGCAATATAAAACACATAGAGTAGTTAGATTAACTGAAAGTTTATGAAAAGGCAAATTCAATTCAGGGGCTCGGAGAATGGGAACCAATAAGATAGAGGAACCTAGGCACCGATTGCGATTATGGGCACTTTGGTGACTATGTGAATCCTTAGGAAATTTTTCATTTCTATATCAAAATATTGACACTCTAATTTTTTATTTGATGTGTCACCTTCAACGTGTCATACCCCTTTAAGAACTATCTTGGATTAGTAGATACTTTCCCGGTTGTAGGTGAAATTGTGATTTATTTCATGCTTGACTTGATTGGATGACTGTATAAAAAGTATGTTTGTTGTTTAATCATGTTGGTTTCATTATCTATGAGGTTTATATTGATGGCTTGGTTTATATTTGTAAGGTTGTTTCTTTATCAATCTTATACTAAATTCACTTATCTATGTTTACGTAACGATGTGCAGTTAATTAATTTTTATGATCTTGGATTGGTTGATTAAGTTTTGAGGACCCTTGTTGGAAAACAAAGGTATAATTTGATAGGGTCATAGACCCAGTACTTCTATTTAAAATGTAATTTTAAAAATCCTTTATAAGGCAATCTTACTAATGTCAACTCGGTTCATAATGATTATAAATTTTGTCTTATTGACAAAGAATTATACATATATATGTATATACATGAGTACACACGCACACACGCACACACACACATAAAGATATGTATTAATAGATGTATACACACACACACATATGTATATAGAGATATATGCATATATATTAATGTAATGCTTTTAGCTTATGTTATATTATATAATGAAGACATTAATAAGTTGATCCATATCAATATGTAAATGAAATGTATTATTAGTTATGGGTGGGTCATCCATCCCGTAGAGCCCCACCCAAGATTCTTGTTATCTACCACCCGAGCCAATGTTAGAATGAAGGTAAAAGTGCATTGGTTGATGTGCTAGAAAGTTGAGTTAGGGTTTTGTTTGATGTTTTATCTTCATTCATTAGATGTTGGATAACTACCCAAACAGATGGTATAGTATGAAAGGAATATAGGAGGAAATGCCAAAGTTGGAAGATGACGGATTAGTAGGGAATTAACGAGGAAGTTGAAAGAATAATGGATAATTTTATTTAATAAAATTAATGAGGCTCCATAGCCTCTGGAGAAGTGGGAAGCTTCTGGAGGAATCCACCACCGAGATAAGTGGTTGTTTTTTCTTTCATTTTTTCACTCTTCTTTTGGCTCGCCATACAAGCTCTGTATGCGGGATTGTCATGGATTTTTTTGGGGCATCTTTGTTGGGACTTTGCATGTAGAAATTAACTCCAGTTCATCCTAAGGAAATATATATGTGAGTTATGGATTTTATCGAGCTTCGGTGTTGATTTTAAGTTATTCTTTGGTCTAGTTTTATGTGTAATCTGTAAAGGGTTTCGGTGAAGAAAAGGAAGCCTATTTGGTCTCCTTCGAGAGTTTACAAGAATGGAATCATCTCTTTCTCATATTTATCATTTATAGCATTAAGATACTTGAATGATAATGGAGAAGATCAATTTTTGTTTTGTGTTTTCATTTTTTTCATAATGGGTATGGTTAGTTCTTGATTTGAACACCATGGTTGAAAGCATACTAGATTTGATGGCTCTGTCTATGTATGTATAAGTATTTGAATGAAAATTTGTTTTTAAATTTACGTATAGTTGAGATATATAATTGTTGTTTGTTTAAAGCCAAATTATTATTGTGAATATGATTCTAGGTATCACCCACAATATGAATAAATGCTTGTATTATACTTGGGTTTTGTTTTTATTGGCATTACATTTACCTATATTGTCTAGGGTTATTTTGTGACCAGAGCATGCTATTTTAAAAATGCTATGAGGCTCTTATTTTGAGCTCAAGATCGATAGCCTATATCATAACATTTTTGTGTTACTATTCATCATTTTGGACATCGTTTACATGGATGACTATATAATTATTTTTTCACATTTTGTTATCTGTGATTGTTTGGTTTATTTTGAGCTTATGTACGTGTCGTATAAATCAATCATGTGGATATAATTTTCAAGCTCAAGCTCATATACCTATAGTTGAACATTTTTTCCACAGGTTCATTATTTTTTATATTAAAATGATAAGTGTATGAGAATACCCACTCATCCTTGGTTGGATTTGAATACACACTGGTTTATGTTTTCTCAAACCATTGTATTATATTGAATATGCAACTTAGTATCCTACTAGTTTTAGGGATTGTGTTATTTTCATGTAATATGGCCATAGTTGTTTCTCGGGTTGATGGGTTTTTTGGTTAGTTAGACCAATCCACTTGTCTATTTTTTTAATTCTTAAGAACACTTTGTGTTCGATGTAAATTTTCACGGTATATCATTCACCGTATGGTGAAGGGTTATCATCTTTGTATAATATGTTTAGTTTTAACCAATGAGTGTGATGGTTTAGATGCTTAGATAAAAGCATGTAGCCTATCCTTAGGATGGGCCATGACCTTCCTTTGCAAGCTGTAAATATTATTGTTAATTGGTTATATCAAATGGTTTGAATACTTAATAGGATTTTAGATAGGTTAAGTTAATTTTAAAATTTTAAGGAATTCAATGAAAAATAAAGTAGGTTATTTAAGTTTATTATTATGTAACAGTGCATGTATTTTGTGAAAAAGAGAATAATGCTTTTGATAAGTAAATATTATTCGATATGATTATGGTTTGATAATATTAAGTTATTAAGTTTGGATAATTTAATTATTATCTTATCAAAATAGACCCTTAATGTTATAAATATTAAGACGTGACTGAGTATTATTATACTCTTTTATTTTTCAATCAGTTATATGAACTGGGAAATAAGACTGTGTGGTTTGTGTGACTATCTCTTGACTCATATTATTAATATACGATGTCAATATAAACATGTTTGAATGTTTAAGTATAAGTTTTTATACTTGTTTATTGTTTGTAAATAACCTTGTTCTGGTATGAATGACATAGTTGATATGTTTTGGAATTAATATTCATAATCATTTCCTATTATTAATATGAAATATTCTCTTAATGATTGAGTTGGAAAATCATATGATTCTTGTATGGATTATGAAAGAAAGGAAAAAGAGAAATGATAATTTTTTATCTTATATGATTTTAAGATTATGTTGTTTAGTTGAATTGTGATTCATTGAAATATTTTAGTATATAAATTGTAAAGATAAGATGGTGGAATTTTTCATGCTAGTTCTTTCAAATTGTTGCCTAACATTTTTACAGATGGAGAAATTTAGATCTTATATTGTTAATGGTTATGTTGAATTCTTATTGTTATGATTAAAAGATGTATTCTTCACTTGACTGTTGTAAAGAAAGCTTGTGCTTCACTAAATATATTTTTTAAAGGCATTATGGCCTTTGAGCTTTTGTATCATTTTTGGAAAGGAAAATAAAAGTTTAATATTCAAGTTTTGAATATTATTGTAATAATGATCATGGCTGATTATATCAATTATTCAGTTTTGTGTAGCTATTAGGGTATAATTGTGATTGTATTAATCATCTGATTTCATGATAAGTACTATTATTAAGTTGAATAATGAACTATGAGTGAATAATATCCTTAGTGTATTAGCTTTAATTATATAAAATGAACTAAAGCTATAGTAAGGATATGAGATACAATCTATTAAAATAAATGAATGTGGTTTGTTATTTTATAGTTGTATGTTTGGACTATTGTATGATGATAAATGATTAATGATCATTTATTATTTAATCATAAGTATATAAAATTTATGGATATAAATGATTGTAATACATGTAGTTGATGAGTTTAATAATTTTGTACTTAAACAATTATAATGACAATGTCATAACTTAAACAAATTAGGGACTGCGTAATTAATGTAACTTGCTACCCTAATTATCTTAAAAATGCCTAATGAATGTACATAAACAAACTTATGGGATTTTATTATGAATTATTAATTTAAAATAAGTTATGGAACTTAGGATCGAATAATTAATTTGATGGAATATCGTTGCGATATGAAATATGAATGTATTCTAAAACTAATTCATCTAGGTGAATAGTTATGACAAACCTTGTACATGGAACTTAATAGGCCAACTTCAAATTATTGTTGTAGTGTGGTGTTTATTGAATGACACAGGTCATTCAATTAATACTAACATACAACATCTATCCTAAGTTATCCCTCGGGCTCCATTTATTATGCACATTGTAATCAACATGGACCGAGTTGTGCTATGATGCAGAGGTTGTTAATCTAGTTTGGTATCTAGTCCCTCTATACCAAATTATGATGGCTCCGAGGAATAAATTGATCATGTGATGATATAATTCATTACATGAGCTCTTTCTCTCCCATAGGAAAAATAAGTTCGTGCAGTCGTGCTTTGTCCTATTGGATGAACAATTTTTGTATCATGTGCGTGACTTGAATTTAATTAAATTAAATAATTGATTCAATTATGATAATAGAATCAAGTGATGTGGGGATGGGACACGTATCAGAGACAATGTGCAGTCTAGAAATAGAGCATGTAATGTATGACTCATAAACTTTAGCCAAAGTAGTGTAAGACATTACATTATCGGGATGCACTTAGTTCTAGTAAAATTTTACAATTCCCGATGGGGATTCCATTGATTGAACCCCAAGTAGAAAATTAAGAAAACACTGGTAAAATCAATGCTTTGAGAAGGGAACTAATGAGTATACCTTGTATACTAACTCGAAAGAGTACTTTATGGGAGATCGAGCAGGATCTAGTTGACCCATAAATTATGCACATGCTATATTGATTTTTATCTGAAGAATTGTAATTATATGATGCTGGATTTAAATTTTAGTTTGTACATTTAAATAATTGAAGGCATATTTTTAATCGGTAAATAAAAAAATTCCCATAATTATGATATTGGAAAATGGTTGTTATACATTGTTAGGGTTTTGAAAATACTTGTACTGTAAAACAAACCCTAGCTACCTACATAAACTCATAAACATATCAAATTTGAATAAAATATGTAAAAATTGAATTCAAATTGACCCCGAAATAACTCAAGGAGTGAACTTATTGTTGAGAATTGCACTACATTCTAGACTCCATATATTTTTATGTGCTTGTGTGTGAAATAGTGTCCTCAAGTTTTCCTCACGCCAATGACACCAAGATATTGGGATATAGATAGATTAGATGTAAAATTTTTGTATGGAACTCATCACTTCCCCTTCTATGAAGTTTCTAGAGCCTAATAATGCAAGTACCTTTGATAATATTAATAGTATGTAGATGTGATTGCCCCTTAAAATTTTCATCCGAATAATGTGTGTATGTTGTGTATATATATGGATCTCTTGTTTTAATTTTGACACTAGCGACACAAAATGTTGACTATGAACATGATATAATGATAATAAAACTAAAAATATTGAACACAAATGTCAAAATAGGTAAAAAGAATAAACAAAATAGAGGCATCAAAATGGAAACAAGCACCGATCACTAGTGTATAAAATAGGCACTAGTGTCCTAGAATAAATGATGATAGATGTGAAAATATAGACATACATGGATTCCTATGAACTGATAGGATCTAGGTATAGAAATGATAGATGTGAGATAAAATCACAATAAAAACAATCAAAGCAAGTATATGGATAAATGATTGTGTCACCAATGAATATTTTTCATAATTATGATCCATGCATATAAACAACATACTTTGAAGTCATAGTAAAACAATAATATATGTGTGATTTTGTGTCTACAATGATAGGAATTTCACTTAGGGGTAATTATTTCACCTACATGATGAAGACCCATCTCATTAAGAGGAGGATAAGAATCAAAAGAGTTTGAGCATCATGGAGTTGTTTCTTGTGGTCATTGGGCTGAATTGTCAAATCCTAAAAAGCACTAAATTTATCTTTATGTCCTAACTCTTACTATTAAACCTATCATCTTTCCACCTAAGTAAAAATATCATAGAAATTTTCTTGACACTAATTCAATTTCTTGGATTGTCTCTACATATCATCATAGGAGTAATTTTGGGGTTTTAATTCCACATATGGTCATTTACACATGTAAGTGATATCAAGAAGATTATGAAGCCTATGCGGGTGTTGAGGCATCGAAATTTCTTAGTGTGAGTTATCCTATGTGTCCTCCACTCACATATGGAGGGTCATCTCACATGGGTTAGGTTTAGGGTTAGGTTTAGGGTTTTCTATTGAGTCATGCACTAGGGTTACTCAACACCCTATATGTATCCCTTCATTTGACATTTATGAGCATGCCAAGACACTCCGCTATCTTTTCTCTACATGTGCAAGCTTTGTTCTGTTATGAAATTTATTTAGTTATTGATCGATTCTTCCTTGTGATTATGTTGGAGCCATTACGATTGAACCAAAGTGTAACTTCATCGTGGTGCACAATTTCCGATACGATCTATTAACTCTTTCATGGTATCAGAGCTGAGATCGGGTAAATGTGCACTCATTTTTTTGAGTTGTGATTTCTCTTGTTTTTCATTTTTTTGTAAACTCCTCGTGAAAGTTAATTTTTGATCATTATCTTTTGGGAATTTATTGCTAATGTTCTTGCTCTTGAAATATTTCATTTTTGTTGTGTTCTTCATGCATGTTCGATCTCCTCAATTTTCTCGGGGTTTTATAGATTCATTTAGCTTCATTTAACTAAATTTAGCAGATCGAAAAAAATAAAGGAGGTTCCTTATTCTAGGTTTTTAAAAAAATCTATTAAACTAGAAATTTTGTTAGATTCCTTTTTTTTGTATTTGCATGGTGTTTTGTTTTGCAGAGATCCAGGTTTAAAATTGGTGGTTGCATTGGTATTTGCGTGTTTTGTTTATGCCTACATGCTACAACTCCAAACACGAGCTCTGCAAACTTATCAAACACGCATCGTGCTTTCTTACTCTGGCTGAGTTCCTCTCTACCCTGGTCTACATTTTTTTCCTTGCTCAGATATGGTGTGGTTATGTGTCCTTCTCACTTGCCGAGGTCTCCTGTGGTCTGAGTGGTCATACCTTCCCTGCGTGGTCGTGAGCTTGTTGGCCATGAGTTCCTATTTGTTGTAGCTTCCTTTTCCTCCAATGAACTTCCCTCTTCCCGCATCCCCACGATCGCTCCTCCCTCCCTCCACGGCCAAACAAGCTTAAAAAAAAGAAATAGAAAACTCACGCAAAAAAAAAAACAAATAAAAAAACTCTCACATTTTTTCAAAAATTTGTAATCATGTGCTTTTTTACTTTTTCCACCATGTTTTTAAAAGTTTCTCAAAATCTTCAAAGTTTTAAAGTTTCTAAAAAAATTTAAAAGCTTCAAAGTTTTAAAGTTTTTTTTAAAATATTCAAGTTTTAAAAAGATTCTTTCAAACCATAAGTTTTAAAAATTTCAATTTTTTTAAAAGCGTGAATTTTTTTAAAACAAAAGAGGGAGTATATTTTCATTAGATCTTAATTATTATTATTTTTAATTTTAATTAGGATTTTTTTTAGATCTTAATTAATTAGGATTTAATTTTTCATTAGATCTTAATTAATTTTTCGTAATTAATTAGATTTAATTAAATCTATTTGTATTAATTACGATTTCTCCTTTACGATTAGGTAAACAATTTAAAATCGTCCTTTAAAATTGACGTTTATTTATCATTTTTTAGTCCAACTAGCTTTAAAATTAGCCAAATTGGACATTTCTAAATGATAAAACTTAGGCATTATTGTCAATTTTTTTCTACTAATCATGCACTCAAGTGTGCGGTGACACTCGAGAACTTTCTTGTCTTTTGCATGCCTTTTTGATGTTCTTAAGATCATCGTGGGTGATCCCGAGTTCATCTAAACCATTGTATTTTTTTACCCTTATTATTGCTTGTGACTAGTGACTTGCATCCACCACAGTTTGCAACAAAGGGGTATCATTTGTGATGTGAGACGGTTTTTCTCACAACCAAGATCTGATTTCACCTCCTTCCTAGTGGTTTACTATTGTGCTTATATATGGTGTCACTTTGTTGTGTTCCACAAAACATGATTGTGGTATCCTCTCTTCCACGTTATTACGTTGATTGCAAGGTGAGTTACCACATGTTTTATGACGCATGCTTAGACCCGATTGTATTCGGCGCACTAAACTATAAAGTGCCAAAAGAAGGGGGGCTATTATATTGTCCCTGGGTAGTTGTGATTCTTCTGTTTCTTTTCTGCATTCCTTCTCTCTCTCTTCACTATGGATGCACTTTCAATTCATTTTCTTATGCCATTCAACTTCTTCAAATGGAGATTGAAAATAATAATAAAACTAAGGGGTAAAGGGTTATTCCGCATCACCATGGGAACTGAGACTAAACAAGATGATGAACCTAAAAAATCTAAGTGGTTAAACCACAATGATGAAGCTTTAGGTCTTCTTTGCATGTTCGTTTCTCCCGACTTGCTCTTCCACATTGAGTCATCTAAAACACCTAAGTCTGCATGGAAAACGCTAAATTAAATGTTTGGACAACACAATGACATGAGAGTGCATGAGTTGGAAAACATACTACTAAGGTTAAATCGTAGTGATTTTGAAAACCTACAAGCATTCTTCTAGAGTTTTTTCCACACTAGATTGTTGTTAAAGGAATTCCAAGTAGAGAAGAAAGATTCTCAACTGATCTTGTCGATTCTCTCTAAGTTAGGTCATGAATATTCTGTTTTGTGTCAACTTTTACGCTACAAAATTTTCCTTGGGTAAGGATTGGAATATGCCCTCCTTTGACTATTTTTCGTCCTAACTCATTCGAGAACAGGAAAAACTCATTAAAATGGGGTCTCTCAAGTCCAAGTCACATGCCCTTGTAGCAAGTACTAGTAAGGAAAAGAAGACTAAAAAGAAGAAATAAAAAGGATCAACCTAAAAACAAACCAAGACTGATACTAAAAATAACACGAACGCTTCAACTTCGAGCCTAGAGCATAGCAAGACATGTATTTGGGTTTCTATTACAAGAGTCATGGTCATAAAGAATACAATACATGTATGAGAAAAAAATTGATCACCTTACTCAATTACTTGAGAAAAATAAAATTGGTGTTCCCGAGTCTATCAAACAAAATGCTCCGAAGGCCGAGTCTTCCACTACAAAATGTTCTAAATCTGATAAGAAGAAAGGAAAGGCCCTTTTAGCTAGATTTACTCCTTCATCAACGTGGATTATAGATTTTGGTGCCTCGCACCACATGGGTTCTTCACATGTTGAGTTCTCCAACATCAAGCCTTGTGGAATGTCCCAAATCACAATGGGTAATGACACAATAGTGTCAATTTTTGATAGTGGATCGATAGAGATGGATGGGGAACATTAACCAAGTGTTGAGTGTTCCTGATCTCTCTACCAATATCCTATCGGTTTACCAAATTACTCACCTTGGTGAAGGAATGTGAGTGGAATTTGGTCCTAACTTAGTGATTATTCATGAGCTTAATGATGACACTACAGTGGCTGAGGGAAAGGTGGATCACCATTCATGGTTGTATACCTTTTCCCACTTTACTTTGATTCTATGCCCACTTGCCTTTCTCACTCATACAAATGAGGTTAGTAAGCTATGACATGAGCGATTTGAACATCTAAATTATTGCTACCTTGAACAATTGAGCCAAAATGAAATGGTCAATGGGTTACCCCGCGTCAAGTTTTCTAAGGGTCTTTGTGAGGGTTGTACCCTTGGAAAACATCCTGAAAAGAACTTTGACAAAGGAAAATCTTAGAGAGCTACTCGTCCCTTGGATCTTGTTCACAACGATATTTCTGGTCCATTTCCATCTCCTTTGTTTACTAGATCTCTTTATGTGCTAACCTTCATTGATGACTATTCATGATATACTTGGGTATATTTTATTAAGCTTAAGTCTGAAGTCTTTGAAAATTTTTGGGACTTTAAGGATCTTATTGAGAAACATGTAGAATGATCTATCAAGGTTCTTCAAACCGAAAATGGAGGTGAATATGTAAACATTAGGTTCATGTATTTTTGTACTTCGAAGGGATATCCTTGCAGCATACTGATTGCATAAAGCCCTTCACGAATGAAGTAGAAGAAAGAAAGAACTGTACTCTTAAAGATATGGCCACTTATTTGTACGATTCACTCGAAGTCTCTTCCTCTGCAGATTGGGATGAAGAAGTGAATTGTACTAATTACATTCGTAACCATTTTCCACACTAGGTAGTAAGAGGGATGACACCCTTTTAATCCTAGTTTGGATGAAAACCTATGTTGAGCACTTTTGATTCTTTGGATCCAAGGCTATGGCTTGGATTCCTAAGAAGAAACACAAGGCTTTGGAACCACAATCCAAACCTTGTATCTTTATATGGTATTCTGATGGTGTGAAGGGATATCAATTGATGAATCCTAATTCTCATGAGTTTTATATTGAGAGAAGTGTTAAGTTTGATGAGTCTTCTTATAATTCTACTTCTCCACCTATTGAGGTTCTTCAGCTCACTGATTCGATTCGACTTATCGGATGATGATACTTGTTGAGTGTGCTCCTCTTCCTAATCCTCCCAACCATCATACCTCTGAGTCTTCTGATTTTGACAGTAGTGATGATGAGGACTATGTCCCTTCTCACTTAAGTGAAGAATCTTTTGAATCTGAGCCTGATCCTCCTGGTCCTCTTTGGGCTAGGAAAACTTTGCAAAGTGCTAGAGATTTAGTTGGAGATACTTCATATATGAGACATACTCACTCATATTTCATTTGACCCCAAAATTTCTTCACCTCTCGCTTCGATCCACGCAGTCTTTCTAGGACGCTTCGGTATTCCTGAGTGGGATTCTACCATGGATGAGGAGTATTCCTCTCTCATGAAGAACAATACTTGGGATCTCACCCCTCTTCTGAAAGGAAGAAAAATCATTCGGTGTAAGTGGGTGTTTCAAACAAAGTATGGAGTAGATGGAGATGTCAAAACACGATTATTAGCTAAGGGTTTCTCCCGAGATAGGTGGGGTTGATTATACTAAAACCTTTGCTCCGATTACAAAAGATGACTTCTATTTGACCTGACCCTAGCCATTTCCAAAGAAAGTAAATGGAAAGTCCATCAAATGGACGTTAAGAGTGCCTTCCTTCATGGTGATCTAGAGGAATATATCTACATGGAATAACCTTCATGTTATGTCTATCATCCCTCCCTTGTTTGTAAGTTAAAGAAGTATCTTTATGGCCTTAAACAATCCCCTCGGGCTTGGTATGCGAAGATGGACTCCTTTTTACTTACATCAGGGTTTACTAGGTGTCACTCTGATCCAAATTTTTATATTCTATGGCAAGATGACTCCATACTCATTCTTGTTCTCTATGTTGATGACTTGTTGATCTCTGAAAACTCTTCCTCTATCATTGATTTTGTGAAGACTACCTTGGCCTACAAGTTTTCCATGGCTAACTTAGGTCTACTTCATTACTTTCTTGGGATCCATATTTCACAATCTAACTCCAGAATTTTGATTTCATAACCTAAGTATGCTCTTGATTTGTTAGCTCATTTTAAGATGTCTAATTACAAGTCTTCTCCTACTCCTTTTCTTTCTGGGATTAATTTGGTTTCGATTGCTCTACTCCCTTGGTTGATGGTACCCTTTATCGACAGGTTGGTGGGGATCTTGATTTACTTGACTCACACTCAAAAGGATCTATCATATGTTATTGGGATCGTGTCCATATTCATACAGGATCCATATGAGTTGTATTAGAAAGCAACTAAATGAATCCTTCATTATGTTCATGGAACTTATACTTGATGGCATTCAATATCATGGAGGGGTAGAGATTAAATTGATTGGGTTCACAAGTTCGATTGGTCCAGTGACTTAGATCATCGAAAATATACTTACGCTACGCTTTCTCTTGGTTCGAGATCTTATTAGTTGGTCTAGTAAGAATCGGAATGCAATTGTGATATCATCTACAGAGACGAGAATATAGAGGAACAATTAACGCTACCATAGAATCTTTTTGGCTACAGGGGAATTCTCGACAGAGTTTGACATCCACCTTTGGTGGCCTACCATTATCTACTGTGATAACATGAGAACTATCTCTATTTGTAGAGATCCACTTCAACATCAATGGACAAAGCACATTAAGATCCATATGCACTTCATACGAGAGCTTATTCATGATGGTATCATCGACATTCAGTACACTCATACAACTGATCGATTACAGTTTTATTTACTAAGCCCTTCAATAAGATGAAGTTTCTTCACTTACAGGTCTTCTTAGGGTGAGGTCTTCTACTGCTTCTCATATTCTTTAGGATATTTAGTTCTCCTTTTCTTCTTCTTCTTCTTCTAGGAAGATGTTGTTTGTATATGGGCACCTTATCGGGCCTTTAGTTTCCAAGCCCCATTGATAGATATTTCTTAGTTTTTTAGGAGTGTCTTCTCTTTCCGTCTGACTCATCATAGCTGCTACCCCAACTTCGATGAAGGGGGTGTTGGTGTGAGTTATCCTATGTGTCCTCCACTCACATATGGAGGGTCATATCACATGGGTTAGGTTTAGGGTTTGCTATTGAGTCATGCACTAGGGTTACTCAACACCCTATATGTATCCCTTCATTTGACATTTATGAGCATGCCAAGACACTCCGTTGTCTTTTCTCTACATGTGCAAGCTTTGTTCTGTTATGCAAGTTATTCAGTTATTGATTGATTCTTCCTTGTGATTACGTTGGAGCCATTATGATTCGTCAACTCTTATACGATTCGTCAACTCTTTCAAAATTCATGTCATTAAGATGAGATTCATTATAAGCATGATGGGAAAAGATCGTTATGGGTAATGTAAGTGGTCATCCTAGGTTAACTTTTAAATGCCTTAAAAAAGTGTTTATAAACACTTATTTAACACTTTGGAGTGTTCTTGTATCTCACATCAAGAGGAAAATTATGGAATATAAGTGTTCTAGTTCAACTGGTGGTTAGAGGTCAAGATTATCATTCATGAATCATTCACTCAAAGGATATGAGCTCATTCTCGGGAAATCTCCCTCAAGGATCATGAATGGTTATTTCTTCATCGGTAATGGCTTCATCTTCATCATATCAATCAAAATATTCTCTCTTTCCTCCCTCTCTCTCCATATTATAATTTAAAATTAAGAATGTACTTTTTTCTATTTCATCCTATTCACTTAAGTGACCCCAAACATTAATTATAAGAGTCCTTTTTCAAAAATAAGGAAAATAATCACATCTTAGGAATATGAAAGGTCATAAGTAATGGGGATATGTGAAAATTCATGTGGGGGTAGATGAAGAGACAATATTTAATTCTATAAATTGGATGGTTCCTCTATTCTAAGGGGATGGTAATTGTTGATTGAATTTATGTTGTTGAGATTACAACTATTACATCAAGAAATAAAATATTTAATTCTTCTATTACTCTGTTTATGTTCTTATACTCTCTCTCTACTTTCCAAATTTTCATACATGATAATCTTATAAAACCAAGAAAAGTGTATATGCCTTTTATAAATGATTTAATGGAATTATGTTTCTATGGTTTGTTGGTCTTATCATTATTTATATTGTTTTGTTCTTCTAATTGAATGTGGACCTACTCCAGTTACCATATGTGCATTTTGTAATGCTACTCACAACAATAACCCTCCCTCTCCTTATTTCTCTAACTCTCCTTTACCTATATTTTCTGAAAATTCCTCCCTTGTACCTAATACACACATTTTCCACAAGTTTGATGGAGTATTCCTATGTGATCCCTGACCTAACAACCACCCAAAACTTTATGTTAGTTTACATTCAATAATAGAATCCTCCCCATACACAAGAAGGAGGGGCTTATCTCAATTACCATTGGTACAAACTCAATAATTTTCAACACGGAAAGTTATTTTTCTATCAAGATCCTAATATAGTATTATGTTTTCTGTCATATGTAAAGTATTTCATCAACCAAGTGAATACAAATTTTTCATGGCTAAGAAAAGCTATTTATTGTTATCCCCTTAATATTTCATGTTTTATATTTCTATATTACAATATTTGGTTCCCCTTTCTTCTAATTTTTTTTAATCAATTCACTATAAGGGTTCCTAGTATTTGTAAATTATTCCCCTTCATCTAGGAGGCTAGAAATTTCATAGAGGATTAGAGTACTTAATTGGATTATTTCCCCATGAAATATAAAAAAATTCTCTTCTAAGTTTCATGTAAAGTTTTCCATAATATCATCATAAAAACCCTCAAATTTTCCAATAAATTAATCCATCCTATATCTCTAAATATTTTAGCAAAGGATTTATCCCAAAGAAACTTGTGAACTAAGGTAGGATCTGACTATTTATTATCCCCATAGCTAAAAATATAAGGGAATAACTTATATATGTAAGATGCCACATAGAATGACTAGAAATGGTATGGATATTCCTATGTACAAGTAAAATTGAAACAATGAAATAAATAAGAAATAAAAACAAACTTGATCCTTTTACACGTTCTCATGTAACCTCCAATGAGATGGCTGAAGTGTGGGATGAAGTACCAAACTTGTTGAATATCCTTTGATGATTTAGTTTTGGATGTTGCAATTTTAATTCCAAATGGAAGAAATGTGTGCTAGAAACAATGGATGTATTTTTGATCAAATAGTTATCCTCATGGTGTTTAAGTTCTAATGGAGATTAGAAAAATAATTTTATGAATGCCTTAATCTTCCAAAATATGATTTATGAATGGATGAGACACTTATTTATAGTTGAAGTAGAGGCCATGGATTTTGGACCAATATTTGAATAAGTTATAGTTTAATGAATGCATTTTCCTAATTTAGAAAGTTTATTTGGTCTCTGCAGTTGGTTGGTTTGAATAAGAATTTAAGGGGAAATGAATTTGAATAGTTGGATATTTAATTATTTAATTTTATGTGTAATTTTTCTTCCTCCTTTGTATGGTTCTAGAACTTGACCGGAGTGAGGTAGTGAAGTGCGATTGATTGGAATGCGAGTTGATAAATAAATTCTATTTTATTTAAATAGATAATTAAATTAGATAGGGAGTGTAAGTGTATCGTTTATGCATGATAGAATAAATTAAAGTAATTCTAATAAGATCTGGCTGAATTTTAAAGGGATGTGAGAGGATAGTGGTCTAGAATGCTTTCTCAATGGATTTGGAAAATTGTGATGATTATGAACATGTATGTATTTTTAGGGTGTATACATCTTCCCCTCTTTGAAGTGTTGTTGATTTAACAAATATAAATTTTAATTAAACCCTATTTGCAAATTAAACGATGTAAACTATGATATATAGATGTTAAGTGTAATATGACACAAGTAAATAAGCAAGTATAAAACCCTAAGCAAGATAGGTAGAAAGAATGACTTATCTAGTGTATGCCTAATCTAGAGGTTCTCTCAACTAGGAAAACTACTAAATAGGAGGTGAATAGTGTCATAAATACTCAAGATATATTCGGACCTCCCGAATAATGTTGTACATGGGTTCCCACAAAAGAACATCAGTGCATAATTGCTTTAGAAACTGATATTGGGTGCTTGTGACTACACAAATGATCATATTTTGGTTTTCACTCTGTCACAATATTGTTATTGTTACTTCATGTTGATATCCCGAGATTCATATAATGAATTCCAAAGGTACCTATAACGTTTAAAAGCAAATTTCACTTAAATAATCCCACAAACCACATCAAACCTAAAATTAAAGATGAAATACAGGGAGTCATACTGACGTCGCGTGGTCACCTCAAAAGTGAACTTATAACCAATTGTTACACTAGATCCCAGTCTCCATGTAGCTATGGTTAGTATGTGTAAGAATCATGCCCTAAGATGACCTTGTGCAAGTTACACTTGATAGTGGTCTATACCTAAATGTATCAATGTAATAGAATGTTTGGATGAAAAAATGAACTTCCCCTTCATATGTTGTGTATGTAGAATTAACTCAAATTGTTTCCCCTTGAATGGATGCTATATGGATGAATTTGAGTGCTTTAGGTTCCTTTTTGATGCAAGATTAGGTGATGCCAGTAATTCTTAGTGCTTGGTCCTTAATTTTAAACATATAAATATGTATGAAGTTAAACATGAAATCTTAGGTGATGCTAGTAATTGAAAACCTGGAAGGGTAACCCATAAGTGAAAAATATTCCCAAAATAAAAATACCCAAAAGGAGTGAGTGAGGTAGAAAATGGTCAGGGGGCAAACAAATGGGATGGGGGTGCATGAGTACTTCTATCCTAGATGGGTAGTAGTGTCTAGCGCCATAAAAAATAAATAATTAAAATATCGATTGAGGTGTAGGGTTTGAAAGACAAAATAGAAAATAAGAAACACAAAAAAGAGGCTAAAGAAAAACATTATTTAGTAGTTTTCTTGCTTAGGAATCATATGAATGCTAGTATGTGTTTAAGAGCTAAAAATGTACCTAAGGGCATGATTTTGTCTAAATTTTTTCCCACTTTATGTTGTTGAATGGATACTCGATAACATAAAGTAGATAAGATATTTGTACTTGATAACCATGTAGAGTGTGCAACAAAAAAAGTGTCGAGTGGACAAGTGAAGCATGTAATGATGAAAAAATGAAGTATGGCAACTAGGAAGAGAAAGTGACCCCAGAGGTGAAATGTATGTATTATACCATGTTGTACCTATTGTTTTTATTATTGTTACTACTTCTTATAAGTATGAGCCTACAAAAAGAAGAGAAAGAATGTAGTCAAAGTCTCGTATATGCTAAATCGTAGAAAAACGTGCACAAGTATGTACAAAAGAGTGTGTACCTGATGTAGAAGAGTGTAAAAGGATAGAAAAGTGTCCTAAAAATTTCATGTAGAATGATTTTTTGGGTGATCTCATCCCAAGAGAGAGTTTTGTGAGCAATCTCATGCCAAATGTAAGTTTTTTTCATCTCACGCAAAGATTAAGTTTTGGGAAGAGAAGCCTAGTGTTAATATCCTTCTATGACTCTACCCGATAAACACCACTTTGCACATGGTGTGTCCCTATTTTTCATATTGTCCTGAATGAGTGTTGAATGTAATGTTTATTCTAATTGAAATGGAGATAGAATACATTTTTTTGTTGGAGTATTGATCCTGATACTGTAAAACTACTCTAAAGGATTTTGTAGACTGTGTTTATCTGATAAGTTGACTATGTGTGCCCCTAGGACATGAGTGCACATGGGAGGACATAGGCTCTCTAGCACTCTTGTCTAAGCCTAGGAGATATTTTCTATGTTTTGATTTTGACCCAAGTCTGATTTTGAGCCAGTGTTGTGACTATTACCTATGTTGATTTTATGTTGTGTTGTATCTCTCGGTTATTATATGGGGTGATTTTTTCACCCAATGTATGTCCCCTTTATTTTGGGTGCATGCGACATCAATAGGAGTGTGTGGCCCAAAAGAGAGGACCTAATTTTGAACTAAAGATGATACATTTAGGGGGTAGGGAATGTACATGGTAGAAACCAAGTCATATGTAAAAAGTGGTTAGATATATGTGTTAGTAGAAAAATAAGCAAACATGTCGTAGAAAACTAATGTAACAAGAAAATATGCATACAAGATAGATCGCAAAAAATAGGTTTCAAACATGGGACATCACTCACAATGTCAAAAGACAATCAAGGCCAAAGTGGAAAAAATTATGCAAGAAATGATCAAACAAGACAGAGGGAATAGCCTTCAAACAATGGAATATAATAGAAAGTAATTTAAAATAAGATGTAACAGACAACCATGGTGGCATATAGTCTTGTAAACAAAAATTTTGCACATGAAGCACTCGTTATCATGTTAGAAAGATAAGAAGTATTTCAACGCATGTATGTATCAATGTAATAAGTAGTGTGCTAGTAATAATAAGAAGTAGCATATGATAAAATGATATCACATGTAATGTGTCGAAAGTAGATTCCTCAAGGAGCCTCGGTGGGACCGGTAAGAGGTATAGTGTCAAGCATCATTACATATTATAAGAACCTATAAGAGATATGCATTCAAAACTAGATACCAAGTGAATTTGCATATGTATGGTATAAATATAATGACATATTAAGTATCTAACTAACATAATAAGAAAGAGCATCATGTAACTAGTATAAGCAAGAAAGAGTAATTTCAACCAAGATATACAATGCGTTTTGATTATTAATGGGATGGTATGCAATGTTTGACTAGCATGCCCCCAATGGATGTGTATGAGTTGAGGTTAATTTATAAAATACCCCTCAACAGTCAAGAATGAACCATAGAACAAGAGTGCGTCATCAAGAAATGGTTTGAAAATATGTGTTAGAAATATAGATCATGAAGTGTAGAATGTAAAGAGTGAATGATGATGAGGTTCAATTCATATTTATACCCTCGGTAGTCAGTATGAACCATCGAACTTGAGTGTGTCATAGGGAAATGGTTTGAAAATGTGTGCTAGAAAGATAGATCATGAAATATAGAGCACGAATGTGGTGAGGTTCATTTCATAATTAGACCCTCAATAGTCGAGTATGAACCATGGAACTAGAGTGTGCTATAGGGTATTGATTGTATAGTGTGTAGCAATGAAGTGAGTATACTTAGACATGGATCAAAGAGTGTAAAG
Organism: Taxus wallichiana var. yunnanensis; assembly: GCA_018340775.1. Taxonomy (NCBI): domain Eukaryota; kingdom Viridiplantae; phylum Streptophyta; class Pinopsida; order Cupressales; family Taxaceae; genus Taxus; species Taxus wallichiana. Next base: position 415,671,834 of record CM031236.1, read on the forward strand.
TGTAAGAGTAGACACTATAGAAAATTAATAGTTATATAAGGGTGAAAGTGTGATGCCCCAAGTGTGTATATAAGGAGTTGCTAGGAAATAGATATGATCATGGTGAGAAAAAATAGTCAAAGTATGTAAATTGCACTAAAGGATGTGTATTGTATATATGAAGTAGTATGTGTGCCATGAATAGAAGGATACAAAAGTAAGAACGATTAGAAAATAACCTACATAGTAGTATAGGAACTTAGAGAGATGTATAAAGGTGTGCCCTGCATATATGAGAAATTGTTTTTATAAAGATTTACATGAATTGCAAAGAAAGGGTGATGTATATATGTGTATGTGAATAATAGGGATAGACAACTGACAATTAGAGCTTGTGGCTATGAAAAGGGGAGATTTTATTCCCCCTAAGTGTGAAAGTAAGGGGGATCTATGTGATGATGTGAGAGAGATCATGCCATGGAGGTGAAATTAGAATGGGTGGAAGAGTACAAAAGATACCACAACATAGTGTTATCATGGTGAGGGGAAAACCCAATAGAGTCTAAGATCTAAACTGGATGAATAGAAAGTGTATAAGCAATAATAATGTACCCATGAGGGAAAATAGAATAGGTGTAGAATTGTGTGTGTTGGAAATAGTGGAAAAAGTAAGTGCAAACATAAGGAACAACATGTGATCCAAAATATGTGTAATGTATGTTATGTTGGGATACTCATTAGTAGTAATGAAAATAAATAAGTGTAATTTGTGAATATTATAAGCAATAAATCAGTATGAACTAGCCCATATGATCATAAACAAAAATGTAGAAAGAGAGGAACAGATAGCCTCCATGAAAGTAACAACATAAGGTGTAGTTGTACGAATGAAAATTGACATGTGATATTCAAGACACACTCGAACTCACAAGGACGTGCTAGGGATAGCCAATGTAGAGTGAGTGGATTGCTATGGGTAGTGAAATATAGTGAATATGTGATATGTGGATGAAAATATGTGGGAATGGGATGAACAAGCTATTAAGGAAAAATAATTTCCTCGATGTGAAATATCGGATATGCTTGCAAAGGGCAAGGAAGGCCCTTCTAACTTGAATGGGTCTAATGGATGGGTTAGAAAGGATAGCCACACGAAGACTCCAATCAATGTCGAGCTCCATTGAAATACTTTCTAATGGTTTTGGGATACGTGGAAAATTGATGGGTTCCTCGTAATGATTTCTAGACAAGGTCATAGAATAAATGAGAGAGAGGCATGGTTCCACTAGATCTATGGGAAATTAGCTCATTCAGTCCAAAACATGAGGGCTCCATTAGCTTATTCATTCGAACATTTAGTTGTCTAATAATTTTTGGTGGAAGGAAGGTTGTCCTAAAGATTAGTGTACGTAATCCATTATCTAATTCTAATTATTTTACGGGACCGTTTAGTTGGGGATCACTAGATCACAACCGTAAACTCTCTCTAGTCATGGTCCTTATGTGGTCATACATGGAAGCTATAATATTTTGTGAGGGTAGTCCAATACTCATAATCCTTTTTGGTTGTGATGTTTAAAATGTTTAATTGTGCAATTTTTCTTAGTACCGTGATGGTGTTCTGAGGAAAAGCATACGAAGTCTAGTATCTTTGTCCATAAGTAATTTGGGCCCATTCAATTGGGGAACCTATAGATCACTACCATATGTTTGTTCTTCTTTTGGTTCATTAATTTTCATGTATGCATTCAATCTATGGAAATAAATAACAAGATAATATAATAAAATAAAATCTACACTATGTTTTTGTATTTTTCTGATATAAAAGAGATGAAGCAATTAATCTAATTAAAATAAATCTTGTTGTGCTTTTCTAGAAATTTCTAGAATTAAATGAATAAATGAATAAATGAAAGCTTCTAATCCTAATTAACAAATCCTGTACAAATAAATAACTAGGTGTCGTTATTTATCTGTGCAATAGTGTATTTAAATCTATTCTAATCAAAATAAAGCTTTTTCCAATTTATAGTTGTGGATTATTATATTTTATTCTATCTTAGAGACATGATAAGGTTTAAAGATTCAAAATATTTTCTTCCCTTGTAACTTCTCGGATAAAATATGTGAGGATTTATGGGAAAAGATAATTTACAACAAAGTTATTATGTATGGTGATATAGCAAGATTCCTCCAGATATTCTTTCCTCAAAAATCGATAGGGATAGGAAGGGAAGGATCTATCACCAGAAATATCTATAAAATATTTGAAAATATTTTTTTGGAAATTAATCTAACTATTTGAAATAAAGGAAATTGATTTTATTCTACTCTATTCAATATGTGTGTGTACATTCAAAAATGAAGAAATAAATAAATGAAGAAACTTAATAACAACCCCAACCTGGAATTATAGTACAGAGGAAAATCCAGTTGTGGTATCACTTTGTCCCCTCAGTTGTCTTTACCAATATTTTATGTCCACTTGAGTCCAAGGAATTGGGAATGCAAAGGAAGCAATAAGAAGAAGGTGTTGGAGCAATGACAACTTGATGGCAGTTTGGTTGCAATACAAGTAGAAGAAGGAAAACAAAAGAGAAAAGAGTTTGGTTGTGTAATTTCTAGCAATATTGTGGTAGCTCAAATAAGCAAGATACACAAAATAATATCCCACGATTTACTCTTGTAGAATTAGCGATGGTTTTATAGAAGGTTGGCTGCATAGTACATTATCACGATTAGCAGCCATGGGTTGCCACATCAAACCATTAATGGGGAGTTAAACAATTAATTAGAAATCACAAGTGAAAGATGGGATTTTGATAATTCATTAATCTTAAAATCAACTAAACTGATTGAGAAACATGCTCTAAAAGTGAATTGAAGTGAAGAAACATGTGTCTAATTCACGAGACAAAGAGTTCTCGGGAAATTTAGACAGGATCGTGGCCTTGTGCGGTATTGAGGTTACAAAACTACCACCCATGTAGGGTGGAATTTTTGTAACTATGGGATAAAACTAAGGGGAAATTGATGTGGGAAGCTACAGAAAATCAAGAAATCGCTAAGTAAGGTAAACTAGGCTAAAAATATAAGTTGAAAAGAGGTTAAAAAGCTAGAACACCTTTGGAAAATACATGAATCATCATTGGATGGTTTTAAAACATTTTCTCGACAATGCAAAATTTGTAAATTTAGGTATGTACATATTCCCCCTTGGAGAAGCGTTTTAGCCATGAAGAAGCATTAAACATTAAGTATGACATTCCCAAAATGGGGAGTTAGAAGCTATACCTAACATGCATGTGTGCCGAAATGTTTCCATCTATGCTCCCACTACCTACAAGAAAAATGAAAGACCAAATTTCAGATAGATATGATACCAAAAAATAAACATTAGAACGTAACAACAAGAGAACTCACCATCAATACGAGGAAAGAAGTATACCTACATCAGCGCTCCATCCCTATAAAGCATCTACACTAATAAAAAAGTTAAAACAAATCATATTTATAGCCAAACCATTCATTTTAAAATCCATTTGCACATATCCTCATTGTTATTTTGGAGCTCTAGATCACTGGTCACTTCTTTGAGAAAGAGTATAGTCAAAATGATGAGTGTGATGATGTAATTATGGCCTGCAGAGTGAGAAATCCAATGATGAAGACAAAGGTTAGTATTATGTGTTTTTTATTTGAAACCTAAAATATAATTTTTTAAAAAATCTACACTTATGGGGGTGTTATTTTAAAAATTTCTTATGTTAAAACATTCCCTTGGAAGTTGTCTAGGTGGGTGCACCTTTCATTTTTTCCAAAATGGCCTATTTTTGTCTTTTTTTGAATTTTTGGGTCAATGGGAGTTGGTTTTCCATTTTGGACATGATTGCTGCCTGTGCAGCAGCGGATTACACAACCTCTCGCATTAATTACAAAACCACCACCCTACACAGGGGTGGTGGTTTTTTAATTTTCGAGGAAGAAAACCATTTTGACCAAATTAGGTGATTTTTTTGGGGGTTGTTTTATAAACCTATTTACAAATGTACAACGTTTAGTTTTAAAGAGGAACTCTGATATCATGAAAGTGTTTGATATAATAGATCATCAATACAAAAGGATAGAAGAATTAAGGAATGGGAAAAGGTAGAATAACACTCTCAGGAAATATAGATAACAAAATAATTCCTTACACATGCCAGAATGGAATCATATAGAACATAATCATTTGCATTAAAACCACAAGATGTTATTTCACGCATACAAAAGTTCTAGAGATGACATCCACAAGAATACAAAGCTTCTTGAAATAAAATAGATTAATGATTCAATAACTTTTAACAGATAGAAATGAAAGAACAAGAACAGATAGAAACAGAAAGAGAGATCTTCTTGTATTGATAGACTTTTTTACTCCTTTACACTTTCAAAAATAACCAGAGTTCTAGCCACAAAAATGGCATAGAGAGCCCATTATATAGCTTACAAATTGGTTACACTTGGTAACCATTTATTTTAACTAAAATATTAATTAAGGAATTGTTCAACACAATGTCCTTAATTAGTTTACAATGAGCTCAATTTTAGGAAAAGAAGGAGAAAAGGAGAAACTATGAGAGAAAACATCCACTTATTGCTGAGGAGGGCCCACTGACTTGAGAATCCGTTGTCTGAATCTTTTTAATGCCTCTAGCTATCTCCTTGCCTCATGGGATTGATGTGTTAGTAGTGGCGTGAGACCAAGTGCCTAGACATTTCTCCATGTCCTTATCAAACTCAGTATGTTCAAGGTATTCTTTATTAGCCTCTTCAATGGCAGATTGAAGAGAGAAAATATCCTTTATCTTCTCTTTGGTAATCAATTCCTCCTTGAATAGGTCTTCTTTGACAAATGTCTTGAACTAAGTTTTAATCTCTTGAAGAGAGAAAGGAACACTTGAAGTTTCATCATGAAGATGACAATGAATATCCTTAAAGGTAGATGCAACACAAGTCTTGAAAGATTCTCCCTTCTGCCAACTATTTCTCAATTCTCCCAAGGCTTCTTCCAGAACTTTTATTTTCCATTCAACACTAAAAACCCATGACCTTGAAAAGTTGTCCTTGGCATCATCAAAAAATTTATTGGCCATTAATATATTTTCATCAGCCTGTCCCATCAGGTGAAGATCTATGATGCAACTACTCCAAAGCTTTAGTTCTTTGTCCATAGTTCTAATAGAGGAGGAGAGTTTTGTTGCAGGTTGGCCACCTTCTCATTGATTTGAAGGCCTCTATAATGAAGTTCAAGCCTGCAATGGTCATGTCATCAACCATGGCTTCCATAGCCCTTCCATAAGTGGAATATCTATGTATATCCTTGATACTCTGAACCTCATCCTGACTGAGAATCATAGGAGGTGGAAGGGCAGCCAGTGGAGCAGGATCCAAAACCTTATCTTTAGTCAATAATGACTTGATGAAGCTGGAAAGAACTTGATTTTGTTCTTCCAACTATTCTATAGTTTTTTACCCTTCTCCACTCTCTCAATAACCTTGGTTACTGTTTCTTGGAGGTTATGCACCTCACTCTCAGGAGTAGATTCTCCCATTGGAATTCTAGAAAGCTCCAGGTCAGAGGCTAATAGATCTTGCTCTGCCTTATCAACCTTAGGCTTTGCAACCTCTAGAAATTGTTGGCCTTGAGCATCTGTCACTATTCTTGAAGTTGTTTTAGCTCTCTTTGCTGGAGGAGGAGGAGTAGTACCTAACAAAGCTGCCACAACATCAAAATTTGGCCTTGTCAAATGGGAAGAAGGTTTTCTCTTCCTATTATCAACCAAGGGTTACACCCATGCAAAAGTAGAAGAAGAAGAAGAAGGGACAAGAGGTCCAAGAGAAAGTGAACCCATGGCACTTAAGGTATTCACCACTATTTCCTCCAGTAAAGAGGTGAGTGAGGCATCTGGAGCTTCTTGAGTAGAGGAATCTATGGTACTTGGAGGTTCAGTGCTAGGCACTTCCTTCTCTTTCTTCTATTGTAACTTCTGAAGTTCTTACAGGGTTTGGTACTTCACCATCATCACTTTCACTTGAGAACAATAACATTCTCTAGCCCTGAAGGCAATCCTGAATGCCCTAGAAGGGGTTCTTCCTCAATTGGATCTTGTTTAACCTCTTTTATCTTCTTTTGGTACACTTGAGTAGAAGAAGAGGGAGTAGATGATTCAGTTCTTTAATTGAGGAAGGAGGAGGGGTTTGTATAGGTACCTTTGTGTTGGGTGTATGTGTTCCTTCCTAGGTGTTGAAGTATCTCTGAAGAAGATCCACTTTGATTCTTCTTAAGCTCTCGAACCTTTCTGTCAAACCAAACTTTGGTTCTTACAAGGACAGGGGCCAAAATCTCAACCAAGTCATCCTTCTCCTTCTTGTACCAATCCATATCTTCCAAAGGAGTATGTTTGATTAATGTCTCATATTCAAAAGATTGCTGCAAGTCTTCATCATCATCCTGGAACCCTTCAGAATTTGATAGAGATTGAGATCTTTAATCAGTTGCAGAGAGAGTCTACCATAGTGCCTCTGCCTTGCTTCAAAATCATCTGCACAATCAACCCAGTAATCCTCAGTATCTGGCCTATGATGATAATTTATTCTAAGGTTCTAATCAATGAACTTCTTCAAATCAAAACAAGTCCTAGGCCTGAAAAAGTGGACAGTGAGGGGAGTAATAGCCCTTTCTACATTTTGGGCATCCAAGGTTGTTTTACATGTATAGTTTCCCAAAGAAATAGGGAAGTGTAGACCAGAGATTTTCTTGTCCCTACAGGTTCTATGTAATTTATCCAATTGCCTACACACTTCAACTAGAGCCATCTTGTCATTACAAAACATGGGGAGCTTGAGAGGTGTGTTTTCATAACCAACCAACCTAATATATGAAAACCTCTTGAATTGAATGAAGAAAGCTCCATACTTAGCTATCAGGTTCATGGCTTCATCAAAAAACCTCTTGGCAGTATCACCTTCCAAAAGCCTTACAATATACATGGTAAAGGCATCATTAACTCTTCTAAAATTGTGGTTACTAGTTTCAAGGGTAAATTGAGGGTAGTATGCATAAATGGGCTCATCCTTCTAGCCCTCCATGTATGTGAATCCAAACCACTGCCGGATGTTGCTAGGGAATACATGAGATAAGAAGTCATATAGAACTTCTTAGTCTATTGCACATTAGACAATTGCTCGATCAAATTCATGTAAATGATTTCTACCCAATTTATGTTCTGATTACCTTCACAGATGATGTTGATGAAAGGGCACATCTAGAAGTGAAATTCATTGGTAGAGGGAAATCCCATGACACAAGCTAGAAAAATGATGAAATCAGACAACTCTTCATTGAAATCAACCCTAAATAATGCCTTGGAAAGTCAAGATGCTCCCTTCTTAGGGTTCTTCAACCATGATTTTGCTATTCTTTCCTTATATTTATCATTGTCCTACTCAAACAAAGTCTAGCTTGAGCTTGAGTGAGAACGATGGAGTCTTCGGTCTCTGGAATGCGTAGGTAGTAGCAAAATGGTAGCAACATCTAGTTTGGCAATCATCTCCCATGCACATTAGTCAATTCTTTGGTGTCCGAGTTAAAATGAGCTCCACAGGTGAGCACAGTGTTAGCACATTGTATAGAGATAGGGAAACCAGCCACATAAGCAAGTCCATTGTCGTTGATCATTTGTGCCATGGGGGAAGGATTAGGGAAAGTCAATCTAACTCCAAAATCCCCAAAATCTAGGTGTCGAACCTCACTATCCCCGATATCAGGAACAGAGGTCTCAAGAGGTGATATATGTTCTTGGCCTTGAATTTGATCTTCATGTTTACAATGCATAGAGAAAAACTTCAAGGATCGAATTTAGAAATGAAAATGCAAAGGGAGCAGAGCACGAGAAAATGACCTTAATTACAGGGATTCGAGAAATGATGGCAAGTGAGCAATGTGTCAAATGCATAGAGGATAGTCCCATTAAATAGCCGTTTAGGAGAGAGAAGGTCATTAAATGCACATTAAATTCATATTACACCGACTCAAAAAGATAAGAATCGGGAAGAGCGGAAAAAACTGGCCCAGATGGTCTTTGGTACATTTGGGACATGAGGGATGCGAAGACGCGATCCGCCAATGTGGGCGATGTGGGTAATGCAGGCCAAATGAGCACAAGTGGTCTAGAAACTTGGAAACATGAGGGATGCGAGGGACACGAAGACATGATTTGGCCGATGCGCGTGATGTAGGGAAAGTGGGGATAGAAGGCACATACACTTTTGGGATAGATGGGACAAAAGTACGTGAAGGACCCGATGTGGGTGATGCGGGTGATCGGGGAATAGAAAGCCCGAGTGAACTTGGGACAAATGGGCCAAAAATTTCTGACATAACCGAAAGTTAAAGAATTTCGGGAATGTGGCCGATCGGGAACAAAGGCCTAGAAACTTGGGACATGAGGGACAAAAATGTCCGATAGACCCACAAATCACCAAAATAACTCCAAAAAACATGAATTTTTACTATCTCCTCAACTTTTCACTTCACTAGAACATCACTAAAGAGTGTCAACTCAAAATTTTCAATTTTTGACTTTCAAAAGAGGGGAAATTTTGAGAGGACAACAACTAGCTCTTTCTAGGGATGACTTGGCTAGATCAGAAGAACGAGACAAGGCAAGAACTCTAGAAAACCTAGGGGAAGAAGACCAATGCCTTATCCATTGGGCCATAGAGTCAAAAGGAAAACCAATACAAAAGACAACACACAAACAAGGAAAAACACACACCAAAAAGGGGAAAGCAAACACACCCTATACATAATATACAAAGAGACTTCCTATTCACCTAGGACTTGAACAATTTCAGGTACTACCCACTATAAGGAAGTGGGAGAGAGGAACCATCCATGTAATCAAGATAGAAATAATTTTCACTAGCAAAGTGCCTGATTTTGAAAGGACCGAGCCAAAGAGAATCAAACTTACCATGGCTTCCTCGAGGCTCATGTCTTTTATCCCACAACAAAACAATGTCTCCAACTTTGAAATATCTAGATCTAGCCTTCTTATCAAACAAATATTTTACCTTCTAGCTAGGGTGGGTAGATATTCTATCAACAACTTGCAGCCTATCTTCATTCAACTTATGAAGATACATGATCCTTTTATCTAAAGAATCATTGAAACTAGTGTCTTCAATGGCCTTCATTAAGTACAAAGTGGTAGCTCCATTGTCACTAGTAATTGGGCTTCCACCATACACCACTTGAAAAGGGGACATCCCAATAGCTCTTTTAGGTGTAATCCTATCTACCCAAAGAGCATCATAGAGTTTCTTGTGCCAGTTCCTCTGAGATTCATTAACCAGTTTCCTTACTATAGCCACCAGATTCTTGTTTGTTGATTCTACCTATCCATTCCCTTGAGGATAGTAATATAAAGAGTGAGCAAGGGAAATGCCATATCCATAACAAAAATCCATCATCTCAGCAGAAGAAAAATTTGAAGCATTATCAGTCACAATCTTGTTTGGCACTCCAAACCTTACCAAGATGTTTTCTTTGATAAAATTACATACCACTTCAGAAGTAGTACTCTTTACTAGAATGGCTTCTACCCACTTAGTGAAATAATCTATGGTAGTCAACACATGAGTATGTCCAGCACTTGAAGATGGGTTGAGTGTTCCAATGAAATCTAAACCCCACTGTTGAAAGGGCTCTTCAATTACAACTGGTTTAAGTGGCAAGGAAGCCAACTTGGGTCTTCCCACAAAGGTTTGACAAGCTTCACATTTATCAACCCATTTTGATGCATCTTTAAACAAAGTAGGCCAATAGTATCCAACATGAAGAATCTTGTGAGTAGTAACAACAGATGAGTAATGACCTCCACATGCTTGATCATGGAAAGCTGAGAAAAGCTTCTTTTGTTGTTCTTTGTCAACGCATTTCAAAATCTTCCATCCACTCCACGTTTGAACAAAGCATTCTCCCACAACACGTATTGTGTTGATCTTAGCTTGATAGCTCTCTTCTCCTTGGTAGTCAAGTGAGAGGGACACTCCCCATAGGTGAGAAAATGAGTGATATCAACATACCATTCATCTAGTCAAGCTGAGAAATAGAACAATAGGAACATCAACCTCATCCTTAGGTAATTCATGACCAGCTCCTTCAGCAATGAGTTCACACAAGCCTTTACCCCAAACTAGTTTGGTTGGTCTGATGTCAATATCATATTCTTGAACCTTTGCTACCTAGTTTCCTCTCTTAGTTCCAAATTCTTGCTATGCGTAAGAATAGACTTGATGGTTGTATCAGGCACAAGCACCACAGAGTGAGAGTTAAGAATATAAAATCAAACTGCTTGACAACTTTAACCACTGCAAAAGCATGTTTCTCCATCATGGTGTATTTCAACTCATGATTTTTAAGAATGTAGCTCATGAATGCAATTGGGAGCTCATGATCATCAAATCTTTCTGGGTCAATACAACAACCAGGGTGCTTTCATGGCATAGCAATAAATAATAAAATCTTTACTAAAATCTAGACATGCTAAGATAGGAGTCCTAGCAATAGCCTTTTTAATACCTTTGAAATGCTTCTTTCCCTTCAGAGACTAGCAAAACATTTGTTTCCCTTTCATCATTTGGGAAATATTCAAAGTTAGCTCTATAAAATCAGGAATGAATCTTCTCAGGAAGTTGATCTTACCAAAGAAAGAATGCACTCCCTTCTTACTTGTGGGAAGAGGAATCTACTGAATAGCTTGAACTCATTCAGGATCAATTTTGATTCCATCTTTAGAGACAACATGCCCCAAAAATTTTCCCTCTATGACACAAAAGATAGATTTCTTGGGATTCAAAGAGACCCCATGTTCTCTGCATTTCAAGAGAACTATTTCCAGATGCTGAAAATGATCTGCTCTAGTTTTGGAAAACACAGTCAGGTCATCTAGATACACAACAATACATTTTCCTTTCAAGCTTCCAAAATCCAAGTCCATAGCCCTTTGAAAAGTGGCACCAGCATTAATGAGTCCAAAAGGCATCCTCTTGTAGGAAAAAGTACCCCAGGGGTGGTGAAGGCAGTCTTGTGTTGATCTGTGGTATTAACTTCCACTTGATTATACCCTGAGAAGCCATCAAGCATGGACAACATTTCAGATCCCGTAATAGCTTGCAAAACTTGATCCATCATGGGTAGAGGATAGTTGTCCTTCAAAGAAGCTTGATTCAGATTCCTGAAGTCAACACAGATACAAATCTCACCATTTTTCTTCCTGACAAGTACAATGTTGGCAATCCATGTCAAATGGTGAATGGGGAAGATAATTTTGGCTTTCAATAATTTTTGTATTTCCTGAAAAATGGTGTCAGCAATCTTTGGATTGTATTGCCTTTGCTTTTTCTTGAAAGGTTTAATCCTAGGTTTGAGAGGAATGAAATGTTGCATTTCCTTTGGTTGGAAAGCTTTTAGATCATCATATGAATATGCAAGAACATCCCTATACTTCTTCAAGAGGTTCACTACCTTCTTCTTTTCTTCTTGCATACAACACTTTCCAATGTTCACCATTTTGGGGTCAGCAGAGCTCCCAATGTTAATCTTTTCATACTCAGCAGATTGTCGCACTCTTGTAGAAGCTTTAGACTTAACATACCTATCATGTTTATCAAACAATTCCTCCAAACTCACTAGCCCTTTAGGAATCTTGTTACCTTTGAGTTTGATGCACCCATCTTGATCTGTCTCCTCTTTGACACCCTCCTCATTAGAAGATACACTCTCACGAGGCAAATTGTCACTTCCTTCAAAGTACAATTGTTCAAAGTTATCCCTGAGCTCCAAGAAAGAAAGAAAATGCTGATCATCATTGAAAAATTTCCAGTTACTTGCATTATCAGGCACACTTGGCCTATGGATCATTTCAATGGTGAATTTATCTTGAGAGAAATCAGGGTGAGGTATCAGCAATGATCCTAAAGACAGACTAGTGAATCAGCCCTAGTGTTCTTTTCTCTTGGCACTGCTTTGATGGAGAAGGCATCAAGAAATTCAATAGAATCCCAAACTAGATTTCTATAATGCTTCAACCTTCTATTCTTTACTTGAAAAAGGTCTCTGACTTGTTTAACAACTAGTTCTGCATCTCCACGAGCCAGAAGATTCTTCACACCTTTTTCTTTTGCCACATTAAGTCCAAGGATGAGGGCTTCATACTCTGTTGTATTATTTATTGTTTTCAAATTGTAGTTTGAATGAGAAAGGATGAACCTTTCCCTCAGGAGATATCAACACCACACCAGCTCCAGAACTAGCTGAGGAGCAACTTCCATCAAATTCTAGATTCCAAACACCATTAGGATCATGAAGTACTTCTTTGGGAAGTTTAGTTTCCTCCGGAGACATAATCATATAGTTTCCATGCCCAATATCTTCATAGAGTATTTGTGCTTTGGGATCATCCTTTTTTTGCACAATATACTCAGATTGCTTCTCAGAAACAACTTCTTCATCTTTCCATTGACTGGTATAAGGGCATGTGACCAATCCATTTGAATTTCTCCTCCCACATCCTTACAAAAATTCCTACTCAACAACATACCATATGAAGGAGGGATATCTAGCTACCAAGATAGTAGCTAAAACCTTCTTCTCTGGTAAAGCAACAAAAGCTACTTGTGCATCTTTAATCCTTCCAACCAAAAGGCACCTCCTTACTCTCCATAGAATAGTAGGACCCATAAGTGTGTGTGAGAGTAAGACCCAAAGCATGAGCCACTTTGGCAGTAGGCATGACATTATCTAATGCTCCTGAGTCTATGACACAGTTGTTGAGTTTATGGCCAGCTATAAGAAGGGTTACATAAAATGGTTTGATTTTCTCATTAGGTGAGGTGACTGCAGCTACAAGGTTGGGTTGGGGTGTGGAGGATGGAGTAGGTAAAATACCTTTAGAGGTAGTTTTGGAATGGGAATTGACAAATTGGACCATTTTGGAAAGGCTTTTGGATGGGTTTGATAATACTCAGCCTCTAAAATTTGAACTTTTGTTTTCTTAAGGTGATCAATGATATCAAAAGATCCAGAGGTGGATGGGCTATCATCACTAGGAATCTTAGGCTTATCAGGTTTAGGAGCTGGAGAAGAAAAGTTTTAGTAGTAGAATTAGGAAAAGAAGAATTAGCAGAACTCACCTTCTATGTGGATGTAGTGGGAATAGGAGATCCTCTTTTTGCAACAACGGGGATAGTCGTGGGATGCTCCTTGGACCTCTTAGTGGGCTGCATCACTTTCTCCTTCTTATTTGTCTATTCCCGAGTCATGACAACGTATGATTCACTATTCATATCTGCTACTACTTCATCATAATCATCCTCTTCATCAACACCTTCAGTGGTGAAGAAATTAACTCGAGATCCCTCAAGTTCCTCCAGTTCTTCATCAGCCTCTTCTTCAGGTTCTTCAAAATCTTCATTAATCTCTTCATCTTTAGGTTCTTCAACCTCACAAGTTACATTAACAGGACCTTGATGGGTGGCCCCTCAATTTCCAGCCTTGTCTGAGAGGAAGGAAAATGATTTCTAGGCTGAAAATTCCTCCTTGGAACATCTACATAAGGAGCATGCTGAGCCAATTGTTTCTTGATGGCAATGAGGTCATTAGCAAGCTTTTGTACTAATGGATCTGTATTAGCTCCGGGAGTAGAAGAAGAGGAAGAAGAAGCTCTAGATTTGGAAGGATCTCTTTTCAACTTACCAGACATGATCAAGTCATCTTCAACGCTAACAACTAATCTCTGATCCTCACCAATGTTGCAAGGTTGGCTCTCCTCAATGCATAACTAACTTTAGGTAATTGAGCATTCAGGAAGAAACATTTTTGAATTTGATCTACAGGCTGAGTATCTAGTGGGATTTTGTTAATCAACTTGTTGAACCTAGCCACAAATTCCCTCATGGGCTCTTGTGATTCTTTCTTTATTTGAGAAATTTGGGCTAACAAAGCATGCACATCCTCTGTAGGTTTGAAATGGTTCTCAAATCTTGTTCTCATCATGGTCCAACTGGTAATGGCCCCAACAAGAAGATGATAGAACCAATCTACTGCATTATCTTGCAAAGTTCTCTACAAAAATCCTCACCGAGACATCTTCATGCTCAACTCCGAGGACTCCACATGCAACTATGAAGGCTGCAATATGTTCATCAGGATGCACCTTGCCATCACCTCTGAACTTGGGAAGTTCTTTCTGTTACCCCTGGGTAACTCATGCAAAGGTTGAGGAAGGGCAAGAGGCCCAACACGATGGCCCCAAGGTAATGGAACTTGCCATCCTTGGAAAGACTACTTGAAGAGGAACTGAAACACCAACAAGAATTAAAGCACAAAGATTAGGGCTGAGTTGTTTGAGGATACTACTTCCAAGAGTTCTATCTTCAACAAGGGGGTGTGCTTATGGAACGAGCTCTTCTATTTCTTCTGTTGAAGGAAGAGGGAAACCTTGCTACTCTAGAGATGAAACTGAGAATCTTCAATACCAAGGGCTCTCCTACCATGAGTAAATCTTAGAGTCACCAGATCAAAGAATGATCAAGAAATTGTTCATAAACTGGAATCCGTAAAATGAATCCCCAGTAGAGTCACCAAAAATGTTGGTTGTCAAATAGGACTTTATTGAAAACAACAGTTAGGGGACAAAAAGTCCCTCCTCTTTAATGGGAGAGGTTCCCTTATTTAAAGGAAAAAACCTATTTACAAATGTACAATGTTTAGTTTTAAAGAGGAACTCTGATATCATGAAAGTGTTTGATATAACAGATCATCAATACAAAAGGATAGAAGAATTAAGGAATGGGAAAAGGTAGAATAACACTCTCAGGAAATATAGATAACAAAATAATTCCTTACACATGCCAAAATGGAATCATATAGAACATAATCATTTGCATTAAAACCACAAGATGTTATTTCATAGACACAAAGTTCTAGAGATGACATCCACAAGAATACAAAGCTTCTTGAAGTAAAATAGATTAATGATTCAATAAATTTTAATAGATAGAAAGGAAAGAACAAGAACAGATAGAAACAGAAAGAGAGATCTTCTTGTATTGATAGCTTTTTACTCCTTTACACTTTCAAAAATAACCAGAGTTCCAACCCCAAAAATGGCGTAGAGAGCCCATTATATAGCTTACAAATTGGTTACACTTGGTAACCATTTATTTTAACTAAAATATTAATTAAGGAAGTGCTCACACAATGTCCTTAATTAGTTTACAATGAGCTCAATTCTAGGAAAAGAAGGAGAAAAGGAGAAACTAGGAGAGAAAACATCCACTTATTGCTAAGGAGGGCCCACCGACTTGAGAATCCATTGCCTGAATCTTTTTAATGCCTCAGCTATCTCCCTACCTCATGGGATTGATGTGTTGGTAGTGGCATGAGACCAAGTGCCTAGACATTTCTCCATGTCCTTATCAAACTCAGTATGTTCCAGGTATTCTTTATTAGCCTCTTCAATGGCAGATTGAAGAGAGAAATATCCTTTATCTTCTCTTTGGTAATCAATTCCTCTTTGAACAAGTCTTCTTTACAAATGTCCTAAACTGAGTTTTAATCTCTTGAAGAGAGAAAGGAACACCTAAAATTTCATCATGAAGATGACAATGAATATCCTTAAAGGTAGATGCAACACAAGTCTTGAAAGATTCTCCCTTCTACCAATTGTTTCTCAATTCTCCCAAGGCTTCTTCCAGAACTTTTATTTTCCATTCAACACTGAAAACCCATGACCTTGACAAGTTGTCCTTGGCATCATCAAAAAATTTACTAGCCATCAATATCTTTTCATCATCCTATCCCATCAGGTGAAGATCTATGATGTAACTACTCCAAAGCTTTAGTTCTTTGTCCATAGTTCCAATAGAGGAGGAGAGTTTTTGTTGCAGGTTTCCACCTTCTCATTGAGTTTGAAGGCCTCTATAATGAAGTTCAAGCCTACAATGGTCATGTCATCAACCATGGCTTCCATAGCCCTTCCATAAGTGGAATATCTATATATCCTTGATACTTTGAACCTCATCTTGACTGAGAATCATAGGAGGTGGAAGAGGGCAGCCAATGGAGCAGATCCAAAACCTTATCTTTAGTCAATAATGACTTGATGAAGCTTGGAAAGAACTTGATTTTGTTCTTCCAACTATTCTATAGTTTGTTTTACCCTTTTCCACTCTCTCAATAACCTTGGTTATTATTTCTTGGAGGTTATGCACCTCACTCTCAGGAGTAGATTCTCCCATTGGAATTCTAGAAAGTTCCAAGTCAGAGGCTAATAGATCTTGCTTTGCCTTATCAACCTTAGGCTTTGCAACCTCTAGAAATTGTTGGCCTTGAGCATCTGTCACTATTCTTGAAGTTGTTTTAGCTCTCTTTGCTTTGGAGGAGGAGTAGTACCTAACAAAGCTACCACAACATCAAAATTTGGCCCTGTCAAACGGGAAGAAGGTTTTCTCTTCCTGTTATCAACCAAGGGTTGCACCCATGCAAAAGTAGAAGAAGAAGAAGAAGAAGGACAAGAGGTCCAAGAGCAAGTGAACCCATGGCACTTAAGGTATTCACCACTTTTCCTCTAGTAAAGAGGTGAGTGAGGCATCTGGAGCTTCTTGTGTAGAGGAATCTGTGGTACTTGGAGGTTCAGTGCTAGGCACTTCCTTCTCTTCTTCTATTGTAACTTCTAAAGTTCCTGCAGGGTTTGGTACTTCACCATCATCACTTTCACTGAGAACAATAATGTTCTCTGGCCTGAAGGAAATCTTGAATGCTCTAGAAGGGTTCTTCCTCAATTGGCTCTTGTTTAACCTCTTTTATCTTCTTTTGGTACACTTGAGTAGAAGAAGAGGGAGTAGATGATTCAGGTTCTTTAATTGAGGAAGGAGGAGGGGTTTGTACAGGTACCTCTATGCTTGGGTGTATGTGTTTCCTTCCTAGGTGTTGAAGTATCTCTTGGAAGAAGATCCACTTTGATTCTTCTTAAGCTCTCAAACCTTTCTGTCAAACCAAACTTTGGTTCTTACAAGGACAGGGGCCAAAATCTCAACCAAGTCATCCTTCTCCTTCTTGTACCAATCCAGATCTTCCAAAGGAGTATGTTTGATTAATGTCTCATATTCAAAAGACTACAAGTCTTCATCATCATCTTGGAACCCTTCAAGAATTTGATAGAGATTGAGCTCTTTAATCATTTGCAGAGAGAGTCTGCCATAGTGCCTCCACCTTGCTTCAAAATCATCTACACAATCAGCCCAGTAATCCTCAATATCTGGCCTGTGATGATAATTTATTCTGAGGTTCTGATCAATGAACTTCTTCAAATCAAAACAAGTCCTAGGCCTGAAAAAAAAGTGGACAGTGAGGGGAGTAATGGCCCTTTCTACATTTTGGGCATCCAAGGTTGTTTTACATGTATAGTTTCCCAAAGAAATAGGGAAGTATAGACCAGAGATTTTCTTGTCCCTGCAGGTTCTATGCAATTTATCCAATTTCCTGCACACTTCAACTAGAGCCATCTTGTCATTACAAAACATGGGGAGCTTGAGAGGTGTGTTTTCATAACCAACCAACCTGATATATGAAAACCTCCTAAATTGAATGAAGAAAGCTCCATACTTAGCTATCAGGTTCATGGCTTCATCAGAAAACTCTGGCAGTATCACCTTCCAAAAGCCTTACAATATACATGGTAAAGGCATCATTAACTCTTCTGAAATTGTGGTTGCTAGTTTCAAGGGTAAATTGAGGGCAATATGCATAAATGGGCTCATCCTTCTGGCCCTCCATGTATGTGAATCCAAACCACTACCGAGGATGTTGCTAGGGAATACATGAGATAAGAAGTCATATAGAACTTCTTAGTCTGCACGCACATTAGACAATTGCTTGGTCAAATTCATGCAAATGATTTCTACCCAATTTATGTTCTGATTACCTTTATAGATGATGTTGATGAAAGGGCACATCCAGAAGTGAAATTCATTGGTAGAGGGTAAATCCCATGACACGAGCTAGAAAAATGATGAAATCAGATAACTCTTCATTAAAATCAACCCTAAATAATGCCTTGGAAAGTCGGGATGCTCCCTTCTTAGGGTTCTTCAACCATGATTTTTCTATTCTTGCCTTATATTTATCACTTTCCTACTCGAACAAAGTTTGAGCTTGAGCTTGGGTGAGAATGATGGAGTCTTTAGTCTCTGGAATCTATAGGGCAGTAGTAATGGTAGTAGCATCTAGTTTGGCAATCAGCTCCCCATGCACATTAGTCAATTCTTTGGTGTCTCGAGTTAAAATGAGCTCCACATGTGAGCACGTGTTCGGCACATTGTACAAAGATAGGGAAACCAGCCGCATAAGCAAGTCCATTGTTGTTGATCATTTGTGCCATGGGGAAGGATTAGGGCAAGTCAATCTGTTCCAAAAATCCCCAAAATCTAGGTGTCAAACCTCACTATCCCCGATATCGGGAAAAGGTCTCAAGAGGTGATACATGTTCTTGGCCTTGGAATTTGATCTTCATGTTTGCAATGCACAAAGGAAAAACCTTCAAGGATCGAATTCACAATGAAAAATGCAAAGGGAGCAGGAGCACGAGCAAATGACCTTAATTGCAG
Source organism: Taxus wallichiana var. yunnanensis (assembly GCA_018340775.1). Taxonomy (NCBI): domain Eukaryota; kingdom Viridiplantae; phylum Streptophyta; class Pinopsida; order Cupressales; family Taxaceae; genus Taxus; species Taxus wallichiana. The sequence continues at coordinate 415,690,527 of CM031236.1, forward strand.
GGATTCAAGCAAATGATGGCAAGTGAGCAATGTGTCAAATGCATAGAGGATAGTCCCATTAAATAGTTATTTAGGAGAGAGAAGGTCATTAAATGTGCATTAAATTCATATTGCACCGACTCAAAAAGATAAGAATCGGGAAGAGTAGAAAAAAATTGGCCCGATGGTCTTTGGTACATTTGGGACATGAGGGACACGAAGACGTGATCCGGCCGATGCGGCAGATGGTGGGCTAAATGAGCCAAATGAACACGGGTGATCTAGAAACTTGGAAATGTGAGGGACGTAAGGGACAAGAAGACAAGATTCAGCCAATGTGGGGAAAGTGGGGATAGAAAGCACAAATGATTTTGGATAGATGGGACAAAAGTACGTGAAGGACTCAATGTGGGTGATGCGGGTGATCAGGGAACAGAAAGCCTGGGAAAACTTGGGACAAATGGGCTAAAAAGTTCCAACAAAACCAAAAGTTAAAGAATTTTAGGGAATGTGGCCGATCGGGAATAGAAGGCCCAGCAAAACTTGGGACATGAGGGACAAAATGTTTGACAAACCCGCAAATCACCAAAATAACTCTAAAAATGCAAATTTTTACTATCTCCTCAACTTTTCTCTTCACTAGAACATCACAAAAGAGTGTCAACTCAAAATTTTATTTTTCCAGCTTTGAATAGCTAGTTGACAGGACTACGAGGGTGGAGGATCACCTTGCTAGCATAATACCTCGGTAGTTTGGGTTACCCTACGATGACACTCTTTATGTAGTGCCTATTATCTACCGGAGTGTTAGAGAGGCACAAGTAGGCCCTAAGGGTGAGCATGGTTGGAATATTGTTACACCAGGGGTACTTATTAGTGTGGAGAAGGTACTAGTTCATAATGCACTAAGTAACTCTCCTATAGATTTAGGCCACACCTACTCACAATGAGGAGGAGGAGTTGGCTGACATAACTACATATATAGAGACTGAGGGCGAGGTTGGTGAGGATATAGGTGAGGAGGTTCAAGAAGAGGGGGTGATGAGGAAGAGGAGAGTGATACAGAGTAGTGGGCTATAGAGGAGATTTCTATGGCATAGAGAGTGAAAGCAGAGGTGGAGAATGTGACTCTTGTTTCTAAGGAGCTACTTCCTCATGAGGGAGGCGGTGATGAGAATTTTGTGATGGGCTAGCACTTCATCTTAGGATATGGCAAGATTCGGTAAGTGCCTACAAAGGTGGCTCCACCACCACTAGCCATACCATATGATCCCACATCGATGCTGAAAGATACAAGTATGTAGATACTCTTCTCTTGACCTTATTAACTAGAATTTTTAGTAAACTACATATTTTGTTTCTTTTTATGTTTTCAAATGTTTTCTAACTCACCATTATTTTCTATGTTTTTCCGCTACTTGTTGATGGTCTGGTGAAATCTTATTCACATAATTTGTGTCGATACCTTATTGATCCCTATAAGAAGGAATTTTACTGAGCTTATAGATGATTTGTGATAGATATTATATGTTGACGACATACCGATTTTTTTGTGCCTCTTTGGAAGGCCACGAAGCTCCTGACTTCTCAGAGAAAATATATTTCCACATATGAGATGGCAGAGAGGATGGTGAGGTGAAGCCACTCATGCAGTGAGGCCACGACTAGTGGTCACTCTCACTATTTAGCACATTCACAACATTATAGCCATAGTAGGATTCCCACCAGATCTACACAACATCTCATGGTTCCTGTAGAGAGGGATAGGTCATTTATCCCTTATTACTTTGATGTCATTTTTGAAGCATATATATGATGTTTTTGAATTTTCATGCTCATTTTGAGTGTTTTGACCATGCCCAGTGTGTGATGGAATTATATATAGACTTGATTAACCATGATAGATATCTATTTTTGACTCGGTTATCCTTTCCACCAAAGTTGAATTCATTTATGGTTTACTTCGCACATGTAATCTTAGATTTTTTACAATCTCCAATTTTATATGCTTTTCAGAATGCATGATATGAATGATAAATGTTAATAGAATGATCTTATTTTTGTTCTTTTGTTTTTATATGATGCTAATGTAAACAAAATGTAATGTTGAAACTTTGGTTTTTCAAGCAATATTTGATACTTCTTATTTTTGTGGCAAAATGCGATGAATGTAATATGATAAGCAAATGAACCCGCTCCACTTGTAACCCCACACAATTGGTAAGATGTGAGGGCTTGACACCAAGATTCAGGAGGGACATGAGTTGTATGATTTTGATGAATGGAATTTATGAGAGAAAGACAAGATTTTGATAGAAATCCAATTACAAAACTATAACTTAACTCTACACGAGTTTACTACAGTCTAAAATGTGATTTGTTTGTATTTTTTTCTAGACTTATACCCTTAGATGGCCTCCTGATTGAAAAAATATGGTTTTAAGGTTTTAACTCTTTTGGAACATACACATCTAATTTGTTTTTCTTGGGATTTATCATTTCAAAGAACTTTTTATTGAATGCATTGCTTATACTTTACTAATTTATTTGTAGAGACCCCATACACCTTTCCCCATGCTACTAGTAGGAAGCATGGGATTATCACCAAAGATAAAACATAGGAAAGTAAGGTCACTTCCTCCTTTCCCAACCTCACATGACTAGTAAGATGTGTGAGATCAACACCGAAGGTTAGTGAGGCAAGAACGTGTGTAAATGAAAATTTTGTATTGATATTTGATTTGACATATGTACCTTTTTTATTTTATTTTAAACTTTGAGTTGTGATTTTGGGAGGGAGAAGTTGCCCCTAGCCTCAACCCCATGTAACTAGTAAGATGAAACGGCTCAACACCAAAGGATGAGATAGGAAACCAAGCAATCTAGGTAAAAATGTTTAGAATGATTTCTCTACCAAAGAGTTTTTTCGGGAGAAATATGACACCAAGAAGCTTCTAGAATAGACTATGGGAAAAGACACCTATGCTAGAAGAAAACTACGAGTAGAACCAAGTATGTAAGCCTTGGTAGGATTAGTGTCAAAATTATGTCTTATCTTGTTGAATTGATGAAATGATTAGAAATGTTGATGATAATATTGCGAATACTTGAAGAAATGTGATTGAATCTTTTTCTAATATTTTTCAAAAGTTTTGAAATTTGTTGGAAAGATATGTTCCTTGATTACAAATTTACAAAGAGATCTAGCAGATGAAAATGCAATGCGAGATGGAACATGCGTAGTAACGTTTTAAGTGAAGTGAATTGATGGACTCACCAAATTCTTCGCCCTCTAGAGTACATAGGTAATAATCCCCATTCTTGTAGTCCTCCATGACTCGATATGGGCCCAACCACTTGGGCTCGAATATCCTTCCTTTGTCGCTTTTCTTATCTATGCAACTTTCAAGTCTCAATACAAGATCTCCAATGAATATATCATGTTCATACACCTTCTTATTGTATTGTTGGCACAACCAATCACCATAAGCTCTATGGCATGACTCACTCTAAGAAAAGCTTCATCAAGGGTTTCTAACTCAACAAGCCATGCCTCGCGGTATCCTTCTTCTCCTAAAATTCCTTGTAATGATATCCAGACCGGTATCTCAACTTCAAGTGACAAGATCGCTTAGAACCAAATACTAAGGAATATGGGGTTTCCCCTGTTGGAATTCTCATTGAAGTTCTATAGGCCCAAAATGTTGGAAATAACTTTAAATACCAATCATGCTTGTTCTCCTTAACATTTTTCAAGAGGATGGATTTTAATGTTTTATTAACTCGCCTCATCCTGTCCATTAGTGTAAGGGTAGTATAGAGAGGATGTGTGATGATTAATCTTGAATTTTTCACACATCTCACATACATATTCATTTTCAAATGGCATGCCATTATCGTGAGATAATGACCTATGGGACCCCGTATCTACAAATGATCTCACTACAAGATGAACTTCATAATTATAGACCCCATAATGGTGGTAAGAGGTATGGCCTCAACCCACTTCTTGAAATATTTAATGTCAAGTAATTATTAAATTTTGGTCATTCGTAGATAAGGGAGATAATTTCCCTATCAATTCTAAGCCCCACCTCGAAAAAGGCCAAGGTGTTGCAATCAATTGTAGAGCTTGGGTAGATATATGAATCTTGTGAAAGAATTCTTGACACTTGTGGCATTTTTGTACGTAATCTATTGTGTCATGTTCTAGGGTGGGCTAGAAATAGCCCATTTGGTGTATCTTTCTAGTGGTTTCATGTCCTCCTAAACGATCTCCATATACCCCACTGTGGGCTCCATAGAGGATCTTTTCAGATTCTTCCTCATTGACACACCTTAGCAACATTTCATATAAGTGTTAAGGTACCTTAATATATCCTCATCATTTTCTGCATAATCTAGGGTAACAAGCTCATTCTCAACCTCAACGTATGCTAAGATTAGATTCATTCACATTTTATAAACTAAGGGTTCAACACAAACCAAATTGTGAAGTTGGTATCTTCTAATTCTCTACTCATAAAGAAGCATGAAGTAGAAGTAGCTGTCAAATCGGAAAGAATGTTTTACTCATGTGGGATGGATTCAATTAAAATGAAGTCAAAACCATTATTTAAATTGAGTACAACAGTCTTATAAAGTTCTAAGTGTTTTTCCATAGTCTCATATACCTCTAAAACTTGGTTAGTGACTAATTGTGAATCACCCAACACTCTAATATTACAAGTGCCCATCCTCTTGGCTACTATGAGACCAATAAGGAGAGCCTCGTATTCTGCACCATTTTTTGTACATTCAAAATTTAGATTAAAGACAAAATGCACGACCTTACCCTCAAGAGAAGTGAGGATCACACCTGCCCATCACCAAAGCAACATTTTTCTCCATCTTAGTTTACAGTCCAATAGTTTCTTGGGAATATTGATGTTTGATCACTCTTTGTAACGTCTTCCCTTGCTTCCAAGACTTCAACCATGCAAAATCATTCAGCAAGAAGAGAGACGAGTCCCGCAGTCCCAAAGAATTCCTTATGACCATATAATCAAATGGAAGGAGAATGGGTAAATCATTCTCCAACAGCTCAAAATATTCAATGTGGTTCCTTTTGATATTGTCTCAACAATCGTAATTTTGTGTTTGATCAGAATCCCTTCAATCAAACTGGTAGTTTCTAACTCCGTTGCAGGAATTATTTTTTTATCTAGAGTTGAACTCATATGTTTGTTCAATTAGTTTTTGGGGATCTCAAACTCAGTATGCACCCTAGGTTTCTTCTTTAGGTTAGCCAAGTGAATGTCAAAGGGATTTAGTTCACCCTATGCAATGAAGACTTTTCCTAAATGTAGGAATCGACTTCCTAAAATAATTTGGAAGGAATCACCTTCATGTGATGTATCCAAGGATGACTAAGAATCATATTATAGTTAGTTTCCTAGTCTATAATATAAAACTTTGTAAGAACCGTCTTGGGCCCCAAGGTAACTAGTAGCACTATGGTTCTAATTGATGTTTCCTTAAGGCTATCATACCCTCTCAATGTTTTCTTGTTGAAGAGAAATTGGTTTCTCCATAGCCTAACTTATAGAGAAATTAAAAGGGGACAATGTTGATTGTTTCCTATCATCAATCATTGCACACTTTACATAATTGTTGTAAATCCAAACTTATAGATACATATTGGATCACCTCTACATGCCAACTCAACATCTATGGGAATATTTTTGATGTCGAATATAAAATTAACATCTTTTTTGGGCTGCCTAGGAGGATGTACATCAAATTCTATGTGATTTATTTGTACCTCCGAAGGAGGGGTGATATTGATCAAATTCCCAAGACCCAATGCTTCCAATAAAGTAGTTCTATGAGCGGGGAGTTCATCAACAAGTTTAAGAACAAGATGTGAGAAAAGGTCTTTATTAAATCATTTCGAAATCATAAGCCCCCACCAACTTTAGAAGTGTTGGAACATCATCTAACATAAATGGGTAGATAGGAATGGGCTGAAAATAGTAGTATCGAGTTATCATAGTGGTGTTTATTTGGGGTTCAGTTTCTAGCTTTACCAAACCCATAATATTAGGTTTTGGTGACATCCAACGAAGGTGCCACCAATGGAATTAACAAACTCTAAGACTCATGATCATTGTTTTCCACTATGATACCCTTGTTTGTATTTTCAAGGTCCAACTTACCATTGTTAGGATGCATTGGAAGAGGATCGTTAAAGATCCCGAGTGGTGTTTTTTGAGGGGATACGCCCCATACTACCATTCTAAGTTAGTTTTGTAGGATTTTCCAATAACATCTCAAAAAAGAGATGTCTTTGGTCCTTTGGTAGACACTGAATGAATTCATTATAGTCATGGCATGTTCTAGCATAATTCCCTTGAACCCTATGTAATCCATAATATAGGTCATGATCATAACCCCGAGGTATTTTGTTTGTGTTTTACTATGGTCCAAATTTTTTAATGTTATTATAATTAAATTTTTGGGACCGTTTCACTTGGTTTTGGTACCTATTTAGGTATTGATTAGGGCCTTGAGCTTGAACTTTTTGTTTTGTTTTGGTGGAGGATGATTAAAATCCACCGCATTATCGTAGGACAAAAGTTTTTACTCCTCTAATTTTTTTTCTGTTCATGTTGTTGTTGACATTATTTGAGCTTAAGGTGTTAACAAAATTTGGTTTTTTTGGTTTTGTCTATAACACCGCTCGTTGTAACACCATAATTTTTTTTGAGGACCTTAGGCCCTTGATTTTTGTTGTATTGATGGGGTAACATGAATTACCTTGATTGGGAGTGATCAATCTCCCATTTGAACCATAGGTCTTTCGACCACTATCTATTTCCACTTGATCAATGTAGAGAGCACCCTCCAATACCTCTTCGTAACTCCTTAGGGGAAATTATGGAATTATTCCTTCATTTCCTATTTAAGAGTGTAAAGGAATAGATCATAAATCTCCATATGATCCATGTTGGGAGTTATTTCCAAAGAGTATAGGATGTGCTACCATCTCTAGATGAAATGGGTAGTGGATTCATTGTTCTCTTGCTTTATATGTAGGAATTCCCTAATTCTTGTTCTCAGTAACTTGTTCATGTCAAAATATTTGATGAATTAAGACATGAGTTGTTTAAAGGAATGTATTGAGGCTTCAAGTATCCTATAATACAAGTCAAGAGTGATTCCTTCAAGAGTCTTAGGGAATATTTTTGCTACAACTACATCCCATGGGAGAAGCTCTTGAATGGCAGTTGCATACACTTTGATATACGCATTAGGGTCTTCCTTACCTTTAAACTTTAGCAATATGGGAAGAGGTTGTAGAATAATTATGATTCGTATGGTAAAGTCCAATGGATCCTTGAGATATTCAATGTACATTCCCAAAGCATAGGACTCTACTATAGCCTACCCCCGATGAGGATGTGGAGTAGGTATAGTCCTGTTGATATGGCATAAGCGTAAAAGTTTGTAGAGGCATAAGGTATCCCCGTGTCGAGAATACGAGAAAGGAAAAGAGAACACATCCCCTATGGTGATTTATAATACACACGTAGATATGGTGGAACATTAATCTGGTATGGAGTGTGAGGCATAAAACTAGTGAACATGGCATTACCAGGTTGGGATGGTGTCTAAAAATGTGATTTTGGCTGGCGTCTCGTAAGGGTATCTCATGCGAGGTGTATGGGGGCATACCCAACATGCCTAATCTATAAAAGATATCTCCGGGCTTGGAACACCCATGTAATATAGAGGAGGAATTAACGTAGTAGGTATTTGGCCAACGTTTTATGGATGATGGAGAATCCTTCCTTACCCAGTAGAAGATGAGGCATGAATATCCTGGACAAGTTCGAATTCTCTAATCTTGTTCACTAATGTCGAGATGACCTCCCCTAATGATGGTATGGTGTTCATTTTTAGCATGCATTATTGAACCTTGTTAGGTTTCAAAGGAGTGTGATATCCTGCTATGAACTATTCATTGTCTGGCCACTCCTCATTAGAAACATTTTATGTTGTGGGAGGGGTAGAGGTTTTCTTCTAAAGTTAGGCATCAACATATCATTGCATCATATCCAGATATTAGTAAATATTTTTGAAGCCTTGTTCACTTAGGGAATAATTTACTAGGTAATTCTCATCTAGCAATGGGAGTAAATCAGAATGCATACTGATTTGTAGTCTAAAAAAAACTTGAGGAGAGGATCGTAACTCTCTAGTGAATGCCATATTGTTAGAATTTTAGAGTTCAAGTTTTATTCCATGAATAAGTTGACCAATCTCCTCGATCTTGACTAAAGATACATTTTTGGTCCCTTGAAAAGAAGTATTTTGATACAAAGAGAGATTAGTTGAGTAGTTATCCACCCACCCAAATAGTGAGGGAAACTATTGCCCACCCATTGGGTAACAATATGCCTTGAGATGTAAAATAGGTCACCATAATCCTATCTCAAACATATTTAGGGGGTATATGAATACCCATAGAATAATGAGAGAGGAAGAATATGGATGAAAGAAATGGAAATGAAAAGATACTAGATATTCATGTTGGGTTCACTAATTTGTATGAATGAAAATTGACGCGTGATCTTCAAGATGTACTCGACCTCCTGAGATCATGCCGATACAACTGATGTAGAATGAGTGGATTGGTATGGGTAGTGAAATATAAATAATATGTGATATGTGGATGAAAATATGTGGAAATGAGATGAACAAGATATTAAGGAAAAATAATGTGCGCAACACACAATATCAAGATCTTCTTTTCAAGGGTAATGAATTCCCTTCTAACTTGAATGGGTCGAAAAGATAGCCACATGAAGACTCCAATTAATTTCGAGATCCATTGAAATCCTTTTTAATGGTTATGGGATACTTGGAAAATTTATGGGCACATCGTAATGATTTCTAGACAAGGTCATGGAATAAATGAGAGAGAGAGGTGTGGTTCTACTACCTCTATGGGAAATTAGCTAGTTCAGTCCATAATGCAAGGGCTCAATGAGATTCTTCGTTCAAAACCTTCAACTCTCTAATAATGTTTGGCAAAATCAAGGATGTATTAAAGACTAGTGTACGTAACCCATTATCTAAGTCTAATTGGTTTTCGATCTCGTTTGGTTGGGGGACCATTGGATCACAACCGTAAACTCTCTCTGGTCATGGTCCTTACATGGTCATACGTGGAATCTAGAATCTATTTCTCGGGGAAGTTTAATTCTCATAATCCTTGTTGACTGTGATGTTTTACACATTTAATCATGCAATTTTGTCTGAGTACCATGATGGTGTTCTAAGGACAAGCATATGAAGTCCATTATCTATGTTCATATGCAATTCAAACCCATTTGATTAGGGAACCCACAACTCACTACTATATATTCATTCTTGTTGTAGTATGCTAATTATCATGTATGAATATAATTTACAAAAATAAATAACAATTTAATATAATAAAATTAAAGCTACACTATGTTTTTGTATTTTTCTGATTTAAAATAGATAAAACAATACAAAAAAATCAATATCATTAAAATTAATCTTGTTGTGCTTTTTTGGAACGCTTAAGAATTAAATGAAAAAATGAAAAAATGAAATATTCTAATCCTAATTAACAAATCCTATAAAAATAAATAACCAGATATAGTTATTTATTTATGCAATAGTTTATTTAAATATATTCTAATCAAAACAAATATTTTTTTAATTTATAGTTGTGGATTATTAAATCTTCTTCTATATCGAGACACAGAAGATTTAAAGCTTGAAATCTTTTCTTTCCATGTAAAATCTTGGATAGAATACACGGGATTTAAGTAAACCACAATTTACAACAGATTTATTATCTATGGTGATATAACAAGCTTCCTCCAGATATTCTTCCCTCACAAATCCATAGGGATACGAAGGGAAGGATCTATCACAAGAAACATCTATAAATGATGTGAAAAACTTCCTAGAAATTAATCTAACTATTTACAATAAATGAAATTGATTTTATTCTAATCTATTTGATATATGTGCATACGTTGAATCAAGAACTAAATAAATGAAGAAACTTAATAACAACCCCAACCTTGATTTAAAATACGAGGCAAATCCAATTAGTATCACTTTTTTCCCCTCATTTGTCTTTACCAATATTTTGTGTCCACTTGAGTCCAAGGAATTGGGAATACAAAAGAAGCAAAGAAGAAGGTACCGGAGTAATGGTAACTTGATGAAATTCTGGTTGCAAATGCAATAAGAAGAAGGATAATGCAAAAGAAAAATATTGATGTGTAATTTCTAACAATATTGTGGTAGATCAACTATGCAAGAAACAAAAATAATCTCCTAGTGATTTGGTTTAGAAGAAGCGATGGTTTTATAGATGGTTGGATGCGTAGTGCTTTATCAAAATTTCCATCCATGGAGTGACACATCAATACATTTAAGGGGAATTAAACAAGCTTATTTAGAAATCAAAAGTGAAAGAGGATTTCCACAAGTTAGAAAAGCTTAACATCAGCTATAATAATTAAGAAATCTTCTCTAAAAGTGAACTGAAGTTAAGAAACATGCATCTAATTCACAAAAAAGAATTATGGAAAATTTGCAAAGGACCATTTCCTTATGCGGGGTGGCGCACAAAATTTTCACCTAGATAGGTTGAGGTTACAGAACTGCCACCCATGTAGGGCGAGTAGTTTTGTAACTATAGGCAAAAACTAAGGGAAAAGTGTGTGAGAAGATGTAGAAAAATAGGAAATGGATAAGTAAGGTAAAATAGGATACAAATATAAGTTTCAAAGAGGTTAAGGAGCTCGAACACCCGTGAAAAAATACATGAATCATCATTGAGGGTTTTGAACTATTTTATGAAAATGTAACACATGTAAATTTGGGTGCGCACAATAGCTATAGTAAATGAATCATGCATAAGATTGTGGAAATTTTAAGGATTAAGAATCAAGTGTAAAACAAACATACAATGAGGCATATGTAGACAAAGATGTCACATTTGAAGCTCAAAGCATATGATCAATAGAAGTTCAACGTGAGTGATACATAATGGGAGGAGTATCATGGGTGTCAATAGAAAATTGATCATGAGAATTAGTAGCACTAGGGTGCATCCAAAGAGAAGCAAGATATACAATGTAGTTAATGGCATGAACATTATATATAAGAGGAATATCATAAGGAGTAGCAACATGAGGTGTGGAATCTACTATAATAGTATCCATAGAAGAAGGTGGAGTAAGTGCATTATGTGTATTAGTAATGGGTAGAAAGAAGTGTATGCATAGTATGTAACCAAGGATGGCCTAGAAGGATAGTATAAGGAACATCATGAGGCATAACGTGACATAGAACATTAAGAGTGAAATATCCTATAGTAAGTTCTACCCAACACTTACTTAGGTGTATTATCAAACTCAAGGATATAAAGAGTAGATGGATTGAGATGAGTAGCATTAAGTCCTATTTGATGGAGAAAGGAAAGATTGCATATATTAAGACCAGATCTAGGATCAACTAGGACACGCTTAATAAGGATATTACAAAGTTGAACCTGGGTATAGAATGGGGAAGCATTGAAATAAAAGGCCTAAGAAGCCATGGAAGATCCGTTAATGGGCATGTAAGGAGCGGGTTCATCAAATTATTTAATAAAAATATATTTTTAATAAATCCTAATTAAAGAGTAACTGATGTAAAATATGATATATAGCTTTTAAGTGTAATATATGACGTATGAAAATAATAAAGTAAGTATGAAACCCTAACCAAGATACATAGAGAGAATGAATTAGTTGATGTATGCATGATATGGAGGTACTGGACTCGAGAAACTATTTAAGAAGAGGTGAATAATGTTGTAAATACTCATGATAAATTTTAAATCTCTCAAAAATGTTGGACATGGGTTCCCATGGAAGGACAGGGATCTTGGAACTGGAGACTATTACTTGGGTGCCCGTGATTGTGCAAATGATCATAATATGGTTTTAACTATGTCACAAGATCATATCTTTTTCTTCCTATTGATCACCCGAGATTCGCACAATGAAATTTGAAGGTACATGTAACCTTCAAAAGAAGAGTTCACCTACACAAGCCCACAAACCACATCAAACCTAAAAATAAAGATGCAATATGGGGAGTCGGACTGACCCTAGTGTTAAAATCGAGAGTGAACCCACAATTAAGTGTTACACTATATCTCGAATCCATGTAGTCTTGGTGAGCATGTGTAATAAGTATGCCCTAGGATTCCCTTGTGCAAGTTGTAGTTGATAGTGTACTATAGCTAAATGTAGCAATGTAATAGAATGTGTGGATGGAAAAATGAATTTCCCCTTCCTATGTTATGTATGTAAAATTTATGCATCCCTTATCCTTTGAATGGATGCTAGATGGGTGCCTTTGAGTGCCTTAGGTGACTTTTGGATGCAAACTTAGGTGATGCTAGTAATTCTTAGTGCTTGGTACTTAATTTTTACACATAGCTATGTATTTATGTGACTCCCTTGTTTGAATTTTGCAATTGACAACTAGAAGGAAAACCTATAAGTGAAAAGTATGCCCAAAAGATAAAAGAGACCCAAAAGGAGTGAGTAAGGTACAAAAGGGTCAGGGGGAGCCCAAAGGAGATAAGGGCACATGGGAACTTTTTCCTAGATGGGTGCTAGTGTCTCAGAGCCACAAAAGATAAATAAGTATAATATTGACTAAGTTGTTGGGTGTGAAAACCAAATAGAAAATAAGAAACACAAAAAAGAGGCAAAAGATAGTCATCTATTACTAGTTTTCTTGCTTAGGAACCATATGAATGCTAGTATGTGATTAGGACCTATAATATACCCAAGTGTATGATTTTGTGTCTATTGTTCTTACCAAGTAATAACATTTTAAATATGGTAGACACATGTAGATCAATGAGAGGATGATAGGTAAGTATGGTGGACCTACTTTATTTTCCCAGTGAAGCATTTGGATGCCCCAGTGAGTATGGATACTTGATTTTCTTAGGTGAAGCATTTGGATGCCCCAATGAATATGGATTATGCTAGGGCGGTGACCCTCAAGAAGATGGATAACGTGAAAAATTGGTGGACATGCACTTGATAGGAGAAAATTTAAGGTATATGATTCGAGAGTATTAGAAAGATGATGGGAATGATTTTACTCATAATGTGACCTTCTAATAGGATATTATATTTTAAAGGAACTTTTTTTTGGTTGCACAATAGAGTTAGCAACATGATTATGAAATAAGCATGATGTTTAACCCCTTATGTGCGTAAAAAACCATAGACATTGTAAATAAATGGTAAAAATAAAACAAACCCAACATACATCGTAGATGTATACACCATGGCTACAAATGAACCAATATGGAAACATAATACTTGTAGTTGGTTATAGGAAAAAAATACAAAAGGTAAATCAAAACCAATATACACAAAAAAATTATGCACCATGGTTATAATTAAACCAAGATGATAACTAAATAGTTGTAATTGGTCAAGAAAGAATAGTAATAATGCAACACAATTGTAAATAAAGACAATAAAATATGCACCTAATGTGTTCCAAAGTGATTATTAAGTCGATTTTGATGCCCCGAGAAAGGATAAATGTAATAGGATTAGATCAAATCAAGAGTGGGCTCAAATGAAACTCTTGTTGGATTCACATTGACAATTAATCTGAGATTGAATGGGTCATTTCAGGAAGAAAGGATGCATGCAAGGGAGAAAATGAGAGATGATATTTCCTAGGTGAGAATATATGTGAGGGATAGGAATGGTTTGACTTGTCCCTAAGCAAGGATACATGCGAGGGGTAAAATAATTTATTTTTATAGTCATTGGATGGTTGGAATGATCACTAGGATAGGAGTTAAAATTTTTATTTGGTTGATATTCTTGATGTTATGGAATTTTTAATTTTGTAATTTTTAGTATTTATTTGAATGTTTTTGGATTTTGATTATTGATTTTTTATAATTTTATATTTTTATGTTATTTTGGAGTTCTTGAGTTTTTGAATGTTTTTTTAATCGAACTATAATAACCAATGAGAACTATCAAGGTGATAAAATACCTACCTAAGAATAAACAAGTACATAAAGGATTATGAAGATTAAGGGATGGATGTGAGAAACAAAGGATAGGATGAAAGAGGGTGCACATTCTAATTGCAAGGAACAAACAATGGAAAGTGATTTGGGATGAAACAAGAATATGGGTAGGATAGAGGAACTATATAAGTGGATATGAAAAAATGCCCCCAACACAAGAGGTAGGTCTAGATGACACAATAATAGAATATTTTCAAATGAATTGTAATCATGGGTTCCTTAATCTCTTCACCATCTTGATTGTATAACTTCTATCCACCCGATTAAAATTTTGTAGTGATAAGGTAAGGACCCAACCAATTTGGTTTAAATTTTCCTATCTTATCTCAATATTTGGTTGTATTTTTTTAATTTTATTTTTGAACAAGGTCATCAATCTCAAATTACCTTCATTTTATTTTCTTGGTGTAGTTGTGACGAATTCAGTTCTGATACACTTTGAGGTAATCTAAAGTATTGAGTCATTTTTTATATAGGAGATCAAGCTTAGTAAGATGAGCATGTCTATAGTTGTATTCTTTAATTATGTGTTGGAGGGATACAAAGATTGATGGGATCTCGACCTCTATAAGTAATATAATTTCATATTCATATATAAGTGAAAATGGAGTTTCTTATTAGAGTATGAAAGGATGTACAATAGGACGAGAGGGAAAGATTTACTTTTGTATGCCATGACCAGGCTTATCAATAATCTTTTCCATGGTGGATTTCATATTTTTTTATTCTTAAGCTTTGCCATTACGTTGGGGATAATAATTGGTGGACCAATGAAAGAGGATGTGGAAACATTTGGCTAACACTTAAACGTTTTTATTTTTGAATGACTTACCTTTAATAGTAACAAGAGAGGATGGAATGCAAAAGTGAAAAATAAGGTGGTTGAATACGAATTTGGATATATTATTACCAGCCATATGTGAAAGGAATTATCTCTACCCATTTTGTAAAATACTATGTGGCAGTGATAATGAATTTTTGTCCATTAAATGAGGTGGGGTTGATTATAAACATAAGGTTCGTCCCCTCGTTAAAAGAAAGGCCAAGTCTGTAGTGATTTGTTGGAAATCTTGTGAAGGTGTGTGAATGAGATTCCCATGCATTTGGCAAGCCATGCACTTATTGAAAAATTCCATGAATCATACTACATGGTAGGCCAATAGTAATCAACGCGTAAGATCTTATTTGCTAAATCCATGCCACTTGTATGTGCACTGCAAATACTAGCATGTACCTCTTATAGGGTTTAGAGTACTTCATCTTGGTTGAGACATCTCAATAGATTCCCATCATAGCCTCTTCAATAAATAATGTTTTTAATTATGGTATAAAGCACGAAGCATGTTGTGTTAAGGATATTTTATTCTAATTTTCAGAATAAGTATGATCATGGATGAAATTATAAATGTCATGATACCAAGGATTGTCAAGACCAAATATTTCACAAACCCTGGTTAACTTAGGAAAATCAGAGGATGAGACCAAAATATGTTTGACAAGAAACTTAGTATTTGTTTGAGGTTATTTGAAATCGAGAAAATATATGATAGTTGTCACCGTGCATTTGATGACGGGGACTTTCTAAACTCATTTTTAAATAAATTTAACCATTTCATTCCATTGAAATATTGGATTGTAGATAATAGAGTTATGAGATATCCTAATCCATTCTTGACTCCATGAAACTAGTAAGATATTAGGGCTCAACATCGAGAGCCAAAAATGATGTGAGACAAAAGAGATAGTGAAATAAAAATGAATATGATGGACGTAAAGACACAAGGTAAAAATTGAACCATTTGGAAAAATGTGACTAATCTCCATCAAGATTATCTGACCAATTCCAATATGATTTCACTTTATAGGTCTTGATTAAAATTATACTTATAGATGGACTAGTAATGATTAGCAAGATTATCTTGGAATACTTGTTATCTCTCTTAACATGAGAAACTAAAATTGATTCTTTTGACTTGTATGATTAAGAACATTTGATTCAGATTGTCGAAGGATTTATTTTGATTGAGATGACTCCCTACATATTACCCCATGCTAGAAATAATATTCAAGGGTTTAACATAAAATAAATAATGTAGGCAAGTAAGGATACCTTCCTCCTTTCCCAAGTCTCACACTACTAGTAAGAAGTGTGGACTTAACACCGAAGACTGCGAAGGATGAAAGGTGTAATAATTTTTATTTTTTGTATTTTTGATTTATTTTTCCTTATTTTTACAATATTTCTTATTAGGAAGGAAAAATTCCCCCAAATATTATCCTCATACAACTAGTAGGATGCAAGGTTTTAACACATTAGACGGTGATGAATGATCAAAAGATCCAAGTAAAGAAGTTTAGTGCTTTATGTTAAAGAGAGCTTGTTTGGAAGAATGATTTTCCATTGGTAAGTTTCTAGACAAGACCATAGCTAAAAATATTTGAAATGGTAAATACCATAATAGGGATTAAATACACAATGCCTAAGAATAATAATATTAACTTGTGTCTTATAGACGAGAGTGTGAAGACATGATGATGTTATGTTTGAGATATTTGTTAATGGATGAAAAGTTTAAAACTATTTTCTTAGATGATTTGATGGTACAAGTGATCTCCCCTAGTGTGGAGAGTACATGTGGATAATTATTTTCAGATTCTATGTTTTTAATTTTCATATAGCACTTTGATGAAGTGTTGGCAATGGAATATCCTATTTTTGTTGTTGTAATCTTTTTTTTATGGATCGGATTGGTAATGGACTAGCCATTTTGGAAGAGGTCCATGTTTATGTGATTTGAATGGTCATGATTTACGGTACTTTGGTGGATAAGGTCTAAGTTAAGGGAGTTTATAGAAATATTCTCAATGAATTTGTAATTTTATTAGACTTGTTTTACGAGACTTGTGTGGACGAGGTCCAAGGTAACAAAGCAAAAAGAAATATTTTTAATAAATATGTGATTTAATTCATCCTAATTTATGATACTTAAGAGGATGAGGTACAATTCAATGGAGTTTATAAAAATATTTTTAATAAATATGTGATTTGATTGGTCCTAATTTACGAGACTTGGGTGGATGAGGTCCAAGTCAATGGAGTAGATAGAAATATTTTCAATAAATATGTGATTTGATTGGTCTTAATTTATGAGACTTGGGTGGATGAGGTTAAAATAAATGGATTAGATAGAAATATTTTAAATAAATATATGATTTGATTTGTCCTTCTTTACAAGAATTAGGTGGATGAGGCCAAAGTAAATAAAGTATACAAAAATATTGTCAATAAATATGTGATTTGATTGGTCCTAATTTACGAGACTTGGGTGGATGAGGCCTAAATCAATGGTGTGGATTGAAATATTTTCAATGTATAAGGATTTATTATTCATGATGTTTTGTTTTCAAAGGTCATAAGGAAAAATGAAAGGATTGGATCATTTGATGAAAGATTTGTAATTAAAGATTGAAATTGGTTTATATTGATACCCTTAGGCACACGTGCATCATGGAGTTCATGAGTAAGGATACCTTGAAACATAGGTGATATTTTGGTCAAATCCACGAGAGGGATTTTTTGATATGTTTTCTCTAATTGTTTGATTATATCATTGGTATTAGATGAAGATTTTGTGTCAAATGACTATTTTGGAACAGAAATAGAGTTAGGATTAGATGTTTGAGGTGTTATGGATGGTTTCTAAACCTATTTTTGTAGTGTGGCTATAACATAAATAAGGGTGTCAGTTTTGATGGTATCCATAGTGTGATTCGTAGGATTTAGTGATCAAATTATATGATCAAGCTCAACCTTATTTCATTATTGTGTTTGAATTGATTTTCGGTTAGTTAATTATATGATAAGTACTAAAAACTTAGAAGATAATATGGTTTAATGATACCCGCACCGAGAATGTAATGTTGGGATGAATGGATACAAAATATGCAATGGATTCCTCCTTCCAGCAAGAGAGAGAGAGAGAGAGAGAGAGAGAGAGAAATTACATACAAATATAGATAAACAAGATAGATTTTAGATTAAAAAAATTGATGAGTTTCTTAGTAAAATACCGATCCTAGGAGCCAATGAGCTTCCTTGAAGGGTATCAATTCATTTTTGATAATTAAGTAGTAGTGATGATAAAATGATAATCATTAAGTTGAAGGAATGACTATAATTCCATGGAGTAGATATAGATTGTTCCACTTTATAGATGGCCTAGGTGAGGGATACGGTGAGTTTAAAGTTGATGTAGTCAAACCAAAACTATTCAAGAGTTTCATGTTCTTAACGAATCACTCCAAGTTGGATTTTTATGTCTTCAATTTTAGGTGTCAAGGTGATGACACAAAGGCTAAGTTTGTGTGCAATATCTTATTGTTCCCAAACAAAGGGCTACTTGCATGATTGGAATATTGTAGATGTTGGTAATGGGATGTCATTCACCGAGCATGGTCATCTATAAGGAGATTACATATCTAAAACAATATTATTAGATAGAAACAAAGTGATAAAATGATAGTAGTCATTGTTGATAAAATAAACGTTGTCAATTACTGATAAAATGATTAATTATTTAATGAGATGTATATTTGATGTAGAACGATTAATCTAATGAATGATTTGGATTAATAATTGATGCTTAAAGATCTTGGGACATAATTTAGATGGATATACTTACCTTGATTGTGTGAATGAGTGAAAAAAATTGAGGAAGCCTTAATCACATTTGTTGATGTTCTAAGGGATTGATAAAGGTGATGAAGGTGTCTAGGTGCTTATAATGGTGTCATCTTAGTCTTGAATGTAACAGAGATTCTCTAAGGATGGTTAAAGATCCCTTTCAAAAAGGTTTAGTGTTGTATTTATAATCGATGGTGATTTTGTTAGAATTGTCACGATCAAGGAAAAGTGGGGAAACATGATTAGAAGTGGTTTCAACCACGTCTAAATAGGGATTTTAGGATTTTATTTGAGTGGGAATGGTTAGGGAGTTGTTTGGTAGGTTGGGAAGTTGGGGTGATGAGGGTAAATATTGGTTTAGATGGGTTAAGGGTGGTTAAGGAGGTTTAGGATAGGTAAATAGGTTTCACATGGGGTAAAATTTAATTTTTCCGAGTTATTTCATGGTTTAGGATAGTGAGATAAGTTTTAGGATTTTTGAAAATAAAGTGTGAGGGGCATAGCTAGGAAATTTGTGTCTACATTTACTTCTTTTTGTAAACCGGTTTGTGATAAGTAATCTATTGGACAAAAATGAATGGAATGACTAATCACAAGTTCAAAATGGTTATTGGATGAAATATTCTTATATGATGGTGTTTTAATTTAAGATACCCCAATACTAGACATGAAAACAAATTTCCAAAAAGGTGGAATTTGTGCAACTAGAGAGTTAAGTGATAGGGGAACCAAACGGTTCTCGACCTATAGACGTAAGACTCATAATAATAAGCTAAGGGAGATTATCTTAGAGGCGTATGGTATCCACAATATATTGAGAGACGTAGGCTTGATAATGTATGTTTCAAAAAGGTTGGCTTATGGGACTGTGAAGTCAAGTGATGTGGGAACTAATGATTTATTGACCTATAGATGTATGAATTAACGACATCAAGGGGAAAAAGGTTCACTATAAGGCTGTGAAACATAAAATGGATTTGGTAAAGGTAAGCTTGTATAGATTGATTAATTTTTATTTGAGAGGATCTCAGGGCCCCAAGAAGGAAGAACATAATTGAAAAATGTGTAATTTTGGCAAAGAATAGTGAAAATAATAATTTGACAAGGCTTGGATACCATTTTAATGATGTTTTAGATAAAAAGGAGGGAATTTCTAGTGATTTCGCAAATATTGCCGACGATTAGCCAAATCATTCATGATTGGGTACATGGTAAAATTTTCATATAAAAGTTGATTGGATGCTCATTTGTTCATTTGTGATTTGAGAACCTTGAGAGACCTAAGAACCCTAATTTGATCATTTGTGTTAATTTGGTTGATATTGAGGAAACTAGAGGTGTGGAAAGGTGATGGAGGATGACATGTGCTGAGGTAGGTGATGTACTTAAATTTGTTTTTGTTTCTTGTTTTTTTAAATAATGGAAGTTCTTAGAAACCACTAAAAATTTTGGTGTCGCCAATAATTTTTATGGGGTTTCCATAAATTCAAGTAGAGTCATTGGATATTCTTAAGAAGTTAAGATTTTATTAAATTTTTATTGGTTTTTGGATGGATTTGGATTGATTTTATTGGACTTTGGATTGTTTTGTTGTTGGATGTAGGATTGAGAGAGGTTGAAAACACAGGATACGATTACAAATATTATGTATGATGTTTTTGCTTTGTTATCATATGATGATTGGGTGGGAAGCGTCATTACAAGTGTATCCACTTGGGACATGGGTTTTTTTTATCACTATTTGAGAGAAGGGATCATGTGACATGCATGTTTTGGTTTCCTACTGGAGACATGACATTCATTTTAGAGGATGTACACCATATCCTAGATATGGTGCTTGCATGTACATGGTGAGAAAATTTATGTGATTAACGAGGCTGGTCAAGGTGTGATGATACGGAATTTTGTATGGTGGTGATGAGGAGATGTGTTATACACTTAAGGGGATTTACCATATGGATCCCTATTCATTGATGATGCGTAGGACAAAGAAATGGTGACTGTGATGATGATAAGGATCAGCTATTATGCCTTTCTAGACTCAAACAGGGTGATTTTCATGAATGTTGATGGGGTGGATTGTAGATATATTAGTGCATAGGATGGTGTTTGTGTAGACCCCTAAATTATTGGAATAGGTGTATAATTAATTTTGGTATTGGATTACTAGATGGAGATATATAGTACATGTTTCATTTTGTTAGAGTGTTGGGAATATGAAAACATTATAATGGTTCGGTCATGGGGTATACCATGGATGATATTGATGGATTTGAACTATCTTGTGGGTTTAATGAGATGAAGGTTTTATTTTGAATCTATTAATATTGTTTGAGGCAAGGCTTATTAAATTTAGCTTCTAGCCAAACTACAAGGAAATGACATCATTTAGAGGCCGTATGTAGGTTTTCCAAAGTATGGTCAGGTGTAGAAGGGGTGTTGAGGTCCTTATAGCAAGAGAGATGGGTGAAGTGGTAGAGGGAAGATCATTGGGAGATGATCTAATTTTGATGTATTAGATCGGTAATTTTGTTTAATGTAGGATGTTTCAAAGGCAAAAGTGTCCTATCACTGGGATGATGTGGATACTTGATATAACATTATCATCTATTCAAGAGGTAATGGATATTTTGGATGAAGAGGGATAGGGGTGAAGGTAGATGCACAAGGAGTGGTGGTGGGATATGATGATGTTGAGGTGACAAAGGCCTATGTGGTGTGGTGGAAAGGGAAAGTAGTTGGGTTTGAAAGGTAGGTGTGGGCTCATGTAGAGGTCGCACCTCGGGATGGTGGTGGTGATGGTGATGGTGGGGATGAGGAGAATCGAGTGGTAATGTTTGAGGACATTATAGGCTGTTTATAGGCAGAGAAGAACACATTATTAGATGAGTAGGCTACTTTGATAACAAAGAGAGATACATTGATTTGAGAGTGGGATGGGCTAAGTTAGAAACTCACTATAATACAGCAGAGCTTACCCAAGAGAGAATTGATAGAGATAGATACGATAGAATAGAGAGGCCTTACAAAAGGCCTTTGGCATGATGGGTCTATCAATTTCAAGAGCTGAGCTATAGGATACTCAAGCTCATATTAGTGGTTAGAAGATACCTCCTTGTTGTGTGGGTATCACCAACTACCATGCTCTATGTGATGAGTTATGGTATTATGAGGACATTGCACAACGAACGCTACTAGATGAGGCTCGATATAGAATAATTTTTGCACATAGATAGGTGGCTCTATTAGGTAGTTTTGTGAGTGTGGGAAATCCACCATGAGGTCTAGAAGATAGACTTGGTAGAATTCTGAGTGGAGATCTAGGTGAAGCCTAGGGGAGAAGTGTAGGTGGGAGTGTTCATTTGACAAACATTCGGTTCACCCAAGATTGTTTGTACATATGATTTTGATGTATGAGGATCTTTTGAATCCCTTATTGATGTATAGATGTATATTTTTGATATAAGGGGTTCTCAAGCCTCTTAAACATGTACAAACATTTTTGATAGACATGATTCAGTCACTAGGTTATATTTTGTGTTATAATTATGATTACAATGTGATGGATTTAAATGTGATTCATGATGATTTAATTGATGATTTGTTTTGATTTGAGATGTATAATTTAGATTTATAGATACATGAGGTGTGATATAATTTTGATGATGTTATACATTGTTGTAATAAATGGTAATCTTTTTATATGATTTACAAACTTATATAATGGATAAAATATTATTTGAGAGTGAATTCTTCTTTAATATTCTAGACACATTGATGGTAAATTGTATGATAATGCACATACAACCCTATAATAGATGTTAATGTATGACTCAAAATGCTTAGTCATACTATGATCATGAGATAGTAGGATTTTATCCTCATTTTATGTGACAAATATTTTTTTAGAAAGCATGGGGAAATGGGTTCTTCTTAATAGTTCCCAAGGTTTTTCCCAGCTTTCTTGTATTTGGTACAAGTTGGTCGATGCAGAAAGATTTTTTGGAATGATTTAATTGTTTATTTATTTTTTGTATGAGGGTTCATTGATGCATGAAGATCCTTTTTGATGTGAGGAATGATCAATAGGGGAAGTCCATAATGGTTTTTCATCTAGTATCCATCCTTGAAGGTAGTGGTCTACTATTTTATTTAATTTCTTGATTTCCATGGTAGTCAACTTGGAGGGATTGGTCTACAATTATATTTGACATGATTTTCTTTTGATATTCATTCTTTAAGGGATTAGTCTATGTTTGATTAGATCCATCCCATAGATATTTTTATTTTTGAGCCAAGGAGAATCATAGGGTAACCCTATAGAAAGGGATAAAATAAGTGTGCAATCTTCACTTATGTACGTCATGTTGATCATGATGAGATGAGGGGATGGTGAGATTAATGATTGTGTGGTCCCCTAATTATGAGAAGGGAACTTTTTCATGAGTAATATGCTATCATAAGAGTCATGGTGCCCATATTCAAGGTCATGACATGTATGCTGATGAGAAGGGCTACATGATTCCAAATAATTACAAGAGTGATTGGATTTGTGGGTTGATGGATGGAGATCATATTATGACTAGGATCCCATTAATTGAAAATTTAATAGTAGAACATTCATAAGTTCAATACATTAAGAGGCTATTTCTCAAGTTTATCATCAAGGAGAATAAACGATAGTATTGAAACTCATATTTATGAGTGAAAATATATGGTTCTAAGTAGTTAGGATAAAACTTACCAT
Organism: Taxus wallichiana var. yunnanensis; assembly: GCA_018340775.1. NCBI lineage: Eukaryota > Viridiplantae > Streptophyta > Pinopsida > Cupressales > Taxaceae > Taxus > Taxus wallichiana. The sequence continues at coordinate 415,714,098 of CM031236.1, forward strand.
GTTTTCTCTTTTCCATGATAGTGATATGTTAGTTTTCTTTGAGAACAAGATCACTGACATTGAAGTCACATTGTTCTAGATGTTTTTATAGGCTCATGTGATATGTTATTGATAAATTTTTATGTGTTTGAGTGTGGTTAAATGACATTTATCTAATAGTTCTAGTTATTATAAGCATTCTTGACAATATCATCATCATGAATGAGTTCTTTGAGAGAAATCAGAAAGAATGGATTTTTACATCGAGGAGAAGAATGAATTTTGTGTTGTATAATAAGGAGAAGGGTGAGGATCTCGTAGGAGTTAAAAATTTGGTGTAATATGTGAATAATGCAAATGGGATTTGGAGATGTCGGTTTCTACCAGATTGGTCAAAAATTTTCATGACGATTTTGTTGATTTTATTTGTTAGACGTTTCACTGGACCATTTTCTCGTGCATAATAAGGAGGTGAAAATTTGATATTGATGTTGTAAGCGTCATAAAAATTTTTAACTTTGTAATTTTTAAATGACTTTTCATTATCTGTGATGATATTTTGAGGAATGCCAAAGCATCACATAATGTTATGGTGGATGAAATCAATTATTTTATCTACTTTCGTATAAACGAGGGGATAGATTCCACCCATTTAGTGAATTATTCACTTGTTGTGATGATATAATTATGTCATTGTGATGAGAAAGTATTAATGAAACCAATAAGGTTGAATCCCCATTGTGAAAATGGTGAGAGGTCCCGAGTGATTTGAAGAGTGTGACTAGGCATATATGTGAGATTGGAATGTTGTTGACATCGACACATTTCTTGACATAATCAAAACAATATTTGTTAAGTGTAGGCTAATAATATCCCATGTATAGAGTGTGTTTAATAATATCTACACCATTGAAGTGTCCACCACATATACCATCATGTACTTCTTATTGGGATAAACGAGCCTCCATAGTTTTGAGACACTAGAGGAGGAGGTTGTAAAATCATATTTTATAAAGAATACCTCCTAAGATGACATAATGAGATACAAGTTGTTGAAAGGATCTTTTTCCATTTCTAGATAGATATAGAGGTATTCTACTAGGGAAATATAGTCATATGTTTGTGTGTACTAAGTAAAAAATAGGTTATCTTCTATATGATTGATCATTGGAAGATTGGTTCTAGTGTAAGATGGTTGATAAAGTTTTTGTATGATGATAAGAAGTTTGGAATTATCTAGTGATAATGGGATGAAGGATGTAAGTGATGGCATGGTGTCTATGAATTATTAGATGAATGAGGGTTGGTTTGAATTTCATAATGGTAATAAATCTTTGATAATGGTTTTATATTTCGAAGGGTCTTTTTTTACATTGATAGACTCCTTTGATTTGATTTATGATAAGTTATGGGTCAGCATCGATTTTAATTATTTTTATGTTGAGAAATTTGGTAGTCTAAATTCCCATGATAAGAACCTTGTATTCCACCATGTTATTAAATTTCAAGTTAAGGATAAGGGTATATTTATAATATCTCGGGTAGGGATTATTACTATCTCTGCATCTCCCTTTCCTACCTTTAGACCCATCAAAGAACAAGGTCATTTTAAGATGGGGTTATATTGATCAATAATTTTGATTGATTCATTCATTGGGGAAGTGTTCACGGTTAATTAACTGATAGGAAGGGAGGCTCTATGAGTTGATTGTAAATGAATTTCCCCTTAATGTATTTCTAAGAGATGAATTCAAGGTCAAATTCAGTCATGAGCATGAGCCATCTAGTGATACAATTGTTTTGATAAGGTTTAGAATGCATAGATTTGAGTGGATTAAAGTTGGTGACAATGTAGGTTTTGTGATTAAGAAGGTAGTGATGGAGTTTAGAAGTTGTGAAGTATAAGGAACAACACAACTTTTAAAATTCTAAATAATGAGTTTCATACTCATGAAGGGTGTGACTTATGTAATATATGGCATGTTATTTACCTTGTTTATCATGATGCAAAAGTATTCTAAGGTATGGTTAGTTATAGATATATATAGATAAAATGGATCTCCCTCAAGCGAAGGTGTGAGCACAGGTGGTGGTAAGAGATATCAAGTTTGAGGTCACAAAAACCTTTTGACAATTAAAATCCCATTTAATGTGGCCATCCTTTCATAGAAGATGGTGAAAGGGTTGACATCAATCTAATAATTGTGAGATGAAATGATGGATAGATTGAAGCTTTATTTGAATAATAAAATTTTTATCAAGATTAGATATCATGAGAATTTTGATGATGGATTTGACTTTAGCATGGTTAACTTCAATTCCTCGAATAGACATTAAATCCAAGGATTTTCCTATGAGATCTCTAAAGATAAACTTAGCATGATTAAGACGAAGAAAGAATTGTAAGAGATGTATAAAGATCACGTCGATAATGGTTAGATGGTCTCTTTGATGTTTATATTTACCTAATAGTTTGTCAAAATAATCTTCCGAGTCTTATGGATGATATTGTGTAAAATGTAAGTCATGGCACATTAATATATGGCTCCCGAGTTTTAGGACAAAATGCATTACTCTATAGAAAAAGGCTCTACATGGGGTGATGAAGGATGTTTTACATTGATCCTCTAGTACAAAAATAATTTGATTATAACCAGAGAAACCATCCATAAGGGATAAAATCTCATGGCATGTTGTTAAATTGAAGAGATGGTCGATATTAGGTAAAGGAAAATCATCTTTAGGGAAAGTGAGGTTGAGGTCTTAAAATTCCATCTAGATGCATAATTGTTTAGTGGCTTTTTGTGAAGGTTACGATATTCAAAACCCATTATGGATAATCAATAGGTAGTATGAATTTGGATGACAAAATACTTTGAATTTCTTCCTTGACTTGCAACACAATGTTAGGATGCATTGTACAAAAAAATTCTTCACGGGTTTATCATTATGGACTGTAACGATGTTGTGGATAATGATGTTAGGAATGATACCTAACATGTTACTTTAGGACCATGAAAATATTTTATTATTTTTTGATAGGAAATAAGTGAACTCTTAGAATTCACATGGTTCTAAGGCTTGGATTATTTTGACAATGTGTGGATCTTTTGGTGTGTATATATTAACATCGGTGAATGATTTGTTGAGAAGTGTAGATGCGTCGGGGTGGGGAAGGGACTTATGAAGGTGGTGGTTTTCATCTCTCATATATGTCAAGATACCATCATTGTCATGGAAATAAAGAACATCAATGACATGAGAGTCCTCCTCTACCATATGTGGTAATGTCAAGGGAATGGTTTCAGTTTTATCATTAATTTGATAGGTTGACGGTCCAAGCGTAATAGTATTGACTAAATAATGTTTGGAGGGATGGATATTGTGTCTTCATTGTTAGAAGATGGATTTGATAATAGTGTTAAAAGTTATGTTTTCATTTATGATGGACCAAAAGGAGGTGCTTTGAATGCGAGACCATTATTTTTGTAAGGTTTTTTTTGCTTGTTAAAACTTGTAACCATGTATTAGATCCGAAAGACTCGAGTCGTTTGAGTCAACAATGGGACTGTCTCAAAGTTATGGGACCTTGTGCACTTGAGACAGGGCCTCTAAAGAAGCCCGGTTCCTTTACATATATTTATTATTACTACTAATCATAATGATGAAACTAAAACCTAAGCTAAACAAGCCAATTAACCTAGGATAAAAGGATATGAAAAAGGAAAACTAAATAAAGGGAGGCAATAACACCAAAAAAGTGGGATGAAAACTATATATTTTGAGTGAAGATGAAGGAGAAAACATAAAGGGAGGCTAGGCATGCACAAAACATACCAAAATGTATTCACATGATTGATTTCATGAGACACAACAAGAAAATGGAACTGTAAGGGATTTAAAATGGAATAGTAAGAACACAATACAAATGAGAGGTAAGAAAGAAGGATAAAAACACGTTAAGGTAGATAATAACCATAAAAAAATTCTTCTATTACTTCTAGAAGTTCACAATTGATTATTAAGGCATCTAAAGTTTGATATCCACATGTAAGAACTAGATCTATAGGTCTCAATCCAAAATACAAAGATATGAAGTCCTTAGAAAATGCTAGAGGATCCAAAATGTCCAACCCTTCACAATTAGCCATGACCTTACATTTATAGATGAATCAATGAGAGAAAAAGAGGAGAAGGAGGGAAACTTGAATTCGAATCACAACCACCAACAAAAATCATTAAATGCCTATAAATCCACCTACGAGATCTTCCAAATTCACTTGTTCGTGTCAATTTAACATGTGGAAGAGACAAGGAGGGAAAACTAGATAAAATTTGGGTGGTTGGAGCAATTAGATTTGTTCATTAATGGCTAGAAATAAGGTTTCCTATTTCTCACCTACCAAATCCCGCTAAAATTAGAATTTGAATGGTCTAGAAAGTAGCCCACGTCGCCATCTTTTTAATAAAACCAGGCACACAAGAATATGAGCACCTTTGCAATGTGAAGTTATGGATGTCGCAAGATCTATAGTATAAGCAAGACACGCAAGACACATGGCATACTCGACTGGTTGAAGAAGTGATCGAGTGTCTATTAGTCTTGTTGTTTTTTCCACGTGTCACACATAGGTTCATTTTCTTAATTATGTGCCTGGTTGGAATGCTTTGGTTGATTTTGTGTAGCATAATTAATGTTTAACAAATCCCATGTAACACATAAGAGCACGAAGAAGGTCTAAAGGTATGCGGGTGGAAGACTAAGATGCAAAAGGAAAACAGAAAGGTTCTCACAAAGGTGTCATGCATGGAGGAAATGGGAGAAGAACATGATGGAGAATCGTATGGAAAAGATGCAATCATTACAAAATAGTGTGTGATAGTAAGGAAGGGGTGCATGTATATGTCGGGTCTTAACTAATTTTAGGAAGCATGTCTAAGGTGCACACACAGGGATGTATGAACTACGGGAAGGAGGTGAAAGTAAAAATATTGGGCATGAAGTAAAATGGAACAGATGGAGGAAAGAAAGAGAAGTCAAGTGACAAAAAGACGTGCATAGGGGTGCATGAAAAAAATCATCCAAGGAAATGTGCCAAAAGAATAATAGAAGTACGCACTACCTGCAACATAGATCCTTAGTATTAGAATGAAAATATAAGTTTTCCAAATAACTAGGGGAGTCATTTGGATAATAGTTTTGGTGACTTTTGGGGCCATATGCGTGCTAGATGAAGGATATCAGTATCCTAGAGCATCCCTTGGGCATGGAGTCAGTGTGTATATGAACCTCTGATCTAAAAATTTAAAGAACTACCCCTGAATAACTTGAAACATGCTCTGAAATTTGTTCCAAATTCTGTAAAACTATTGAAATTGTTGTAAGAATACCAACATTCTTGAAGTAAAAGAAGAGCGCATGCACAAAAGACACACGAGAAGAAAGAACTATTACAAACAAAATAGTGTGTGTGCAGTGCACTTGGAGGAATTGAAACTACTCTAATATATACAAAATGATGTAGCAAGCTCAATGGAAGGGTTTTAGATAGATCCCATTGACTAGGATTGAGAGCGTGCCTCCATCAAGATGAGTCAACTCAAAATATTTTTCATCCTTGCATAAATTGATGATGTATGGGCCACTCCAAAGTGTATCAAACTTTGAATGGTTCCCTAGTTTAGCTCTATCAACATCCCATTTTAAAACCAAGTTCCTAAATTTGAAAGCTTGAGGCTCAAACTTTCTATTAAACCACTTCTTTGTTGATTTTTAATGTTTTTCTAGCTTGATCATGGTATAATTTATTCATTCTTCAATTGAAACCAGCTTTACCATTCTGATTTCTCTCTAGTTCGTGCTTTTGAATTCTAGTTGCTAGAAAGCTCTAATAAAGGAAACTCAAGAGATAAGGGGAGTATAGCTTTCTTACCACAAATAAGATCATAAGGATAAGTTCTATTACCTTCTTAATTGTGATTTTGTTTTCCCAAAGCATGTGTAGGACCTTTATATTCCACTATCTTTGGCTTATATTCATTTTCCACTTCATGATTCTGATCAGGTTCTTGTTTTTTGACTCTACCAATTCATTTCCTCGAGGGTAGTAGTTGGAATAAGTCTTAAAATATATTCCAAGGCTTTGTGCACAATCAGTAAATTTAGTACCAAGGAAGGATCTTGCATTATCATAGATAACGGTATTAGGAACACCAAACCTTGTTATTATTCCCTCGAGAAAATCCATGATGACTGAATCGGTTGATTCCTTGAGCATGACAACTTTATTCCATTTGGTGAAGTAGTCCATAATTTTCAACACCCATTTATGCATAGTGCTTGAAGGAGGATTGATCATGCCTATGAAGTTAATACCCCATTACGAAAAGGATGATCCACTTGGATAGGTTGAAGGGAAGTGTTGTAAATATTTTCTTACCTACAAAGAAAGTGCATTCTTTACATTTCACGACACATTTGTGTGCTTCCATAAATAGGGTAGGACAAAAAGTCCTACCATTATACTATTCATGGTTGTATTCCTACTAGAGAATTTCCCACTAGAGAATCAACCATGAAATTATACCAAAAATTTGTTAATCTGCACACCATTATCACACCATCAAGATTTCTTTTGAAGAGAAGGCCATAAATAAAAACATATGGAATAGACTACAACCTCATATGTCTTATATTTTATTTGTTCAAACTAGGATGGTATGGTCTCTCAAAAAGGAATGTGATCATGTCCTTCATCCATTTTGTGCACCCGAGGGGCTTCATTCTATCCAGTTCTATACGCGAGATATCTTCATCCAAGAACAATGAGGTGTTAGTTTCATTTTTCACATCCTCAGCAAGTTGTTTACACAACATGTTGCCTATAACTAACTGTTTGGATTTTATAGTTACATCATACTCCATTATTTGGTCACCCATCGCACTCTCTTCTCACTATTTTTTTCTCCCATGATGAATTCTCTCACACTTGAGTGTGAAACTAACACCTTGATGTGGTTTGTGGAGAGCATGCTCTTGAACTTATTAAGCACACACATGATGGCATAGACCTATTTATTCATGTGATTATATCTCAACTCGTAATCCTTTAGCATTTGAAAGAATAAAGCCACATGTTGCTCCAGTCCTTTTTCATTTTATTATGTTAGGAAAATATCAACACTCACACTAATGCCATAAGTATAAAGGATGAATTCCTTTGAGTAGTTTGGGATGATAAGTGTTAGCGCGCAAGTAATTTCTCACATGATCTTGTTAAAGCTCTCTTTTCCTTCTACTTTCCACCTAAAAATTATGTCTTTTTTTAGTATGATTGAGATGGGCCTGACCAGTCCTACAAAATTAAGGATGAATCTCCTAACAAAGATGATTTTTCCTAGGAAGGGCTGCAAGGCTTTCTTATGTGTTAGTAAGGAAATATCCAGGATGGATAAAAATGCCAACATTAATAGTGATGCCATCCTTAGAGAAAATAAGGCCCAAAATATTTCCCTCCACCACTTTGAAATTGCACTTCTTGGGGTTAAGAGACACCCCAAAAATTATACATCTCTCAAAGAATTTCTACAAGTGTTCCATGTGTTCTACACTGGCTTTGAGAAGATAGTTATAACATTCAATTAAACCAAGATGAATTCATTGATGTATCCTTTGAATGCAATATCCATAGCATGTTGAAATGTCACACCCGTATTTGATAGAAAAATGGCATCTTTTGATAATCATATGTTCCTCATTTTGTTGTAAACGCCATTTTGAAATGATCCTCCTCCTTGACAAGGATCTCGATTGAAGCCGCAGTACCAATCTAGCATTGAGAACCTCTACATTCCATAGAAATTCTTTAGAATATTCTCCATAGAAGGAAAATGATAATGATCCTTCAATGATGCCTTAATTAAATCTCTGAAATAGATGCAAAGTCTGATTTCATAGTTCTTTTTATGCACTGGAACAAGATTTGCGACCTAGGCCAAGTACTTAAATGGAAAAATTATCCTCACCTTAATGATTTTAGACAATTATTTCCTCATGAGGGGCTCTATCTTTAGATTGACTTGTCGTTGCTTTTTTTTTTACGGGCTTGATACTAGGATCAAGTTCAATGGAGTGTTGAGAAACACTTGGATCAAATCCTTCCAGGTCTTCATACTCCCAAAATAATATGTCACTATATTTCAAAGAGAGAAATGAAGGCCTACTTTCCTTCATGTGCACAAGCTCTAATCAGCAACAAATCCTTGCCACATGCAATACTAAATAGGGAGAAATCCTATTGTGTGCACATATAATTTCCTTCACCCTTGAAACTTTCATCGTGGGTGAATATTTTCTATAAGGTGACAAACCCTTTAGAATTTTTCTTTAGTGGATCACTTGGTCACCATACTTTTCATGAAAGTCATCTCACATGCTTGATGAGAACTCAATTTCATTTTGAATGAACTGGAAGATCCATGTGTCATTTGTCAAACACTTTCCAGCTATTTTTTTGGTCTAGAATGGATGGTCCGATTACCATTTTGACATGTTGTGGGTTTACTTTGATAAAGTTTTCTACGGGAGATAACTCGTGAGTTAAGTATGGCCATCTAATCAACTTCTTTGGTCATTTTCCTTCGCACCACCTACATATTCGAGCATAAAAACTCTTAAGGAGGTCCCAAATCTATATTTATGAGCTTTGAGAAGCTTATTCTTTCTGCAACACACATGTTTGTGACCGGTTGGATAACATGTTCTATGTTCCGAAAGATGTACAACACCTTAATTTTTTTTTCTCAATAATGAGAAGACCATGCACTAACACCTCATAATCTAATACATTATTGGAACAAGAAAAATAAAACCTATACGTGAAGAAGATGTTGATGGCGAATCACAACACATTTCTTGCACTTTCTTATCCATGTATAGCGATCACGAACACCATCGACCCAATAATATCCTCGCCTTCATTATCTTGAGAGCTATTACTCATGGGGCGAAATGTCCTCCGGAATCTCCATCATGAAAATCTTGTAACACCCTCTCAATTTGACCCATCCCAATGCACCTCAATAAAACTCCATTGATGTCCTTTTTAAACAAAACACCATCAACAAGCACATATTGAATGGCTTGTAATCTGAAGTATCTCCTCTTTGCTTTGCTCATTTCTAGAGGGCATAGGCCTATCTGTAGGAAGTTTATCATACTCTGAGTCCAACAAGGAGTAGGCACATCATCATTTTCCTGTTCTTGACCACCCTGTAATACCAAGACAGTCTCTTTTTCATCACCTACTTCAACTTGTTGACTCAAGGCTAGTTGTTCGCATAGTCCCTTCCCATGTACTAGTTTGGTGACCTTGATCTCGATGTCATATTCCATGACACGAGTTATCCATCCTACATGTTTCTCATTCAGATCCTTGTTTAGAAGGAAGTCCTTGACTCCCGCATGAGAGACCAATAATTGGATCTTGTTGTTTGAGACTAGGTGCTTGAATTTCTTTAAACTCCTGATCACTGCAAGGACATGATTTTCAATGAAAGAGTACCTAGTTTCGTATTCCTCCAAGCCTGGATTGAAGAAAGCAACTAGTTTTTCTAATCCTTCTTTGTTTTGTTGTGCCAGGATTGTAGAAATTGTGTCTCCACCACCAAAGGTATATAACATGAAATCCTTGGAGAATTCTGGATTGACGAGAGTTGGAGCTTGAGATATAACCTCTTTTATTTCCTCAAAACTTACTTTTCCTTTAGATGTCTACTTAAATGCCATTCTCTTCTTCAACATTAGTTTCATTGGCTTTACGAGACCTACAAAGTTTGGAACAAACCTGCGGACAAAATTGATCCTTCCTAAGAAGCTTTGAAGAGCCTTCTTATGACTTGGCAATGGCAACGCTTGAATTGCTTCAACTCTTTCTGGGTCAATCATCAATCCCTCCTTTGAAACAATATGGCCTAGAAGTTTTCCTTTGTGAACCAGGAATATGCATTTTTTTGGATTCAATGATACCCCAAATCTTCTACACCTCTGAAATACCTGCCTTAGATGAAAGAGGTGATCCACTGCATTTTTGGAGAATACAGTGATGTCATCAAGATATATCAGAACTATTTTATTAATCAACCCCTTGAATGCCATATCCATTGCCCTTTGGAAAGTGGCTCCAGCATTTGATAAGCCAAATGACATCTTCTTGTAGGCATATGTGCCCCATTTGGTGGTGAAAGCCATCTTGAACTGGTCATCTTCCTTCACCATTACCTGATTATACCCTGAGTAGCCATCTAAGAGAGAGAATCTCTCCGAACCGGATACCACTTGCAATATTTGTTCCATTGAAGGGAGTGGGTAATGGTATTTAAGAGATGCCCTGTTGAGGTCTCGGAAGTCTACACACAACCTGATTTCTCCACTCTTCTTCCTGGCCGGAACCAAGTTTGTAACCCAGCTTGTGTTCTTGATCGGGAATATAATGCTTGCCTCTATTAACTTGTTTAGCTCTTTCTTCATTAGAGGCTCAATGTGAGGGTTGACTGGTCTCTACTTACCTGATGGGTTTAGCATCTGGATCCAATTCTATGGTATGTTGTTCCAACTTCGGATTGAAACCTCTCAAGTCTTCATAGCTCCAAGCGAAGGAATCTGGAAATTCTTGGAAAAGTTGTATGAAATCTGATTTCTCCTACTCAATGGCCACTTTGCCAATTTGAAGTGTTTTGCCTTCCCCAACTAGAATTGGCTCCGAATCTTCTCTCTTGACCTGTATGTTAGCCTTTTCCTTACAAAACTGGTCGTTAGGGTTGAAGGTAGACTCCAATGTTAATAAACCCTTGGGAAGCTTGTTTGTCATGCAACAACGCACTACTTGATCCCCATACTACTTTGCTCTAATTTGTCCCGATTCCTAGGCCGAGAATTCAGCCTCTTCTTACAAGAAATTGATGATCTAGTTGATCGTTCTCAAACACTTGCTAGCTTGTGTTATTATCTGGAACTCACGCCTCACAATCACATGGATATGTGGCTGTGTTTTTTCCCTTTTGATGTTTTCAACCACATCAAACATTGCTCCAATAGCTGCGAGCCTATCCACGGCTTCATTTTTCTTCCTAGGTATGGACACGATGTTGAAAGCTTCGAAATCCTCAATGAGGTCCCATACCCTATTCTTGTAGTTCTTTAGCAGTTCATTCTTTGTAGCATGTTGTCCCCTAACTTGATTGATGATTAGCTCGCTATCCCCAAACACCTGCAAGTTCTTTATGCCCTTTTTCCTAGCCCAATGAAGTCCATGAATCAAGGCCTCATATTCAGCTGTGTTGTTTGAACAAGAAAACTGAAACGAAAAGCTGAATAATATTTGATGCCTTGAGGTGAAACAAGCATAGCTCCTCCTCTTGCACCTTGCCTACTCCTTGATCCATCAAAAAATAATTTCCATACCTCATTGTCATCCTTATGGTTTTGTTTGGTGATGCTAGGAATAGGCTGGTTTTCTTCATGTATGCAATAGACTCCTAGCTCAGATTCTTCTACTTCTTGGTAGGGATCAAAAGCATGTACCTTGCTTGCCCATTCATCAAGAGTTAAATCTAGGATGCTTCCAACTTTGGTGTCAGCTTCATCTATGCTTTGATAATCTTCTTGATCAAATGCTGAATAGTTGGCATTGATTTGGCTTGGAGTATGAGGCTCAATATGAAAGTTTACAATTGGTTCAGATCTTATTGTGACCTTAGTACCATATCTTGTTCTGAACAACATGTGTGACCAATCAGCAGATAAGTAGCCTCCAATTCTAGTTGAAATCCCTTGATAAGCATAGGGCAAATAGTGGTGGCAAATCTATCACTGACACATCTTGCAAAATGGTAACATTGGGGCATGCATGCAAGGTAAGATTCAAACTTTTAATCACTCCCACCATCACTACTGCTTTCCCATCCAATTGCACTACCCCTTTGATATTACTTCATGTTGGAGACCCAAATTTGATTAGCTATTTTCTTAGGCATGACAGAACTACTTGCCCCAAATCAATCATTCAATTGTGTACTAGTTTATCCCCAATGATTAATGAAACATAGAATGGAGGGGGCTTAAAAATTTTACCTTGTTGTCCTCCAGGATTCCCTTCAAGATGAGTAGCATTTGTGAGGACATTCTCTCACATATGGACTTGCTGGTTCGAAGTTGACCAATTCTTCATGGTAGCTTGTAGAAGATCTCTTTGGCCTGGGATGGATAAAGATTCCCACATTGATATATTCACATTTGTCTTCTTCATTTGATCAATGATGCCAAATGGGGATGAAACATATCTTTGTTTTCCTTTAGTCTGTGCATTCTTTTCTTGTGCATGGGCAGCAATAGCTGGCATGTGAATTGGTGTAGAAGGTGGTTTGGGAGCTGCATTTTGCTTACCGACAACTTGTGGAGTGATGGAAGGTTGTAGATCACTTGGAGCCAATGACTGCCCTTCACCAATATTCCTCTTCCTTGATCTTTTGTTAGCTGCTACACTCTGAGAAATTGTTTGATTCATGCCACAAAAATCCTCAGCTTGCCAATTTGCAAGTGTGGTATCATTTATAGCTTTGTGTTTTGCTAAGATGTCCCTTGTTGCTGATTTGTTTCTTGACTCACTTCACCCTCAACGCCAGTATTTGTCACCATCAAGGCTTGGTTCAAAGCACCATTAAAGCACATAGATTGGTTGTGAGGTTCATTGCATGGGAAACACCAATCATACTCTTGAGCTATGTTGTTTTGGACTGGCACTAATGCTTTAGAAGAAGATGCAACATTGGGGTTATAGGGCTGAAATGGTCTATTAGTGGGAGGCCTTACTTGGCTTTGATTTTGATTTGTAGCCTGAGCTGGTGACCTATTTTGTTGGTATGGGGGCCTAGCCTGGTACTGTGCTTGAGGCTGATACGGTCTAGCACTTTGAGCTTGCTGTCTTTTGATAGTCACCAGCTCATTTCCAAGGTTCTGTAATTGTTTCATAACCTCCTGGAGTTCATTTGAAGCACTAGAGGATGAAGTAGAAGTTTCATTTGAACTTTGATTTCTAGGAGTGGGAATAGGAGCCAAAGTGGGTGCTTGACTAGTGCTTGGATTTTCTAAGTTTGGATACAAGGGCATGGGAGGCCTAGGAGCCAGCTTACCAGCTTGAATAAGATAGTTTTCAGCCCTAATGGCAATGCTATAAGCAGCAGGTAAGGTTGTGCCTCCCATAGATTGAATTAACATAGAAATATTAGAATTCAAAGCCTTAAGATAGTATAGAAAAGCACCTTCAGCTGTTGGCCTAATGGCCACTAGAATCCTATCCCAAGACCTTTGAAATCTGAAGTTGAAGTCAGTCAGCTACTCATTGGGAGCTCTCTTGATAGTTGTCAATTGTTCTAGCAGAGACAAATTGTCTCCCTTTTCTCCAAACTACTCATGGAGAACTATGCATAACTGATTCCAATTTTGGATAGTACCAGCTCCAAGGCTCCTAAACCATTGCAATGCCCTCCCTTTGAATGAAGATGCCAGCAATTTGACAGCAACATCCATTTCATTTATCTCATGGATTGCACAAACATTAGCAATGTCTTTGACATGATCACCAGGAGTGGTATGATTTTCTCCAGTGAAAAATGGAATGTTCTTCAATGCTGCAATTGGAACTGGATTCTGTGCATTGAGGGAAAGTGGACTGCTGCCAGTGAAATTGACAAAGGGATTTGGTGGTTGCACCATTCTGATTGGCCTGAGAACCCTTGTTGATGCGAGAAAAGGTCTACCAGGTGGAGGTGTAGACAAAGTCCGGTTAGGTGGAGATGGTGATCTTTGTGGTCTTCTTCCTCTCCTTCCTCCTCCTGGTGATAGTTGCAAGTGGAAAAATAGCCCCTCTTCTCGAGTATCAGACCTGGTTTGAATTCTTCTCATATGCCTGGCAACTTTTGCTGCTATACCACTGAATTCTACCCCTTCGGAGTCGCCAGATGTGTTAGATAATGAGCCTCAAAAGGCTAGCTTATGCCAAGTTACACACCAAACCTGACAATATTAAAAATAGAATTTAAAACTTGAAGGACCCAGAAGATACAACTCTTCAATTTGGTTATGGGGGTATTGTTTTGCAGCTACTAATCTCCGAAAGGTACAGTGAAAACTCAGGTCATGCAAGGCAACTGGGAAAACCTGAAATACCAAAAACCATGAAATTTTGAAAGTCAAAATCTCAAAAATCTAAGAATACCCTTTTGAATATTATCCCCCGATCTATCAACTGGTGAAATTTTTACTTGTTTTGAGCAAGTTAAGCCCTTGAAAATCGATTTCAAAGTTCAGCCTGGAAGGTAAAAAATCTGAAATTGTAAAACCTGCAATTTTTAGTCCAAATTTCTTGAAAATTCCTTCAAATCTTATGGAATGACCTCTTGGTCCCACCAGGTATGCCAAAAATGTTGATGGAAAATCACAACACCCCTGAATGTCTGCAACTTGATGGGTTGAGACTCTCAGTGTGATTGCATAACATGGAGCTTTTCCCAAGTGTGGGACCTTGCAAAATGGAAAAGCTCTCCGGATGAAGGCCGGTTCCTATTCCTCTATTCAGATGCACACGTAAAAATGTAGAGGGTTTACTCAAAACCTAAACTAACTTTCCAAGGAGACAGGGTAAGAAGATGCATAAAATAAAACCTAAACTACAAAGGTGATGCACCGAGGAATGAAGAACACCTGTCTTGCCAATAAACACAAACCATAAAAATGTAATGCAAGATCATGCATAGATAACCAGATTTGTAGTGAAAGATCAAGAGGATGCAAATGAACACAGAGAGGGTTGAGAATCATCCACAGACATGCATTATTTGCTCCAAAGATTGATACAACACACTACAAAATGCCAAGAGGCAAAGTTACATTACAGTTTTTAATGGGAGGTTTGAACTCCATAAATTCACCTGCCAAAGAGAAGAAGGGAGGGGAAAAAAAAGAATGTCCTAACTTTAAAAATAAGCCCCTCCTTATAATTTATAGGAAGAATGAGAGAGGGAAGAGAGAGGAAATCCAAATCTACCCCAACCACCTCCAGGTTGCATTTAATTTATCTCATTATGGTGGTAGGTGAGAACCCTAGCAAACTTAAAAAGTGGAAAACTATATTTTGCATTTTTAAGAACTTTTCCCACCCAATTAAAGATATCCAATCGTAGTTGGATAGAGGACCTTGTAAGCTTTCCAAAAATTCCAACCTTGCGTGAATCCGAGCTCCCTGTGAAAAGTTATGGTCGTCAATATCTCGGGTCGTGGTCCGCTCTCGCCGCACTCGTAATGTTGTGCCTCTCCGAAGGTGTGCCATAGGCGCATCCATATTCATGTTGACATACCCTTACATGTGCCAAGGCATGAATTCTGTCATGTTAACATTCTGTGTCATGCACCCTTTACGTGCACCAAGGCACGACTTCTGCCATGTCGACACTCTCCTACCTGCGCCAAGGCGCATCCATTTTCGTGTCAACACCTTCTGTCGTGTGCCTCTTACCTGCGCCAAGGGCGCATCCATTTTCATGTCAACACCTTCTGTCGTGCGCCTCTTACCTACACCAAGGGTGCATCCATTTTCATGTTGACACCTTCTATCGTGTGCCTCTTACCTACGCCAAGGGTCGCATCCATTTTCGTGTCGACACCTTCCTCGTCCGTGAGCCTCTTACCTACACCAAGGGCGCATCCATTTTTGTGTCGACACCTTCTGTCATGTGCCTCTTACCTACGCCAAGGGCACATCCATTTTCATGTCGACACCTTCTGATCATGTGCCTCTTACCTGTGCCAAGGGCACATCCATTTTCATGTCGACACCTTCTGTCGTGTGCCTCTTACCTGCACCAAGGGCACATCCATTTTTGTGTCGACACCTTCCGCCGTGCACCTTTCTTACTCGCGCCAAGGGCGCATCCATTTTCGTGTCGACACATTCTATTGTGTGCCTCTTACCTGCGCCAAGGGCACATCCATTTTTGTGTCGACACATTCTATCGTGCGCCTCTTACCTGCGCCAAGGGTGCATCCATTTTCGTGTCGACACCTTCTGTCGTGCGCCCTTACTGCGTCTTGCCTCAAATGTTGGTGACATAATAAAAATCAGGCTCTAAGTTTCTTTGATTTTGATATTCTTCTGCTTTTCTATATCTACCCGGGGGATATTTACAACAGAAGAATTTATCATCCTTTGGAGAGATGAGAATAACAATTTCACTTGTGTCGTTTCGCTTCTAGAACATAAAAGTATAACTTCCATAGACCTATGCTTTCTTTATTTTACTTCAGCGTGCATGGCAAAGACAACTTCTTCTGCAAGGATGCAATATGTAGTAAGCCAATTTTTAAGGCCTCAAGATCTTTAGCGTATGGGTCAAATTTATGGTGCCTTTATGCCCACTCATCTAACACTAAATCAGGTATAAGAGGTAGATAGGTTGTTCTTCGAGGCTAAAGCTTATTCTTCTTGGATAAGACAATTGGATTGGAGAGGAGATGGGTCATATGACACAAAATGATAGGAAAATATTGGCTCAAATTGTATGGTAAAGCTGAATACCATACCTTGTCTTGAGTAACATATGGTACTAATCATAAGGCAAATAACCACCCATTTTAGCGCAAAAATATCTTGACAGACAAAGGGAAAATAAAGGGAGTAGATAAACGATTGACACTTTGTAAGTTATGGTGAGGCTTAGACATGCATGAAGGGTTAACTATAGATCCTTGATGACTTCCAAGGTGGTAATAGTTGATCCATCAAGTTGAAGGACTCCTTTAGACAATGGGTTATACTTAAAACCTAGGACATTAGCAATTTTCTTAGGCATGAAAAAAGTACTAGTGCCTAAATCAATCATACAATTGTGCACATGGTGTTTTCCAATTATCAAGGAAATATAAAAGGGTGGGGAATTAATAACATTACTTACTTGCTTCTCCTCTTCTTGACAAATATTGACAAAGAACGCATGGTTTTTAGACAACTAGATCAATGCGCAAAAGTTGGGCCAAAGATTCATGCAACAAATTATGTTGAGATGGAATAGTTAGGGCCTCCCACACTAGAATAGAAGTAGGGAAAGAGATTCATGCAACAGATCGCGATTCTTCTCTAAGGATACGACTTTTTTTGGAAAATTTTCTAATCAGTTCCTTCATTTCTTCATCTTCTTTACATTGCGTATGGGAGAATATGATGTGGATGTAGCTGATTGAGTGCTTTGTATAGGAAGAGGAGAAACATAAGTTTGGGGCCCTAGAGACATCTCTGGGAATAAGGACATGGGAGGTCTAGGAGCCAAATTTTCTACCTAGATGAGACTATTCTCTACTCTTATGGCGATTTTGTAAGAAATAGGTAAAGTGCTACCTCCCATGGACTGAATCATGACTGAAATGTCACTATTCAAATAATTTAGATAATACAAGAAAGCATGTTGGGCTATAGGCCTTACCACTTTAGGGATTCTATCCCAAATCTTTTTTAATTTGATGTTAAAATCAATCATTTGTTCATTGGGTGCTCTCTTCGTTATAGTCATTTGTTCCACCAATGACAGGTGATATAACTTATCTTCAAAATAGTTGCATACAGTTGTTCCAAGCTCATCCCAGGTAGTAATAGATGTAGGTCTCATGACATGATACCATTGGAGAACTTTACCTTAGAATGAGCTTGCAAGTATCATGACTGCTACATCATTGTACACGATCGGATAAACAGAGCATACATTAGCCACATCTTGGATGTGCTCAACAAAGGTTATTTGATTTTTACAAGTGAAGTATGGGATGCTCTTGAGAGCAGAGAATGTCGCATATTATGTTTTGCATTGATGTTGAGATGGCTTCCACTAATGAATATAGTAAAGTTCCTTGAAGGAGGAGGTGGTTGTAAAGCCATGGTAGGGCGTGTAATTCTATTTTGAGGAGGAGTGGAATGCACATGACATGCTGGAGATGGATATGTGTGCACAAATGTTCTACTACATAATCTCCTTAGAGATAGATGTTGGTAATTAAAAGATGATTTTTTTTTCACTTTGTCTTGTGAGTAATTTTCTCATGATAAGCACTCGGGACTGCTAAAAATAGTAGATCTGGATGTTCGAGTCACTAGATATGTTGAAACAATCCTTCAAAGGAAATAAATCACTAAGTCACACACCCAACTTAGCAATAATAAAATTTAATATTTCAATACTTGTCCCATTGGGTAATGCAGAAATTATTGGTTATTCAAACTTACACCCATGTCTCGGATATGATAGAACTAATTCATTTGAGTAAAAAATGGGACTTTCTCCAAGTTATGGGACCTTGCGCACTTGAGAAAGACCTCTAAAGAAGATCAGATCCTCTACCTATTTTGACTACTACCGATACTCCTAATGTTGAAAATAAAACCTAAGCTAAACAAGCCAAGTGACCAGGATAGAAGGATATATAAAAGGAAAAATAAACTAAGAGAGGTGATAACACCAGAAAAAGTTAGATGAACACTATCTGTTTTGAGTAAAAATGAAGGAGAAAACATAAAGGGAGGTTACACATGCACAACATATACCGAGAATGTATTCACACAATCGATTTCATGAGACACAATAAGAAAATGGAACTATAAGGGATTTAAAATGGCACAACAAGCACACAATACAAATAAGAGGCAAGAAAGAACAATACAAACACGTTAAGGCAAAGAATAGCCACAAAACAATGCTTCTATTACTTACAACAATGAACACTCGATTATAATGGTGTCTAAAGGCCAATATCCACATGTCAGAACCATATCTAGAGGTCTGTGACCCAAAATACAAAGATACAAAGTACTTAGCAAATTCTACAGGATCCAAAATGTCCAACCCTTTACAATGAGCCATGCTCTTACATTTATAGATGAATCAATGAGAGAAGAAGAGGAGGAGGAGAGAAACTCAAATTTGAATCTCAACCACTAATAGAAAGAATTGAATTCCTGAAAATCCACTTGTAGATCTTTAAAATGCACTTCTTCGGGTCTATTTAGCATGTGGAAGAAGTAAGGAGGGAAAATTGGATCAAATCTGGGTGGTTGGAGCAATCAGATTTGTTCATTAATGTCTAAAAAGAGGTTTTTCCTGTTTCGTACCTACTAAATCCCATTAAAATTTAAATTTGAATGGTCTAGAGTGTATCCCACATTATTATCTTTCCAACAAGGTGAAGTGTATGAGAATATTTTCACTGTAAAAGAATTTATGGCTGCCAAACGATCCACAAGACAAGATAGACATGCAAGACACGTGGCGCACTCTCGATCGTTGAAGAAGTGACCAAATATTGATTAGTATTGTCATTTTTGTCACGTGTAATAGGTTGGATCATTTTCCAGATTTAATTCCTTTTTGGCATGATTTGGTTGATTACATGTAGTACACTTAATGTCTAACAGATTTTTGTGGCACCAAAGGGTGCAAAATAAGGTGTGAAGGTACACACTTGGAAGAGTGAGGTGCGGAAGGAAAATATAAAGGTTCTCAAAAATGTGTCACACATGGAGGAAATTGGAGAAGAACCTGATGGATAATTGTATGGCAAAGGTGTAATAATTACAAAATAAAGTGTGACAGTAAGGAAGGGGCGCGCGAATATGGTAAGGGCTTATATGATTTTCAAAGCAATTCTAAGGCATGCACAAAGGATGTATGGAATTTTTGGAAGGAGGTGAATGTGTAGAGATTAGGCATGAAGGAAAATGGAAGAAATAGAGGAAAGGAAGAGAATAAAAGCATTGGAAAGAAGTGCTTAGGGGTGTGTGAGGAAATGCAGCCAAGGAAATGTGCCAAAATAACAATTGAAGTGTGTGCTACCTACGACATAGACCACGAGAATTAGAATGAAAATATAAGTTATCCAAATAACTAGGGGAGTCATTTGGATAATATTTTTCTTAGATTATCAAAGGGTAGACATGCAGTTCCTCCTCATCTTGGCCCATACCAAATCCCATCCATACACAATAGTGGATGTAAGTTTGAGAAAATTAAGACTTTTCCAAGAATGAGAATTCTTAGGAGAATGGTTTTACATGTGGTTGGTCATCAAGATGGAATAAAGGGTGGTCAATGATTCCATATACTAACTATGTGTAGAGGAAATGGGGAAAAAGGAAATATTTTTTTCTACATTGGGCTCGTAAAGAGGTTTTTCAGGTCTCCCCTAAATTTTAAGCATAGGGAGTGAATTAAGGGATAGAATGAGGTACTCCCCAGGTGAGATATGATGGATAACTTCTTTGAAGGATTGATTATCAAGAAGTTTAGATGATGTGATGGAACATCTTGTTGAATCTTAATATGAGGATGTTGATTTTTTTAGTAGAAGCAGTACGTATTTGCTTCTGTAAGTCACGTGACATGATTTAAAAGAATTAAGACTAGCGGGACTATGAATTTTTACCCTCATATTTTTACTTTAGATAGTGATGTATTATTAATGGGATATAACACATAACATGTATCCAAGGGCATCCTAGCAGCATGTTATAATGGAACTCTCCTTCTATGATATATAAGAGATCATGAACACTTTTAATGCCTACTTTGATGGGTAAAATGATCGTGCCTAGTGTGGGGGAAACAATGTCGTTAAAATTGCATAACATGATAGGTGATTAAGAAACAATGGTGTTAGTAAGATGATATTATTTGAAGGTTTGGGATGATATTATGTTGATCTTGATACCGGTGCCATTGTTAATCATAACCCTCTTAACGAGAGTGTTTTTATTTAAGAGGTGACAAAAAGAGGAAGGTCATGGTCTTCAGGTTGTAGGGATGGGATTTTAGAATCATCAAAGGTGATAGTAGAATTTTTTTAAGATTTCCAACAAGGCTGGTAATCGGTTTTGGGTCATCGGATGTTACTAAGATTGATTAAAGAGATTCAATCATCAATTTTCAGTGTTGTGGATAATTTTTAACATTCGCATAGAGATATATTTTGATAGAGGCCTAGTGTAACTATTTGATGATGGTGTTTTGCATGGATGTGGTGAAATGGGTGTGTAGGGTAGAAATAATGGAAACCATAGTCTTGTAAGAAAATGGGTTAGGTGATCAAAGAGGAGTAAGGGAGATAGAGACTTTAGGCCCATTTGAGTCCTTTGAGTCTTATGTGTGCGTTCTTGTAATGCCAAATGCGTCGATTTTATGGAGTAGGGATTTACTAGAAGAATCCTTTTTATTTTTGGATATGGATGTGGTGTTGGGTGATGGTTTAGGAGGGGATGGTTTTAGGTTCTCATAAGCTATTTTTATTTGATGACTATGATTAGTTATATTTGGATTAGAGGGCGAGGGTTTTGTTTGTGAGGAGAAGTCCTTTGTTAGCAAGGATTCAAATTATTATATCGAGGGCTTAAATTCATTAGTGAAGTGTCCTAGTATCCGATGGTATGTACAAAATGAATCATAATTGTACCAAGATGGATTTCACCCTCGATAATTAGATGTTTGAAAGGTGGTAATGTTATGATGGATGATTAGACAAGCATATCAAGAATTTTAGTATAATAACATATTATAACCGGCTTAGATGATGACATTGGTGATGGAATTTGGATATCATTCCATGATTTAGAGGTCTAAGATGTGTTGGTAAAATAATTTTTCACAAGGAAAAATTATTTTATTTTCATCGCCATTCCGGACTATGTCCCTCCCGCATGTGAAAGGAGAGGCTCCTTTATAATATGAAAATAGAAGAAATAATATGGGTGGCCAATAGGTAAAATATCACATAGGAAAACTCCATTGAACCTATGGAAAATTCATACACATAGCGAAAAAGAGAAGATTTTGCATGAGAGGTAATACGACATGAGTTAGAAATTTGAGAGAGGGTTTTATTCTTGCAAATAAACAATAACATAATTTTACAAGTTTTACCTTGAATTTATCCACACATGATTATAATAAAACATATTTTTTAGAAATGGAAATAAACAATGAATTATGTGTTGGTTGTCAAATAAGGACTTTAATGAAAGCAACAGTCAGGGGACAGAATTCCCTCCTCTTTAATGGGAGAGGTTCCCTTATTTAAAGGTAAAAACCTATTTACAAATGTACAACATTTAGTTTTAAAGAGGAACTCTGATATCATGAAAGTGTTTGATATAACAAATCATCAATACAAAAGGATAGAAGAATTAAGGAATGGGAAAAGGTAGAATAGCACTCTCAGGAAATATAGATAACAAAATAATTCCTTACACATGCTAGAATGGAATCATATAGAACATAATCATTTGCATTTAAACCACAAGATGTTATTTCACAAACACAAAGTTCTAGAGATGACATCCACAAGAATACAAATATTATTGAAGTAAAATAGATTAATGATTTAATAACTCTTAACATATAGAAAGGAAAGAAAAAGAATAGATAGAAACAGAAAGAGAGATCTTCTTGTATTGATAGCTTTTTACTCCTTTACACTTTCAAAAATAACTAGAGTTCCAGCCCCTAAAAATGGCGTAGAGAGCCCATTATATAGCTTACAAATTGGTTACACTTGGTAACCATTTCTTTTAACTAAAATATTAATTAAGGAAGTGCTCGACATAATGTCCTTAATTAGTTTACAATGAGCTTGATTTTAGGAAAATAAGGAGAAAAGGAGAAACTAGGAGAGAAAACATCCGCTTATTGCTGAGGAGGGCCCACTGACTTGAGAATCCATTGCCTGAATCTTTTTAATGCCTTAGCTATCTCCCTGCCTTGTGGGACTGATGTGTTGGCAGTGGCATGAGACCAAGTTCCTAGACATTTCTCCATGTCCTTATCAAACTTGGTATGTTCAAGGTATTCTTTATTAGCCTCTTCAATGGCAGATTGAAGAGAGAAAATATCCTTTATCTTCTCTTTGGTAATCAATTCCTCCTTGACCAGGTCTTCTTTAACAAATGTCCTGAACTAAGTTTTAATCTCTTGAAGAGAGAAAGGAACACCTGAAGTTTCATCATGAAGATGACAATGAATATCCTTAAAGGCAGATGTAACACAAGTATTGAAAGATTCTCCGTTCTACTAAATATTTCTCAACTCACCCAAAGCTTTTTCTAAAACTTTTATTTTCCATTCAACACCGAAAATGCATCACCTTGACAACTTCTCCTTGACATCATCAAAAACTTTACTAACCATCAATATCTTTTCATCAGCCTGTCCCATCAGGTGAAGATCTATGATGCAACTACTCCAAAACTTCAGTTCTTTGTCCATAGTTCTAATAGAGGAGGAGATTTTTTGTTGCAAGTTGGCCACCTTCTCATTGAGTTTCAAGGCCTCTACAATGAAGTTCAAGCCTACTATGGTCATGTCATCAACCATGGATTCTAAAGCCCTTCCATAAGTTGAATATCTATGTATATCCTTGATACTCTGAACCTCATCCTGACTGAGAATCATAGGAGGTGGAAGGGAAGCCAATGGAGTAGGATCCAAAACCTTATCTTTAGCCAATAATGACTTGATGAAGCTGGAAAGAACTTGATTTTGTTCTTCCAACTGTTCTATAGTTTTTTACCCTTTTCCACTCTCTCAATAACCTTGGTTACTTGTTTCTTGGAGGTTATGTACCTCACTCTTAGGAGTAGATTCTCCCATTGGAATTCTAGAAAGCTCCAGGTTAGAGGCTAATAGATCTTTCTCTACCTTATCAACCTTAGGCTTTGTAACCTCTAGAAATTGTTGGCCTTGAACATCTGTCACTATTCTTGAAGTGGTTTTAGCTCTCTTTACTGGAGGAGGAGGAGTAGTACCTAACAAAGTTACAATAACATCAACATTTGGCCCTGTCAAATGGGAAGAAGGTTTTCTCTTCCTGCTATCAACCAAGGGTTGCACCCATGCAAAAGTAGAAGAAGAAGAAGAAGGGACAAGAGGTCCAAGAGCAAGTGAACCCATGGCACTTAAGGTATTCACCACTGTTGCCTCCAATAAAGAGGTGAGTGAGGCATCTGGAGCTTCTTGTGCAGAGGAATCTATGGTACTAGGAGGTTCAGTGCTAGGCACCTCCTTCTCATCTTCTATTGTAACTTCTGAAGTTCCTGCAGGGTTTGGTACTTCACCATCATCACTTTCACTTTGAAAATAATAATGTTCTTTGGCCCTGAAGGCAATCCTGAATGCTCTAGAAGGGGTTCTTCCTCAATTGGATCTTGTTTAACCTCTTTTATCTTCTTTTGGTACACTTGAGTAGAAGAAGAGGGAGTAAATGATTCAAGTTATTTAATTGAGGAAGGAGGAGGGGTTTGTACAAGTACCTCTGTGCTAGGTGTATGTGTTCCCTTCCTAGGTGTTGAAGTATCTCTGGAAGAAGATCCACTATGATTCTTCTTAAGCTCTAGAACCTTTCTCAAACCAAACTTTGGTTCTTACAAGAACAGGGGCCAAAATCTCAACCAAGTCATCCTTCTCCTTCTTGTACCAATCCAAATCTTCCAAAGGAGTATGTTTTATTATGATCTCATATTCAAAAGACTGCAATTCTTCATCATCATTCTAGAACCCTTCAGGAATTTGATAGATATTGAGCTCTTTAATAAGTTGTAAAGAGAGTCTATCATATTTCCTCTACCTTTCTTCAAAATCATCTGCACAATCAACCTAGTAATCCTTAACATCTAGCCTTTGTAATGATAATTTATTCTAAGGTTTCGATTAATGAACTTCTTCAAATCAAAAAAAGTCCTAGGCCTGAAAAATTGGACAGTGAGGGGAGTAATCACACTATCTAATTTTTTGGCATCCAAGGTTGTTTTACATGTATAGTTTCCCAAAGAAATAGGGAAGTGCAGACCAAATATTTTCTTGTCCCTACAGGTTCTATGCAATTTATCCAATTTCCTGCACACTTCAACTAGAGCCATCTTGTCATTACAAAACATGGGGAGCTTGAGAGGTGTGTTTTCATAACCAGCCAACTTGATATATGAAAACCTCCTGAACTGAATGAAGAAAGCTCCATACTTAGCTATCAGGTTCATGGCTTCATTAGAAAATCTCCTAGTAGTATCACCTTCTAAAAGCCTTACAATATACATGGTAAAGGCATCATTAACTCTTCTAAAATTGCGGTTTATAGTTTGAAGGGTAAATTGAGGGCAGTATGCATAAATGGGATCATCCTTCTGGCCCTCCATGTATGTGAATCCAAACCACTATTGAGATGTTGCTAGGGAGTACATGAGATAAGAAGTCATATATAACTTCTTAGTCTGCTGCACATTAGACAATTGCTCAGTCAAATTCATGCAAATGATTTTTTCCCAATTTATTTTCTAATTACCTTTGCAGATGATGTTGATGAAAGGGAACATCCAAAAGTGAAATACATTGGTAGAGGGAAATTCCATGACACGATCTAGCAAAATGATGAAATCGACAACTCTTAACTGAAATCAACCCTAAATAACACCTTGGAATGTCAGGATGCTCTCTTATTAGGGTTCTTCAACCATGATTTTTCTATCCTTGCCTAATATTTATCATTTTCCTACTCAAACAAAGTCTGAGCTTGATTTTGAGTGAGAATGATGGAGTCTTCAGTCTCTGGAATACGTAGGGCGAAGTAATGGTAGAAGCATCTAGTTTGGCAATCAGATCCTCATGCACATTAGTCAATTCTTTGGTGTCTAAGTTAAAATGATCTCCATAGGCGAGCACAGTGTCAGCACATTAAACAAAGATAGGGAAACCAACTACATAAGAAAGTCCACTTTCATTGATCATTTGTGCCATGGGGGAAGGATTAAGGTAAGTCAATCTATTCCAAAAATCCCCAAAATCTAGGTGCCGAACCTCACTATCCTTGATATCAGGAACAAAGGTCTCAAGAGGTGATACATGTTCTTGGCATTGGAATTTTATCTTCATGTTTGTAATGCATAGAGGAAAATGTTCAAGGGTTGAGTTCGTAATGAAAAATGCAATGGGAGCAGGAGCACAAGCAAATGACCTTAATTGTAGGGATTTGAGTAAATGATGGCAAGTGAGCAATGTGTAAAATGCATAGAGGATAGTCCCATTAAATAGCTATTTAGGAGAGAGAAGGTCATTAAATTTGTATTGAATTCATATTAGACAGACTCAAAAAGATAAGAATCGGGAAGAGCGGAGAAAAATAGTCTGGATGGTCTTTGGTACATTTGGGACATGAGGGACGCAAAGACATTATCCGACCTACGTGGATGATGTGGGTGATGCGGGCCAAATGAGTACAAGTGGTCTAGAAACTTGGAAATGTGAGGGACATGAAGATGTGATTCAATCGATGCGAGTGAAGAAGTGATAGAAGACACAAATGCTTTCGGGATAGATTGGACAAAATTATGTGAAGGACAAGATGTGGTGATGTAGGTGATCGGGGAACAAAGGGCTCAGTGAACTTGGGACAAACGGGCCAAAACGTTATGACAAAATAGAAAGTTAAAAATTTCGGGAATGCGGTTGATCGGGAACTAAGGCCCTAAGAACTTGGGACATGAGGGAGAAAAATGTCCTGATGAAATCACCAAAATACCTCCAAAAATGTGAATTTTTACTATCACCTCAACTTTTCACTTCACTAGAACATCACTAAATTGTGTCAACTCAAAATTTTCATTTTTCCGACTTTCAAAAGTGTGGAAATTTTGAGAGGACAATAGTTGGCTCTTTTCTGGGGATGACTTGGCTAGATCAGAAGAATGAGACAAGGAAACAACTCTAGAAAACTCGGGGAAGAAGACCAGTGCCTTATCCATTGGGCCATAGAGTCAAAAAGGAAAACCAATACAAAAGAAAACACACAAACAAGGAAAAGAAACACACCAAAGGTAAGGGAAAGCAAACACACCCTATACATAATATACAAAGAGACTTCCTATTCACCTAGGACTTGAACAATTTCAGGTACTTCCCACTATAAGGAAGTGGGAGAGAGGAACCATCCATGTAATCAAGATAGAAAGAATTTTCACCAGAAAAGTGCCTGATTTTGAATGGACCGAGCCAAAGAGAATCAAACTTACCATGGCTTCCTCAAGGCTCATGTCTTTTATCCCACAACAAAACAATGTCTCCAACTTTGAAATCTCTAGATCTGGCCTTCTTGTCAAACAAATATTTCACCTTCTGCTGGTGGGAAGATATTCTATCAACAACCTGCAGCCTGTCTTCATTCAACTTATGAAGATACATGATCCTTTTGTCTAAAGAATCATTGAAACTAGTGTCTTCAATGGCCTTCATTAAGTACAAAGCTGGTAGCTCCACTATCATTGGTAATTGGGCTTCCACACCATACACCACTTGAAAAGGGGACATCCCAATATCTCTTTTAGGTGTAATCCTATCTACCCAAAGAGCATCATAGAGTTTCTTGTGCTAGTTCCTCTGAGATTCATTAACAAGTTTCCTTACTATAGCCACTAGATTCTTGTTTGTTGATTCTGCCTATCCATTCCCTTGAGGATAGTAATTTGAAGAGTGAGCAAGGGAAATGCCATATCCATAACAGAAATCCATCATCTCAAAGAAGAAAAATTTAAAGCATTATCAAATCCACAATATTTTTGGCACTCTAAACCTTACCAAGTTATTTTCTTTGATACAATTACGTACCACTTGAAGTGGTACTCTTTACTCGAATGGCTTCTACCCACTTAGTGAAATAATCATGGGCGATCAACACATGAGTATGTCCCATACTTGAAGATTGGTTGAGTGTTCCAATGAAATCTAAACCCCACCGTTTAAAGGGCTCTTCAATTACAACTGATTTAAGCGGTAAGGTAGCCAACTTAGGTCTTCCCAAAAAGGTCTAAAAAGCTTCACATTTATCAACCCATTTTGATGCATATTTAAAAAAAGTAGGCCAATAGTATCCAAAGACAAAGAATCTTGTGAGCAAAGAATGCAGATGAGTAATGAACTCCACATGATTGACCATGGAAAGCTGAGAAAAGCTTCTTCATTGTTCTTTGTCAACGCATTTCAGAAATCTTCCATCAACTCCATGTTTGAACAAAGAATTCTCTCGACAACATGTATTATGCTGATATCAACTTGATAGTTCTTTTCTCTTTGGAAATAAAGTGAGAGGGGAACTCCCATACGTGAGAAAATGAGCAATATCAGCATACCATTCATCAATCGAGTGAGAAATAGAACAATAGGAACATCAACCTCATCCTTAGGTAATTCATGACCAGATGCTTCATCAATGAGTTCACACAAGCCTTAACCCCAAACTAGTTTGGTTGGTCTGATATAAATATCATATTCTTGAACCTTGGCTACCCATTTTCCTCTCTTAGTTCCAAATTCTTGTTCCGTAAGAATAGACTTGATGGTTGTATCGAGCACAAGTATTACTGAGTGAGAGTTAAGAATATAAAATCGAAACTGCTTGACAGCTTTAACCACTACAAAAGCATGTCTCTCCATCATGGTGAATTTTAACTTGTCATTTTTAACAATGTAGCTCATGAATGCAATTGGGAGCTCATGATCATCAAAATATTTCTGGGTCAATACAACTACTAGGGTGCTTTCTGTGGCATAGCAATAAATAATAAAATCTTTACTAAAATTTGGACATGCTAAGATAGGAGTCCTAGCAATATCCTTTTTTATACCTTCGAATGCTTCCTTCCCTTCAGGAGACCAACCAAACATTTGTTTTCCTTTCATCATTTGAGAAATATTCAAAGTCAACTCTGTAAAATCAGGGATGAATCTTCTTAGGAAATTGATCTTACAAAAGAAAGAATGCACTCCCTTCTTACTTGTGGGAAGAGGAATATTTTGAATAGCTTGAACTCATTTAGGATCGATTTTGATTCCATATTTAGAGACAACATGCCCCAAAAATTTTCCCTTCGTGACACAAAAGACAAATTTCTTGGGATTCAAAGAAACCCTATGTTCTCTACACTTCAAGAGATTTGTTTCCATGTGCTGAAAATGATCTCGCTCTAGTTTTGGAAAACATAGTTAGGTCATCTAGATACAAAACAATACATTTTCCTTTCAGGATTCCAAACTCCAAGTCCATATCCCTTTGAAAAGTGGCACCAACATTAATGATTCCAAAAGGAATCATCTTGTAGGCAAAATTACCCCAAGGGGTGGTGAAGGAAGTCTTGTGCTGATATGTGGTATTAACTTCCACTTGATTATACCCTTAGAAGCCATCAAGCATAGACAACATTTAGGATCCTCGTAATAGCTTGCAAGACTTGATCCATCATGGGCAGAGGATAGTTCTCCTTCAAAGAATCTTGATTCAGATTCCTGAAGTCAACACAGATATGAATCTCACCATTTTTCTTCCTGACATGTATAATGTTGGCAATCCATGTCAAATGGTGAATGGGGAAGATTATTTTAGTTTTCAATAATTTTTGTATTTCCTAAAAAATTGTATTAGCAATCTTTGGATTATAATTCCTTTTCTTTTTCTTGAAAGGTTTAATCCAAAGTTTGAGAGGAATGAAATGCTACATTTCCTTTGGCTGGAAATCTTTTAGATCATCATATGAATATGTGAGAACATCCATATACTTCTTCAAGAGGTTCACTACCTACTTCTTTTCTTCTTGGGTACAACACTTTCAAATGTTCACCATTTTAGGTCAAGAGCCCCTAATGTTAATATTTTCATACTCGGTGAGATTGCGCACTCCCGTAGAAGATTTAGACTTAACATACCTATCATGTTTATCAAATAATTCCTCCAAACTCACCAGCCCTTTAGGAATCTTGTTACCTTTGAGTCTGATGCACCCATCTTGATCTCGTCTATTCTTTGACACCCTCCTCACTGGAAGATACACTCTCACGAGTAAAATTATCACTTCCTTCAAGTAAAATTATTCAAAGTTATTCCTGAGCTCCAAGAAAGAAATCAAATGCTGATCATCATTGAACACTTTCTAGTTACTTGCATTATCAGGCACACTTGTCCTACGGATCATTTCAATGGTGAGTTTATCTTGAGAGGAATTAGGGTGAGGTATGAACAATGATCCTAAAACAACTAGTGAATCAGCCCATTTGTTCTTTTCTCTTAGCACTAATTCAATGGAGAATGCATCAAGAAATTCAATAGAATCCCAAAATAGATTCCTATAATGTATGAACCTTCTATTGTTTACTTGAAAAGGTCTCGACTTGTTTAACAACTATTTCTGCATCTCTACGAGCTAGAAGATTCTTCACACCATTTTCTTTTGCCACATTAATTCCAAGGATGAGGGCTTCATACTCTATTGTATTATTGGTATTCTCAAACTGTAGTTTGAAAGAGAAAGGATGAACTTTTCCCTCAGGAGATATCAACACCACACTCGGCTCCAAAACTAGTTGAGGATCACCTTCCATCAAATTCTAGATTCTAAACACCATTAGGATAATGAAGTACTTCTTTGGGAAGTTTAGTTTCATCTGGATACATAATCATATAATTACCATGCCCAATATCCTCATAGATTATTTGTGCTTTGGGATCATCTCTCTTTGCACAATATACTCAATTGCTTCTTAGGAAATAGCTTCATCATCTTACCATTGACTGGTATGAGGGCATGTGACCAATCCATTTGAATTTATCCTCCCACATCCTTACAAAATTTTCTACTCAAAAACATACCATATGAAAGAGGGATATCTCGCTACCAGAATAGTAGCCAAAAAAAAATTTCTCGTAGTAAAGCCGTAAAATCTACTCGTGCATCTTTAATCCTTCCAAGCAAAAGCACCTCCTTAATCTCCATAGAATAGCAGGACCCATAAGTGCATGTGAGAGTAAGACCGAAAGCATGATCCACTTTGGCAGGCATGACATTATCTAATGCTCTTGAGTCTATGACACAATTGCTGAGTTTATGGCTAGCTACAAGAAGGGTTACATAAAATGGTTTGATTTTCTCATTAGGTGAGGTGATTGCAGCTACAAGGTTGGGTTAGGGTGGGTTGCGGTGTGGAAGATGGAGTAAGTAAAAGGCATTTAGAGGTATTTTTGGAATAGGATTAGATAAAGTGGACCATTATGGCAAAGGCTTTGGGGTGGGTTTGATAATACTCACCTCTAAAATTTGAAATTATTTTCTTAAGGTGATCAATGAGATCAAAAGATCCGTGAGGTGGATGGGCTATCATCATTAGGAATCTTAAGCTTATCGGGTTTTGGAGCTAGAGAAGAAGAAGTTTTAGAAGTAGAATTAGGCAAAGAAGAATTAGTAGAACTCACCTTCTATGTGGATGCAGTGGGAATAGGAGATCCTATTTTTACAATAATGGGGATACTCGTGGGATGATCCTTAGACCTCTTAGTGGGCTACGTCACTTTATCCTTCTTATTTGTATGATCTCGAGTCATAACAATGTATGACTCACTTTTCATTTCTGCTACTAATTCATCATAATCATCCTCTACATCAACACCTTCAGATGGTGAATAAATTAACTTGATATCCCTCAAGTTCCTCCGCTTCTTCAATAGCTTCTTCTTTAGGTTCCTCAAAATCTTCATTAATCTCTTCATCTTCAAGTTCTTCAACCTCACAAGTTGCATTAACAAGGACTTTGATGGGTGGCCCCTCAATTTCCAGCCTCATCCGAGAGGAAAGAAAATGATTTCTAAGCTAAAAATTCCCTCTTGGAACATCTCGAATAAGGAGCATGATAAGCCAATTGTTTCTTGATGGCAATGAGGTCATTATCATTTTTTTCTACTAATGGATTTGTATTAGCTCTAGGAGTAGAGGAAGAGGAAGAAGAAGCTTTAGATTTGGAAGAATCTCTTTTCAACTTGCTAGACGTGATCAGGTCATGCTCAACATTAACGGATAATCTTGGATCCTCACCCAAAGTTCCAAGTTTGGCTCTCCTCAATGTGTAACTAACTCCAGGAAATTGAGCATTCGGAAGAAATATTTTTGAATTTGATCTATAGGCTAGGTATCTGGTGGGATTTTGTTAGTCAACTTGTTGAACATGGCCACAAATTTCCTCATGAGATCTTGTGATTCTTTCTTTATTTGAGAAATATGGGCTAGTAAAGCATGTAAATCCTCCACTAGTTTGAAATGGTTTTCAAATCTTGTTCTCATCATGGTCCAACTGGTAATGGCCCCAGTAGGAAGTTGATAGAACCAATCTACTACATTATCTTACAAATTTTCTACAAAAGCCTCACCAAGATATCTTCATGCTTAACTCTGAGGACTCCACATGTAACTATGAAGGCTACAATATGTTCATCAGGGTGCACCTTGCCATCACCTCTGAACTTGAGAAAGTTCTTTCTGTTACCCCTGGGTAACTCATGCAAAGGCTGAGGAAGGGAAAGAGGCCCAACATGATGGCCCTAAGGTAATGGAACTGCCATCCTTGGAAAACTACTTGAAGGTGACCTTAAATACCAAAAAGAATCAAAGCACGAAGATTAGGGCTGAGTTGTTCTGAGGAATACTACTTCCAAGAGTTCTATCTTCAACAGGGGGTGTGCTTGTGGAACGAGCTCTTCTATTTCTCCCTATTGAAGGAAGAGGGAAACCTTTCTACTCTAAGAGATGAAACTGAGAATCTTCAATACCAAGGGCTATCCTACCATGAGTAAATCGAAGAGTTGTTAGATCAAAGAGTTATCAAAAATTGTTCACAAACTGAAATCCATCAAAAACAAATTCGCAACGGAGTCGCCAAAAAATGTTGGTTTTCAAATGAGGACTTTAATAAAAGCAACATTCAGTCCTCTTCATTACGAGAGGTTTCCTTATTTAAAGTAAAAACCTATTTACAAATGTACAACATTTAGTTTTAAAGAGGAACTTTGATATCATAAAAGTGTTTGATATAATAGATCATGAATATAAACGGATAGAATAATTAAGGAATGAGAAAAGGTATAATAGCACTTTCAGAAAATATAGATAACAAAATAATTACTTAAACATGCCGAATGGAATCATATAGAACATAATCATTTATATTTAAACCACAAGATGTTATTTCACGAGACACAAAGTTCCAAAGATGACATCCACATGAATACAAATCTTCTTGAAGTAAAATAGATTAATGATTCAATAAATCTTAATAGGTATAAAGGAAAGAACAAGAATAGGTAGAAACAGAAAAAGGAGATCTTCTTATATTGATATCTTTTTACTCCTTTACACTTTCAAACATAACTAGAGTTCTAGCCCCTAAAATGACGTAGAGATCCCACTATATAGCTTAAAAATTGGTTACATTCGGTAATCAAGTTGCTTTTAAATAAAATATTAATTAAGGAAGAGAGAAGAAGAAAAGGAGAAACTAGGAGAGAAAACATCCACTTATTGCTTTGAGGAGGGCCCACTGACTTGAGAATCTGTTTCCTTAATATTTTTAATGCCTCAACTATCTCCCCGCCTTGTGGGACTGATCTTGGCGGTGGCATGAGACCAAGTTCCTAGACATTTCTCCATGTCCTTATCAAACTCAATATGTTCAAGGTATTCTTTAATAGCCTCTTCAATGGAAGATTAAAGAGAACAAATATCCTTTATCTTCTCTTTGGTAATTGTTGTTGCAAATCAGCAGCACCCCTGGATGTTGATCAGGCTTCTAGTTTGATACTTTAGACATCCAGTGTGATTGCACAACATTGAATCCTCTCCCCAAGTGTGGGACTTGAAAAATGGGAAAGGAATCTCTAGTTTAGAGGCTGGTTCCTCAACTCCTCTGATCAGTTATATCACTTGCACAATTGCAAAGGTTTAAATTCCTAATTTCTACTCTAAATTCCAAAGGGACAAAGATAGAGAATGCAAAAAGCTAAAACTAATGCTAATAGGTGATGCACCAAAGGAGTGGTGAGCATTTCTCACTTCTTCAGATTGACACAATTCATAAAATGCAACAAAACTTCATGCACAAAATGATAACTGTAATGAAGAATCAGAAATTAATCAAACAACACTAGCGAGAGGATGAAAAATTAATCACGGGCTGTATTGTTATTTTAATGTCAAAATCACTTGCATTACGACACTCCGAGAGGCAAAAACAGGTTTCAATTCTTAGAAAAGGTCTCATTATTCCACCAAAATAAATTTCAAGGTGAGAAAGGGGACTGTAATACACAAAAAATGTTCAACCATTTGAAAATGAGCCAAATCGCTTTTTACAAAGGTCACGAGGACAAGCCCGGAGAGAGAAACTGGAAAACATGGAAGGGGTTCAATCATTGACCAAAAGCATTTAAAAAATCATGGACATTCTTATAGACCCATTCCCCGACATTTTTAACCATCTTTGGGAGAGAATATGAGCCATTCTTCATTAAAAATGGTGGTTGAAATGTCATTTCTATCCATGACCATGTGCCAAAGGCATTTTTGATTTTCTCTCTCAAACTCCATGAAAATGAAAAATTGACCCTGTAATCTTGTAGATAATTTCACCAAATTTCTATTGATATAAAGAACGTGAAAAACTAAGATCTGGATTGAAAGTTATTGCCATTTGAAATTTTAGGGAAAAAAAGGGCCAAATCGGGTTGGCGGGCAATTTTTTTGAATTTTTACCTTTTTGTTCATTTGGAAAAAATCCCAAAATTTCCCCACACTCCACCATTCCAGGTGCCACGTGGCACATTTTTATTGGCCGTGGGCCCATCCTGCTCCATTTTCCTTTATTTTTGCCTTTGGAAAATTTTCTAAAATTTCCCCGCCGAGCTGATGAACTGAGGACACATGGCATGTGCTAACTGGGTGCAGACCTGTCCTTCCAAATTTTCCTTATGGGATTTTCTTAAGTTTTGGCGCCACCTGGACATGTGGTGAGATTCCATTAGCTCGTAATAAGGGGGTGCGCTTTCCTCTTTGAATTTTCCTTTGTTTTCTCTTTGGAAAATTTTCCAAATTCTCCCCCCTCTGCCAGGTCGAGACACGTGATGGCATATCATTGGTCACGGGCCCTCCACAAAATTTTTCACCTTTGTGCAAACACCTTGGGAAAAAATCCCAATTTCCTCCGTGCTTGCGCAGTCTAACCCCGGGGACACGTGGCGAAACATGATTAGTTGGCGGGGCAGCGGGCCAAAACTCCTTTGAAATTTGGTGAAGCATTTTTCCAAAAATCCAACTTCTCCTCCGCCTTCCGAAACTCCCACGCCATAGGACACGTGGCACATTTTTATTGGCCGCGGGCTTTCCTCTCGAAATTTCCATGTGCCAACACTTAGCCAAATTTTTCAAATTTTCCCCCTCGACAAGTGGCATCACCTGATTCATCGGTGGGCCTATGGGGAAAATATTTCCTCTTGAACACTTTACCAAAATACTTGGTAAAAAACCAAGTTCTCCTCCGACCCCTACCACTTCCCTAGACACGTGGCGGCATCTCATTGGCTACGAGACCTTGAAGGGGAAAATTTCCCACAAAAACTCTGCTGAACCATAACTTCAAAAATACATGGAGTTAGGAGGAAAACTTTACCTTTATGGAAAGCTGAGAAAGATCTCTATCCAATGGTGCCATTTCCAGAAGGTTTTGAGTTCCTAAAAGAAAAAAATTATGACTGAGGCACAAGAGAGGGAAGAATGAGAGGAGTTAGCCACAAAAATGAGTAGGGGGCACATTTTGGATAACAATTTTGGCGACTCAGAGGGGTCATCTACCTGCTAGATGAAGTTACCAGTTTCCTGAAACAATCCATTGGGCATGGAGTCATCATATTCTCTATTTGATACCCCAACTGACTAGAACACTACAAGGAGGAAGATGGAATATCACTGATGGAGTAAGGCCTGCAAACACATCTCCAGGAATAGCAAGCTTGTGCCAAAGCACTTAGGGAAAGAAAACTAACCTACAACAAAAAAATGTGCACAAGCACTTGGAGGAATGAAAACCTAAGCTAATATTTACAAGGTGGAGAATTTCCCTTTAGTAGCAATGATTTAGATGGATTCAATTGATTGGAATCTGCAGTTCTTCGCCATCCAATGAAGACAATTGGAAGGCATTGTTGTCCTTACACTTTGTGACCATGTATGGGCCACTCCAAATGGCATCAAATTTTGAATGCTTTCCTAGTTTTGCTCTGTCTACATCCCATTTTAACACTAGATCTCCAACCTGGAAGGATCTATTCTTGGCCTTTCTATCAAAGGTATTCTTTATTAAAGCTTGATCCTTCTCCATTACTTGGGATGCTTGATTTATGATTTCTTGGAGCTCCATCAATTCTACATATCTAACCTCCATGGGCTCAAACTCCAACAACTCCAACTGTTTCATGAGTTCCAATGTTGGCAACTCAAGTGACATGGGAAAAATTGCCTCTCTTCCATAAACAAGCTTGAATGGAGAGTTACCTGTAGATCTCTTGGGAGTTATCCTATCAGCCCATAAGGCTGATTTCAATTTAGTATGCCAAGACCTCTGATTTTCATCAAGAGTCCTTCTAATGATCCTCAACAAGTTCTTGTTTGTAGACTCGGCCTGGCCATTACCCTGAGGGTAATAGTTTGATGAAGTACTTAGGTAGATCCCATTCTTGACAGCCCATTCAGTCACCTTAGATCCAATGAATGCCAATGCATTATCTGATATTATTGTAGCTGGTATGCCAAACTTGGTTACTATTCCCTCATAGAAGTCTAGGATACTAGATTCATTTGCTTCCTTGAGTGCTACTACTTCAGTCCACTTGGTGAAGTAATCTATGGCTGTTAAAATCCACTTGTGTCCTTGGATTAAAATGGGATTAATGACTCCAATGAAGTCTAAACCCCATTGCATGAATGGCTGGTAAGCTGAAATTGGATGCAATGAAAGGGAAGCTAGCCTCTCTTTGCTGTGAAGAATGCACAATTCTTGCACCTCTTGATCCATTCGTAGCAATCACAAGAAATCTTGGGCCAATAATAACCAGCCCTCATGATCTTTAGAGCTATCACTCTTGGTGCAAAATGACCACCATCTGGTCCACCATGGAACTCCTCCAACACCCTATGAATCTGATTTGTACCGATGCATCGCAGTAGTACTCCATTCACATCTCTTTTGAATAGAACACCATCAACAAGGGCATATGGGACATCCTGCAATCTGAAGTGTCTTCTTTTGGTCTTTTTCATTTCTAGAGGACATAAACCTATGCTTAGGAAGTGCATTATACCTTGGGTCCAGCAAGGAGTGGGGACACCATTATTCTCCTCTTGAGTGCTTCCTTGCTCATGGTTGTGTTGCATTGCCAAAACAACCTCCTTCTCATTGCATGATTCTTTTTGTTTGCTCAAAATTAGCTACTCACACAATCCTTTCCCCCTCACCAACTTGGTGATTTTGATCTCAATTTCATACTCCATGACCGAGTAATCCAACCCGCCCTCCTTTTGTTCAAGTATTTGTTAAGGAG
Source organism: Taxus wallichiana var. yunnanensis (assembly GCA_018340775.1). Classification (NCBI taxonomy): domain Eukaryota; kingdom Viridiplantae; phylum Streptophyta; class Pinopsida; order Cupressales; family Taxaceae; genus Taxus; species Taxus wallichiana. The sequence continues at coordinate 415,751,602 of CM031236.1, forward strand.
GAAGTCTTTAACTCCCATGTGAGAAACCAACAAGCTGGACTTTGTTGTTTGAGACTAAATGCTTGAATTTCTTCAAGCTTCTGATTACTACAAGAACATGCTTCTTAATGAAAGAATATCTCACCTCATAGTCCTCTAGGATTTGGCTGAAGAAAGAAATTAGCTGCTCATCACTGTCTTTGTTCTACTGTACCAAAATTGCAGAAATAGTGTCATCCCCTCCAAATGCATACGGATGAAATCCTTGGAGAAATTTGGGTTGATGAGAGTTGGGGCTTGAGAGATGGCTTCTTTGATTGCTTCAAAACTTTATTTTCCTTCTGCTTTGTCCATTTGAAAGCCATGCTTTTCTTGAACATCTTGGTGATGGGCTTGACTAGGGCTGTAAAATTTGGGACAAACCTATGAACAAAATTTATTCTCCCAAGAAACTTTGAAGGGCCTTCTTGTGGCTTGGCAATGGTAGTGCTTTTATGGATTCAACTCTTTCTAGATCAATTACTAGTCCTTCTTTGGAGAAAATGTGGTGAGGAGATTTCCTTCATGGGCTAGAAAAATACACTTTTTATGATTCAAGGATACTCCTAATCTCCTACACCTTTGGAACACTTGTCTCAAATGAAAGAGGTGGTCTACTGCATTTTTAAAAAAAAAAAAAGTGATATCATCAAGATATATCAACACTATGTTGTTAATCAAACCCTTGAACGCCATGTCCATTGCTCTTTGGAAAGTAGCCCCAACATTGGACAGCCCAAATGGCATTTTCCTGTATGCATAAGTTCCCCATTTGGTTGTAAAGGCTGTCTTGGACTGATCTTCTTCCTTCACCATAATCTGATTATACCCTGAATAGCCATCAAGTAGTGAAAACCTCTCGAGCCAACAACAACTTACAAAATTTGCTCCATAGAAGGAAGTGGATAATGGTCCTTAAGAGATGCTCTATTCAAATCTCTGAAGTCAACACACAATCTGATTTCCCCACTCTTCTTTCTAACTAGAACTAAGTTGGCTACCCAACTAGAATTCTTGATAGGGAATATGATCCTTGATTCTATCAACTTGTTCAATTATTTTCTCATGAGGGCTCCATGTGTGGATTGACTAGCCTTTGTTTTTATCTCGATGGGCTTAGTACTTGGATCTAATTAAATAGTGTGTTGAGCTAACTCGGGATTGAAACCTTTCAAATCTCCATAGCTCCAAGCAAACACATCAGGAATTCTTGAAAAAGTTGTATGAACTCATACCTTTCTTTCTCGGTTGTCATCTTACCAACTTGGAGTGATTTGCCTTCTTCCACCGAGATGGACACTCGAATCTTATTTCTTGACTTGGATGTTTTTTTTTCTCCTTCCTAAACTGATCATTAGGATTGAAAATGGACTCAAAAGTAATAAGTCCCTTGGGTAGTTTGTTGGTCCTTAGCTGTACCACTTGGTCACCATACTGCTGCTCCAACTTTTCCTGATTTTTACCTGAGAACTCAACCTCTTCTTGTAAGAAATGAATGATTTCCTGATCATTTTCAAACACTTTCCAACTTACATTATTGTCTGGCACCGAAGGCCTCACAATAACATGGATGTTTGGCTGTACTTTGTCCTTTTGAATGCTTTCAACAACGTCAAAGGCTGCCCTAACTTTTGCAAGCCTGTCAGCAGTTTGGTTCTCTTTTCTAGGAATGGATTTTATGCTAAAGCCCTAAAAATCTTCAATGAGGTCCCACACCCTATTCTTGTAACATTTGAGTAGATCATTCTTGACAGCATGTTGCCCCTTAACTTGGTTGACAATTAACTCACTATCACCAAAGACTTGCAAGTTCTTTATTCCCCTCTTGATTGACCAATGCAATCCTTGCACCAAAGCTTCATATTTAGCGTGTTATTAGAGCATGCAAACTGAAATATAAAATCTGAATAATGCTTAACTCCTTGAGGGGAAACAAGCATAGCTCCCCCCTACACCTTGTCTACTCCTTGATCCATCAAAAAATAACTGCCATGCCTCATTTTCATCCCTGTGGTCTGGCTTGATGATGCTAGGAATGGGCTGGTTTTCTTCATGCATGCAATAGACTCCTAGCTCGGATTCTTCTATTTCTTGATAAGGATCAAAAACATGCACCTTGTTTTCCCATTCATCGAGAGTTAGATCCGGGATGCTTCCAACCTTGGTGTGTCGCTTCATCGGTGATTGGATAATATTCTTGATCAAACGTTGAATAATTGGCATTGATCTGACTTGGAGTGTAAGGCTCAATGTGAAAGTTTGCAATAGGTTCAGATCTGATTGTGGCCTTGGTTCCATATCTTGTTCTGAATAACATGTGTGACCAATCAGCAGATAAGTAACCTCCAATCTTGGTTGTGAAATCCCTTGACAAACATAGGGCAAAGAGTGGTGGAAGGTCTATTACTGAGACATCTTGCAAAACAACAACGTTGGGACAGGCATGCAAAGTAAGACTTAAGTTTTTTATCACTCCAACTATTGTTACTATTGTCCCATCTAATTGCACTACCCCTTTGGATATGACTTCATACTGAATTCCCAACTGATCAGCTATTTGCTTGGGCATTACTGAACTACTTGCCCCAGAATCAATCATGTAATTGTGTACTAGTTAGTTCCCAATTATCAATGAAACATAGAATGGAGGGGGCTTCAACATTTTACCTTGTTGTCCTCCGTGATTCCCCTCAGGCTGGGCAGCATTTGTGAGCACCTTCTCTTGCATTTGGACTTGCCGATTTGAAGTTGACAAGTCCTTCATGGCATCCTGTAGCAAATCTCTTTGGCCTGGGATAGATAATGTTTCCCACATTGATATGTTTACATTTGTCTTCTTAATCTGATCAATGATATTGAATAGAGAAGAAGTATCCCTTTGTTGTCCCTTGGCCTACACATTCATTCCTTGTGTATGGGCAGCAACAATTGGCATTTGAGTTGTCCTAGGAACTGTTTTAGGTAGTCCTTGCGTGCTTGGGATTGCATTTTGCTTGCCAATAGTTTGTGGAGTGATAGAAGATTGTGGATTACTTGGAGCCAATGGTTGTTATTCACCCAAATTTATTCTCTTTGACCTTTTGTTGGCTGCAACATTTGGGAAACCATTTGATTCATGCCACAAAAATATTCTGCATGCCGGTTTACAAGTGTGGTATCATTTGGAGCTGATTGCTGCTGGAATGTTTCTTGTTGTTGGTTATTTCCTTGATACCTCCACCCTCCACACCAGCTGAAGTCACCATTAATGCTTGATTCAAGGCACCGTTGAAGCACATGGACTGGTTGTGAGGTTCATTACATGGGAAACACCAATCATACTCTTGAGCTATGTTATTTTGTACTGGCACTAATGCTTTAAAGGTAGATGTAGCATTGGGATTACAAGGCTGAAATGGTCTATTGGCAGGAGGCCTTGCTTGATTTAGGTTTGTAGCTGGATTAGGTGGTCTTTGGGGTTGATATGGCTGCCTGTTGGGCTGAGATTGGGGCTGGAAAGAAGGTCTAAAGCCTTGGGCTTGCTGCCTCTTGAGTGTAACCAACTCATTGCCTAGATTTTACAGCTTGCTTCATGACTTCTTGAAGTTCATTTGAGGCACTAGAAGATGAAGTAGAAGCTTCATTTGAATTTTTATTTCTAGGAGTGGGAATAGGAGCTAAATTAGGCACTTGGCTAGTACTTGGGCTCTCTAAACTTGGAAATAATGGCATTGGAGGCCTAGGAGCTAGTTTGCCAGCTTGAATCAAACAATTTTCAGCTCTAATGGCAATACTATAAGCAATGGGGATAGTTGTGCCTCCCATGGATTGAATTAACATAGAAATAGCAAAATTTAAATCTTTAAAGTAATAGAGAAAAGTACCTTCTATTTGTTGGCTTTGATTTACCCACCGGAATTCTCTCCTAAGTTCTTTGAAATATGAAGTTAAAATTAGTCATTTGCTCCAAAAGGGAAAAGTTGTCTCCTTTCTCTCCAAACTCGCTCATGGAGGGCTATGCATAGCTGGGTTCCAATTTTGAATAGAACCTGAGGCAAGACTCCTAAACCATTGCAAAACTTTCCCTTTGAATGAAGATGCCAGTAATTTGATAGCAACTTGCATCTCATTGATCTCATGGATTACACAAATGTTGGCAATATCCTTAACATGATCACCAAGAGTAGTCTGACTCTCTCCAGTGAAGTATGGAATGTTCTTCAATGCTATAACTGGGATTGGATTTTGTGCATTGAGAGCAAGTGGGCTGCTACCAGTGAAATTGACATAGGGGTTGTTTTGTGCCATTCGATTGGCCTCAAAACTCTTATTGATTGAATGAAAGGCCTACTAGGTGGAGGGGTTGAGAGATTTCTATTTGGTGGAGATGGAGACCTCTAAATTCTCCTTCCTCTTTACCTTCTTCTTGGGGATAACTACGGATACTCAAAAACACCTCTTCTTCTCCAGCTCTTGACCTTGTAGTGATTCTTCTCATGAGTTTTCGTGTCCAGCACTTGCTAAAACCATCTGATTCTTCCTCCTTGGAGTCGCCATATGTGTAATTTATAGCTCTTTAAAGCAAGAACTTGCAAAAAATCCACATCAATTTTGTTGCAATGAAGATGAAGACCTCTAAGGTCCCACTGGGCATGCCAAAACTGTTCTTGCAAATCAGCAGCACCCCTGGATGTTGATTAGGCTTCTAGTTTGATGTTTTAGACATCCAGTGTGATTACACAACATTGAATCCTCTCCCCAAGTGTGGGACTTGAAAAATGGGAAAGGAATCTCTATTATTGAGGCTAGTTCCTCAACTCCTCTGATTAGTTATATCACTTGCACAATTACAGAGGTTTAAATTCCTAATTTTACTCTAAATTCCAAAGGGACAAAGATAGAGAATGCAAAAAAGCTAAAAACTAATGCTAATAGGTGATGCACCAAAGGAGTGGTGAGCATTTCTCACTTCTGCAGATTGACACAGTTCATAAAATGCAACAAAACTTCATGCACAAACTGATAACTGTAATGAAGAATCAGAAATTAATCAAACAACACCAGCAGAGGATGAAAAATTAATCACAGGGCCTGTATTGTTATTTTAATGTCAAAATCACTTGCATTACGACACCTGAGAGGCAAAAATAGGTTGCAGTTCTTAGAAAAGGTATGTTATTCCACCAAAATCACTTTTAAGGTGAGAAAGGGGACCTGTAATACACAAAAAATGTTCAACCCTTTGAAAATGAGCCAAATTTGGCTTTTACAGTGCAAGGGACCAGCCCAGGAGAGAGAAACATTGGAAAGCATGGAAGGGGTTCAATCATTAACCAAAAAACATTCAAAACAGCATGGGCATTCTTACAGATCCATTCCCTGACATTTTTAACCATGCTGGGAGATAATGCGAGCCATTCTTCATTAAAAAATGTTGGTTGAAACCTCATTTCTATCCATGACCACGTGCCAGAGGTGTTTTTATATTTTATCTCTCTAAAATCCATGAAAATGCAAAATTGACCATAGAATATTGTAGATAATTTCACTAGCTTTCCATTGATATAAATAACGTGAAAAGCCGAGCTTTGGATCAAAAGTTATGGCCATTTGAAATTTTAGGGCAAAACAGGGCCAAATCGGGTTGGCGAGCAAAATTTTTGAATTTTTACCTTTTTGGTCATTTGGAAAATTTCCCAAAATTTCCCCATGCTCCACCATTCTAGGTGCCACGTGGCATGTTTTTATTTACCACGGGCCCATCCTGCTCCATTTTCCTTTATTTTTGCCTTTGGAAAATTTTCTAAAATTTCCCAGCCGATGATGAGTGAGGACACGTGGCACGTCTTGACCTGGGTGCGAGCTGTCCTTCCAAATTTTCCTTACGGTATTTTCTTAAGTTTTGGCACCACCTAGACACATGGTGAGATTCCATTGGCTCGCAATAAGGGGGGCGGGCTTTCCTCTTTGAATTTTCCTTTGTTTTCTCTTTGGAAAATTTTCCAAATTCTCCCCACCCTCTGCCGGTCTGAGACATGTGGCGGCATATCATTGGTCGTGGGCCCTCCGCAAGATTTTTCACCTTTGTACAAACACCTTGGGAAAAAATCCCAATTTCCTCCTACGCTCTGCAAGTTTGACCCCTGGGGACACGTGGCGAAACATGATTAGTTGTCGGGGGCAGCGGGCCAAAAACTCCTTCTTTGAAATTTGGCGAAGCATTTTTCCAAAAATCCAACTTCTCCTCCACCTTCCAAAACTCCCATGCCATAGGACACGTGGCACATTTTTATTGGCCATGGGATTTCCTCTTGTAATTTCCATGAGCCAACACTTAGCCAAATTTTTCAAATTTTCCCCTGGACACGTGGCATCACCTGATTCGTCGGCGGGCCTGTGGGAAAATATTTCCTCTTGAACACTTTGCCAAAATACTTGGTAAAAACCAAGTTCTCCTCCAACCCCGCCACTTCCCTAGACACGTGGCGGCATCTCATTGGCTGCGGGCCTTGAAGGGGAAAATTTCCCACAAAAACTCCACCGAGCCATAACTTCAAAAATACATGGAGTTAGGAGGAAAACTTTACCTTTCTAGAAAGCTGAGAAATAGATCTATCCAATGGTGCCATTTCTAGAAGGTTTTGAGTGCACGAAAAAAAAAGAAATATGACTAAGGCACAAGAGAGGGAAGAATGAGAGGAGGTAGCCACAAAAATGAGTAGGGGGCACATTTTGGATAACAGTAATCAATTCCTCCTTGAGCAGGTCTTCTTTGACAAATGTCTTGAACTAAGTTTTAATATCTTGAAGAGAGCAAGGAACACCTGAGGTTTCATCATGAAGATGGCAATGAATATTCTTAAAGGTAGATGTAACACAAGTCTTGAAAGATTCTCCTTACATCAACTATTTCTCAACTCGCTTAAGGCTTCTTCCGAACTTTTATTTTCCATTCCACACTAAAAACCCATGACCTTGACATCATAAAAATTTACTAGCCATCAATATCTTTTCATCACCTATCCCATCGGCAAAGATCTGTGATGCATGCACTACTCCAAATTTTTAGTTCTTTGTCCATAGTTCTAATAGAGGAAGAGAGTTTGTGTTTCAAGTTGGCCACCTTCTCATTGAGTTTAAAGGCCTCTACAATGAAGTTCAAGCCTACGATGGTCATTTCATTAACCATGGCTTCAAAAGCCCTTCCATAAGTGGAATACTTTGTAAATCATTGATACTCTCAACCTCATCCCGACTAAGAATCATTGGAGGTGGAAGGGCAGCCAATGGAGTGGGATCCAAAACCTTATCTTTAACCAATAATGACTTGATGAAGCTGGAAAGAACTTGATTTTGTTCTTCCAACTGTTCTATAGTTTGTTTACCCTTTTCCACTCTCTCAATAACCTTGGTTATTGTTTCTTGGAGGTTATGTACCTCACTCTCAAGAGTAGATTCTCCCTTTGGAATTCTAGAAAGTTCTAGGTCAGAGGCTAATAGATCTTGCTCTACCTTATCAACCTTAGGCTTTACAACCTCTAGAAATTGTTGGCCTTGAACATCTGTCACAATTCTTGAAGTTTTTTTATCTCTCTTTGCTAGAGGAGGAGTAGTACCTAGCAAAGTTTCCACAAAGATCAACATTTGGCCATGTCAAATGGGAAGAATGTTTTCTCTTCCTACTATAAACCAAGGGTTACACCCATGAAAAAGTAGAAGAAGAAAAGAAAGGACAAGAGGTCCAAGAAGTGAACCCATGGCACTTAGGGTATTCACCATGGTTACCTCTAGTAAAGAGGTGAGTGAGGCATCTAGAGCTTCTTGTGTAGAGGAATATGTGGTACTATGAGGCTCATTGCTAGGCACCTCCTCATATTCTATTGTAACTTCTAAAGTTGATGCATATTTTGGTACTTCACCATCATCACTTTCACTTTGATAATAATAATATTTTATAGCCACAGAACACAATCTTGAATTCCCTAGAAGATGTTCTTCCTCAATTTTCTCTTGTTTAACCTATTTTATCTTCTTTTGGTATACTTCAGTATAAGAAGAGGGATTAGATGATTCGGGTTCTTTAATTGAGGAAGAAGGAGGGGTTTGTCACGAGTACCTTTGTGTTAGGTGTATGTGTTCCCTTCCTAGGTGTTGAAGTATCTTTGGAAGAAGATCTGCTCCCGATTCTTCTTAAGCTCTCGAACCTTTCTGTCAAACCAAACTTTGGTTCTTACAAGGACAGGGCCAAAATCTAAGCCAAGTCATCCTTCTCCTTCTTGTACCAATCCGAGATCTTCCAAAGGATTATGTTTTATTATGATCTCACATTCAAAATACTACAATTATTCATCATCATCCCGGAACCCTTCAGAATTTGATAGAGATTGAGCTCTTTAATAAGTTGTAGAGATATTTTGTCATATTTCCTCGACCTTGCTTCAAAATCATTTGCACAATCATCCCATAAACCTCGGCATCGGCTGTGATGATAATTTATTCTAAGGTTCCAATTAATGAATTTCTTCAAATCAAAACAATTCCTAGGCACGAAAAAGTGGACAATGAGGAATGTGGGGAATGTGGCCAATCGGGAATGGAAGGCCCTACAAAACTTGGGACATGATGGAAAAAAATGTCCGATAGACCCATGAAATCACCAAAATACCTCAAAAAACGTGAATTTTACTATCTCCTCAACTTTTCACTTCACTAGAACATCACTAAAGTGTGTCAACTCAAAATTTTCAATTTTATAACTTTTAAAAGAGGGGAAATTTTGAGAGGAAAACATTATGCACATAAAATTTCATTTATCCATTCATCAAAGGCATTAACACCCTTCTTGGTTATGAAATATTGTCATATTTATAAAGCTACAAAAGAGAGATGGATGAAATATATAGAAAAGAAATAGAAGAAAGCTATCTTTGCATTTTCTTTTTAGTGAACTATATATTTACTAAGAGACTGCAAAATTTACAACTCTTTGGAATGAGGGAGTCATAAAATATATAGTTTTTAAAATGACTCTTTTCCTACCCCCATATGACTTTTCACTAACCTTAAGAACTTGTGACCTTTCACATCCCTAGGAAATCAAGTGAGTTCTTTTTATTAACTAGAGGAAAATCATTATAATGTTTAACTATAGGTCATATTTAAATGAACAAGAGAAAATAGAAGATTAAACCCACATTAATGAAGAAATATAACATGAGAGAAGAGAAGAAGGGGGTGGGAAAGAGAGAAGAGAGGAGATAGCTACTCTAAAGAAGATGGTGTATTTGTCGATGAAGATCCATTTGTTGAAGGAATGCAGGAGAGGTCTCCTAGAAATATCTCAATTCCATTGAAGTCCTTGCTAAAATGAGCCACTTATATGGGCAACCTTCTCCACTTGAGGAATGTGCACAAATCTTAGAGCCTTAAGCTTATTATCTCATGTTTTGTTGATAATTTTACATTTTTTGAACTAGGCTTGATGCTCCTTTACAGTGTTGGAGATAACACATCTGACCTCTAAAAGATATTCCAAGGTGTCTTCATTAAAGGAGAATGGGTCTCCTACCTCTTTCTTAACTAGTTCTTCAAATGGATTCATGAGATCATTCACCAAAGTGTTCTCATTTATCACAGGTAATCCAAGATTCTACTCTTCCATGTTGATTTCTTCTTGAATTTTTGAAGTGATATTATCACATAAACATAAATCATTGAGAGCATGATTCATCATCTCATATCAAACAACCAAAGTTTAGGAACAAATTGGAAACATGTTTTTAGATTGAGAGTTGAATACTATTTTGCCAACTAATACGTAAGAAGAATTGATTTTTCCCATCTCAATCACCAAGTAGAAATATCTAGTCCCAATGTTATTTATCCTTTTCAAACTCATCCCCAATCATCTTTAATTTTTCAGCAGTGGAAATCATGAGTTAAAATAGTGAAATAATTTTTGGAAACAAGGTTGTACCTTTATCAAGTATTTTGTTCACCCACTTATCATTGGCCCTACCTTGCATTGTAAATCCCTACATCCTTCTGATTTATTCTAGATCAAATTTTATTATTAGAGTGACTTATTCAATTGGGAGAGATGTTACATGATTAGGCTCCATGAAGGATTGAAAATATGAGGTGATATTCCTCATGTGTTCTTCCAATTGTTCAATCTTCTCCTTGTACTCCTCATTTCTCACAAGAAGGTGAGTGGAAGATTATTTGAATAGATTGGCATATCCTTAATGTATTTCCATCCCTAAAGGAATTCTGGTCATTTCATAGTTACATGGGTTCACCTTTCTAATAGGTTTGACTACCTTTTTTTTGAGATACTTATACATACTTGATTTCGTGAGAAAACACCAAAGTAGTGAGAAGTAGTCTGAGATTTCTTAGCTCGCTTTACTTTCACCATCATTGGAATAGCTTTAAAATATGGCAATATTGTCATTGGATAGTGTGAGCCTCTCCTCTAATCATTTCCTACACCCATGTGAATATCTCCATAATCTCAATCTTAGCACTAAGCATGATTTCATTTTCAAGCTCAAAGTGAGAGGGTAAATCTTACATTTGTTCATTTGGTGCAACTATAGAGGAGGATATACTTGGTGCCTGATTATGAATTGGTTTATCGGAGGGATTAATTTCTCCTTGCTCCAAATATTCTATAGGATCTTAAATGATTCTCTCTTTCTTATGCATCCTCCTATAGTGGTGAACAGGACTTTCCATTGATTTCCTTTTTGTGAGCTCTCCCGAGTGAGAATAGATTGTGGTCCTCTAGGTTTCCATCAAAGTAGAGAGATGAGATGTCTACCTTCTAAGAATCTCAAAACCACCCGATTCCATTAATTCAGCCTTATTTTTCTTGAACCATTCCTTATATCTTTAGAATACCATTTCATTTCTTTCATTGATGTCTCCTAACTCATGAATGTTCCACGAGACTTGTGGGAGAGGTGAGACCTTCACCACTTGATATTCAAGATCATATAATTCAATCCCATCATCTTCTACTCCATCCTTGAACCAATCAAATCTGAAATTTCTCATCTAGACACTTGTAATTCTCATGTGATCATGCTCTCTTACCTCAAAATCATTCGGGTAATTTACCCAATAATCTTTGATCTATATAACATGGTCTAAATTGGGAAGATCGAAGGTATCATGGTTGCTTCAGATGTAAAAATCTACCTTGGCTGTTTATGAATAGAGGTTTAAGGGAGAAAATGAAGATTCAAGATTTGAGGCATCAATGGCATTCTTACATGAGAAGATTCCAAGAGAGATAGGAAATGACACACCTTTCTTCTTATGCGGTTATTGATTTTTCCATTAACATGAGAAAGTTTCCTGCATAGCTCGAACATCATGATCTTATCACCAATGTATTTCAAGAGCTTATAGGGACTAAGATCAAACCATAAAACTATGATATATGAGAAGTTCAAAAATTGAGTGAAGTAAGACCCATATCTCTTGATCAATACAACAACTTGAGAAAATATCCTTAATTCAGGGTTACCTTCCAGTAACCATATGATGAACATGGTGAATGCATCATTCACCTTGAAAATTGATTATTGATTTCTTTGAGAGTTGGTTCTGGGTAACTTTTGTAGGTGGGGGCCCTTTGAGAAAAAGTTTGACTAAGGGTCAGGCCTATGAATGGTCTTATACTCGTGAGATAATATACTAGATATGATGTCATTGAAATTTTTTTGGTGGCCTACAAATAAAGCAATTGATGGTGGACATTATCACTTATTATTTATCCCCAATTAATCATCTATTTTCCTTCGATGACAATGAAGATGAATTTTTCCATCCAATATTGAAAATATTTGTTGGCCTCTTATCCCATTACCATACTCAAGAAAATGATTGTATTAGAATAGCCTTTGTAAAACTCATTTACCAACAAAGATTTTGGTACATGAGAAGGCTTCCTCCCTTGCTTCACCCATTAACCCAAAGGTGAGGCTCTAGAGATAGGATTCATTATTCAACCATTTTCCATATGAAAAATCATTCATGATGATGACCATGTTGTTACTTATTGCAATATACATACACCTTTGTGAAATTCCATTTGGGGTGAGCATTATAAATATGGAGTTGTTGTCTTCTCTTTTGATTCTTGATTCTATCTCATAGTGTTGAGCATATGCTAGTATGAATTTTATACTCTAAACAGACATAGGATGACCTCATACAACATACAATCCACTCGTGAAAATATTATCTTCCACTAGTTCCATTGGTCCTCTAAGCATCTAATTCTTCGTATTCCATGTCCATGTCAACAACATCATTGTCACCCACACTGGATATTTTGATCTTTGGGGTTGAAATAGGCTCTAGACCAGATAAATTAAACATCATGATGCCCAAAATTAAAAAAGGTGAGATAAAATAAAACCAACATCTACTTCCTGTAATTGAATCTGAAACTTTCTATTTTTAGCATGTAGGGTTTACGAAATGCTTTTTTGGGAGAATGTGATTTTTTCTCATATTAATTTTTATGAAGATCCTTACATGATGAGAGTACCTTCATATATGTTAATTTATTGTTTTTTTTTTATTTTATATTTTTATTAAGTTGTTATTTTCTCTTTTAGGAAAACTATATTTTTCTTGAATTGCCTATTTTTCCTAGTTTACCATTTCTATTGTTTCTCGGATGTGCTTTGAGAAGAGAGACCTTACAATTTTTGAGGGCTACTATTTTTAATAAGCTATAGCATAAAACACCTAGTAATTTTATAATGTGTACTTATCATTGTTTGTTTTCAACAAAAATACCTCATCACATTTAGCTTGTCTTCGGGATCCCATGCTCCAAATTTCATATTGATCCACCGACTATAACTCTTGCAAATTTAATAAACAAATTCTAGGAAATAATTTTTATATTTTATATAATTAAAAATTTATGGCATCATCAAATTTTTAATGAAATTATTCTTGAAGGCTCTTGGAATGAAGATCTACTAAGAAAATTTTCACCGGAATCTAACTATAGGTTTGAAAGTTATGAATAAAACATTTTTTTCATGTTCATGGATACCATGGAAAAAATTTGATAGCATGTCTAGTTTTTTTAATATTTTTCAAGGTTTAATGGCATAAAAATGTTAGTAATGTCGAATTGGGTGAAGAAATAACCTTGGGAGTTAGTTATTTTATGTTTTCAAGTTACCCACTAGTTATTTTTGTTGTGGTGTGTGCAAGAAGCATATAACTTAAAGTTAGGGTTTTGAAAGCTTGAATATGGGGTCAATTTTTGTGTCCCCTTAGTCCCCTTGGGAATTGGAACAAGGGGTACAAGAAAATTCACCTCGAGTAAGTGAGGACATGTGGTATTGCATGGTGAGAGGATGGAGAGATGGCAAAACATGTCCTTACACTGGGAGTTATCATCCGATCATATGAATAACTTGAAGAGGGGATATAATGTGGTGAATTTTTGTGTCCCCTCTATCCCATTAGAAATTGGGATAAGAAAATTCACCCCGAATCGATGTTTAAAAGTGTCACTATGTAATACGAGGAGGGAGAGATGGGGAAAGGCATGCTTTAGTACTAGGAAATTAGAGGATGGTCACATGGATAACCAAAGGATGGGATAGGATGGGGTGAATTTTTGTGTCCCATGTTCCCCTTAGGAATGGGGAATCATTTTTGGAATTGGGAAAAGGAGGAAAATATTTTTTCTCGAGAAAAAATGATGACAAGTGTGCAAGGAGGGAGATGATTTTAGCCATATTAGCACTCTGTCTGGGATGAAATAGGTCATATGGGGGACACAATGGAATGGATAAGGTTGAGATAAATTTTATGTCCCATCAGTCCCTATGGGAAAGGGAAAAGAGGGATACAAAATTGTGCCATGATTCCAAAAGGTGATATGTATCACCCTAAAAATAACAAAGTATGAGAAGCATACCCCACACAAGAGAGAACTTGACAACGTAATTCCCAAAGCTCCATGTTGTCTTTTCAGATGAATTTTTTTTTACTCAAAATACCATTTAATGAACAATAAGATAGGTTTGAGACCTCCATTAGTCTTTTATTTTTAAAAATTGGCCCCTATTTCTTCAGGATAGTTTGGTGTGTCTTCGAAGAATGAGTTCCTCAGAAACCATCGAGATCTTGTGAAATATGTGAGGATTCCTTAACATTTCCAATTCCTATTTTATTGATTCCTAAATCCTTGTGGAGCTCCCAAAATCATCCAAAGGTGAGGTTCAAGTACTTATTTTGACTACATGCTCCCTATACCTGAAAAACCCGATGTTGTACAAACTATCCCTAAACCTTCAAAACATCCCTAAATATTCCTAAATAATTTCCAACACATAAATAACTCTTCAAAACCACTTCTAGATGAGTGTGGTATTTCATATCCTTCTTGAGGATGCACATTTTCCTTGAAATAGCCAAAAATTATCTTTCTATGCCTACTTTGGAAGACTAGTCATCGAAGAACTTTACTAAATGAGATGAATGACCCTATTACAACATTTAAAACACTAGGAAAACAATTTCATCTCATTGGGAGGACCTATAAGGTCGGGATTAGCATGATACAGAAGATAAATTTATCTAGAGAGGGGGTTCAGTGGGATTTTCAAGTAAATTTTGACACTTGGGCTTAGTTGTCATGGTTGAAGTTTGAAATTTTGAACTTGAAAAAATGCATGAAAATAGTTGGCTCCCACTTTTGGACTTATTCTGGATCTAAAAAGTGAGGACAAGAAAAACCCATTTTTTAATAATTTCAAAATAATGTAGGCCAAAGTGGTACCTACCTCGAGTAACTTATATGCACTCACCATGGTGAAGAAGTTGTTGGCGTTGTCCTGTATAGGTGTTTTCATTGATGAAAAACCTCATTAATGACAAATTGGATGATGGATTATGGTCATCACATGTTGAATATGATGATGACATGATGATTTAGATGTGCTCTTGGTGATATCAGTTGATCCAAGTGAGGATTGTTTGCTCTCGCAAACCAATTATGGTGACATAAATAGCCTAGGTAACATTGCATAGAGTTATGAGCTTATTGGAATCTTGAGAATATTTTTGGCATGATGGAGATCATGATTAGAGAGTCCTTGACCACTCACATGAGTCAGAGGTGCAGATACATGATGATGACCATGTTGCAGGTGTTCATTTAGATCACGTAAGGTTAATAGATTACAATAGGTTGAGACATGGAGATATAAGAGATCATGGATACATGTAGGAAGGTGTATCATGATGCAATAGGTATTTTAGGTCCTTTTGAGTGTTTTCATGTTGTGTTATGAGGTTGTTTCATTGACCCTAACCTTTACAATGAAAAATCCTAAGATCTAGCTATGCAAGTCTCATTATATAAAATGATTGAGAGTTTATTATGAAATTATGAAAATTTTATATATTATTAGGGTGTTTCCTTGTGATATGGGAAAACTTTTAGGTTTCCAGAATGATTATTTTACATGTTAAGTCAGCTTTTGTTAAACATGGTCAAGAACAAGGTCATTTCTAGCTCGAATTGGTTCTACTGATGCTCACCCTAAATCTTGTGCTTTTTATGGGACCTTGTGTCTTTTAGATATATTTCTAAATTTATTATATAATATTTTACAAAATGAATGAGGTCATTTCATCGTCAGGTTTTTATGAACAAATGTTATGAAGGTAAACAACTCATTATGTGTTTAAAACCCTAGCTTGAAATTGGTTTGAGATAAATTCTTCCTAAGTGGATATTTTTTCTATATGGTTATTTTATGATGATTTTAACATGTATAATAATCCTCCATATTTCCATAAAGTTATGGTATAGGTTATGGTGATGAGTGGACCCCACTTAAACAGCAACTTCTCAAACTTGATTAGGTTTGGGACAAGGTTGTCCAAAGACATTGCAAAATAATGACCATTTTGTGATGTATGTTAGTTTTTATTGATTTATAAATATGTTTCTGGTAATGGTGATATATTTTTATCGTTAAGTGTGATTCATTTCTTTTTATTGGTCAAAGGGCACTTTCGGGTTGTTAGAAGAAGTCTTCATAAAATGGACATCGATGAGATAAAAAGGAGTTAAAAGGTGATTCAAGTTATTTTGGAAATATAATTTAGATATAGTTTTTTTATATAATTATTTTCTTAGTATGAGTTGATTTATGAGGTTTCTAGGTCATTTTGTGGATAAGAAGAGTTTTGGATTTTCGGGATATAAATGCATTGTTTGAAAGTTTGAGTTTATTAGTGCATGAAATGGACTGGGTGATACTTAATATCACCTGGAATGTGAAGAGGGATGAATTTTACATCCATTTAATTAATTTTTAGGTCTTTAAATTATCATCAAGGGTGATTACCAGCTACATTTGTAAAACTATGTTTTGGGAAGCTTGATTTGGTGAAAGACAAAGTTGATGTGGTTTGAACTAGTGATATTTTATGAGATCTAAATTATTTAGTGTTATAAAAGTTATTAAATTTAAATTTAGTGGTCATATTCCATATTTTAGGTTGTATTTTATTATATTGAAGCCAAAAGGTAAAGATAGGGTGCTGGAAATAAGTGTTTTGTGAAGGCAATTAGCCACTGGGCCAATTAAACAAAATAATTTGATTGGTTCATGTAAATTACAACCAAGGATGATGTTTAAATTTTATTTTAAACATTTATGATTAATTTTAGAGAATGAATAATATTATTTTTTGTGTCAGGATATTTTTCTCATCCCAATGATGGGGTTTTGAGGATTTTTAGTGCATGGATGAAGGGTTTTGGCTATGCCAACCTACTTGGGTCACTTTTGATTGTTAAGATAAATATTATGGGATTGTGAAAATTTTAATGGTCAAGATAAAGGAGGGATACCTAAATCTTTTTAATTTTAATGAAGGAGAGCTTATAAAAGCATAATTTTTGGTGCTTTGTGAGTTATTTGTGTGTGTGAAAGAAGTGCAACCTAGGTGTGAGAGTTTAGCAGGTGTGTGAGCATGAATTGAGATATTATAAAGTATGTTATAGGTTTAGGAATAACAACAATCATTTTTTCACGAATTTGAAGCCTTGATAAGTGAATAAAGTGATTATTTGTGCATGTTTAAAGACCTAGGGTTTGAAGGTGTTCGAGTTGAATCATATGATCACCATCATATTCATGCAAGTATGTTTTTTTAGTATTATTAGAAATATTTTAGGGGTAGGTGCTCCTTGTGGGTTTAGTTCCTCACTAAAGAAATATCTTGTGATATGTAAAATTCACTTGAGTCTTTGTTATATCTAATATTAGTAAAGTTATCGGTGGGTTTTCTTCCCTTGATGGTTTACCACTTACTTCTTATGTTATGATGTTTCTTCTTTTGTTCATGGTTTATTGAATGAATTTTATATGTTGTAATGCACACACTAATGAGTGGATATTTGATTAATGGTGTATGCGAGTGATCTAAAATTGAAATTGAATTTGTAAGGATTGATTCACCCCGCATCTTAGTCCATTGTGCTTCCAACAATTGGTAACATAGTGGTTAATTTTGGAGAATTTTGATCACTTGAAGGATATCCTTGAAGCAAAAAAATGGTGAGTGGTTCAGTTATTTACAAGGAACAATTATTGATGCCATAACCTATGATTTTTTGAGTATGAGGATGAAGACTTACATTATTTCTCAAGGGTTTGATGTTTGGAAAATTTTGGAAGATGACTATACTCCTTTTGCCACTCCTCCTACTAGTAAAGTAGAAAAGGATGTATATGAATACAATGTTAAGGCCTTTAACTTTATCATACATGGTCTTAGAGAATTTGAGTTGGGAAAGGTAATGTATTACAAATCGAAAAGGAAGCATGGGAGAAATTTCAATTTTTGTATGAAGGTGACTCAAAGGTAATAATTTATAAGCTTCAAAATTTTAGAAATCAGTTTGAATCTCTTAAGATGAATGATGAAGAGTCCATTGTTTCATATTTACTTAGAGTTGACAAGGTTGTCAATAGCATGAAAGGGTTAGGAGAAGATGTAAAATAAGTTGTTGTTCAAAAGGTTTGAAGGTCACTAACTCCTAAATTTGATTCCAACATATTTGTCATAGAATAAGAAAATAATTTGAATACTTTTAATATGGATGATTTACATGGTACTTTGATTGTTTATGAGATGAGGATGGTTGAATCCAATCTCTGCTAAGAAAGAGGTTTCTTTCATATCTGAAAAGAAAACTAAGGGTAAAAAGATTAAGGAGGTTGATGATGCTCCTAAAATTGATGATGAAGAACTCTTTACAATGATGGCTATAATATTGAATGTTGGCTCTATAAGATACAAAGGTAAACTCCCTTTAGAATGTTTAAAATTGTGTAAGGTGGATATTTTTTCTATTAATTGTCCTCATAAACACAATAAAGAAGATCATGATAAGAAGTATCCTAAGTATGAATAACGAAAAATAGCTTTAAAATGTTTCATAAAAAGAAAAGGATTTTTATAAAAAGGAAGATGATTAATTGTCTGATGCTAGTAGTGGTGTTTCAGATTCTAAATATGAATCAAATCATGATGATATATGAAATGAGGCATTTTCATGACTAATGATGTTATGAGGTCTTTTGGTGAAGGTTCTTCACTATTAGGAGATTTTATATCAGGTTATTGCAGCTATTCTGATGAAGATGAAGTGGAAGTCAAAGATAATCTTGATGGAATTCAAATGGAGTTGAAACATGCTAAGAAAGAGAACAAAAATCCAAGTTTTTAGGTTAAGGAGTATGAAAATCATATTCATATGCTAGAAGAAAAATACAAGTCTGAATCAAGATAGAAAAATGAGTCAATCAAATTAGTAAAAGAAAAGGTAAATTATCTTTTCTCAAGATTGCAAGATAAAAAAGTGTATGTTCAAAATTTGAAGAAGATATAGATTTTATAAAGGCTGAGCTGATAGAGGTTGGAAACAATACTATCTTTTCATAAGTTTGATGAAAGTACCAAGGATATTGATGATCTCTTGAGCAATCAGAAAGTTATAGGTAATAGAGATGGTTTAGGCCTCAAAGTTGAAGTGAAAGAGGTATAAGTGAAGCAAAAGGACCTATTTTAAAGAAAATAAGTAGGCAAAACAAGAAGCAAGGATGAAAATAAGGAGACACTCATCAAAGGAAATGTGAATCCAAGGCCAATTAGGAAGCCTAATCCCTCAAGGTATGAAAGAACTTTCAATGGATATTTTTATTCATGTAATGTGTTTTTCATAGAGAAAGAGAGTGTAGAAAGTATTATAGATATACTCATCTATAGAGAGACAATGAAAGTGAGTTCTCTAAGAGTGTGGCATGCTATAATTACAATGAGAAAGGTCATGTTGCTATATTTTTCTTGAATGATCCACCTAGACATGTTGATGGTTTCAAGAGGAAGAACACAATGGTGTGTTACTTATGTAATAGAGTTGTTCGTGTTCATAGGAATTTATATTAAGGTTATTAAAGTCAAAACAAGAGTTTTCAAGGTTCTAGAGTACAAGGAAGTGGCCTTCAAAGATATAGGATGCATGACAATGGTCCAAGAAGGACTTGGGAACTAAGAAGAGATCATGATACTTCAATAAGAGATGGTGATGATAGAATGAAAGGTATAATACAGATCTCATAGTAGAAGAGAGAAGGAGTTATACATGTTTCTAAGAGGGCTTGGGACCTCTTCAAGAACTTATTTTAGGTATTCATGGTGCTCATATACCTCTACTATGCTTCTTAGAGGTGTGTAATTTCATAAGAAGCATTGGAGTGAAGGGGAATTTTCTAATTCAATGGTTTTCTCCTCCTTTATGTCAAGGTATGTCTTCTCAAGTCACTTTTCTAGTACTCTTGTATCTAAATTTTTTATAATGTTTTTTGAGTCAAACTTTAAGTCTTGTTTTCTTCATGAGTACATGACCTTTTTAACAAGTTTGTGTTTGCATTACCATGGTGTATTTTGAGGTATGATATGACTCGGTGTGTAAAATAATCTTGATAAAATATCATATGAAGTTTTTAGTGTTATGGAATTCATGAAGTGAGTGCTCATGTTCTCTTTGTCTGAGTTTAACAATATTGGTTGAGTATGTGGTCTATGGAGTTTCATGGTGTCAAGTATGAGTTCTTGAAGTCTACATTTTTTCATTCTCATCGTGAATTTTTTTGTATGATGTGTTTAGGGGAGTATGGGAGTCAATTTTATGTCTCTTATGTGGTCTATTATGTCATAAAAACATGAGGTAAGTATTATGGTTGTCTGAGTCTCTATCTTACAATGTTGTCTTACATAGTGTTTTGTGGCACTTCAAAGGATCTACTTTGAGTAATAAATGAAGTATTTGGGCCATGTCTCAATAATTTCAAGGTATTTTTGAGAATTTAAAATAAGTTTTAAAGATGTGTTGAGTCATGATGACTTGGTTGGATCATTATTTATATGCGGATTGCACAATTGTTCTTGAAGGTTGTCAAGTGGAAAGTAAGATGGATCCATGCATGAAAATAATTATTCACTCCTCTCAATCATGTCAAAAGGATCTCAGGAGTGTGAGAAATTACATTACATTGTTTATGATCATGTTTAGGCTCTTGAATTCAAAGTTTGAACATTTTTGTAGCCTATCTTAAATGACTAGGTTCTTACGGTGCTTTTTTGAGTAGTATGGAAGGAATGATGATGTTGAAGGTGAAGATGGTGGAATATAAAGATAAAACCTTGAGAAAAACATATAGGTTGGTTATACTTCAATATTTAAGTGATCTCAATCTCCAAATATGGCTATAATTTTAGGACTATTTGATAGTTAAGTGAAATCAAATTTAAAACCGATGAGACCTAATTTCTAAGTGATGAATGTGCTAACTACGTAATTATTTCTCGAGAACAATATTTAAGGCTTATGGTAATGATTATATTCTTAAATAGGTATCCATATCAAAATAAATATCATCATAAAAGTATTTTCATCAAAATATAGGCACAATCTTTGTTGAAATAGGGCTTGTATGACTAGTAAACGAGATAAAAAGTATGAAGAAGATGAAGTAGTGAATTTTTAACACATTTAAAAATATTACAAGGCATAAATGAGCATGTAAAACCTATTATTTCACTCTATATGATGGTCAAATTCAAAATATGCTATGTGTTGAACTTGTGTAATATTGAGAGGTTCAACACTATGTTTGTGTAAACACATGGTTGTATGTGAATACTTGTATTCTTTGAGGCTTCCAAATTGGTGTGTATGATTGTAAATGACATTGAAATTATGTGTATGATCAAAGAAACATGGTATACTTGGTTATCTTTCTCAAATGTGGAGTTTACAAGTGAAATTTTGTATGAGGTACTTCATGACAATGTTGATGGAAAGTGATGAATGGTACAAGTATGAAAGCTAAATTACATTGTCCTTTAAAGAGTTTGAAATTTAAGAAACTGGTATATGTATGTGTAAAGGTATTTTATACTTTGAAATCATGTAAAGAATATTAATCTAGACATGGTAAGTCTGTATTATCCTCTTGTGACATCATGAATAAGAAAGGTTATGTTATAGGTTAGTATTGTGCATCTACAGGTTTAGAGATAATATATATTACAATTATTGTTGAGATATATCTGAAAGAACATAGTTATGCTATGATGAAGATGGATTTGGGAATTGAAATTATGTTGAATATGATTCAAGGTATGACCATTCTCATTTAATTATCCTATTTTTGCCTTGATCCAAAACTATCTTCCTACAGTTATGGTGTTTGAGATAAAGGAAGGGTATGACATCTTGTGTGGAATACAGTGCTTGTTTAGTCCATTCATGGTATGTTGGATGATTTTAAACTGATACATAAGGAATAGTTGTTACCTCAATGAAAGAGAATAATATGACTAATGGACTATGATATGACTTAGTATGGACATTTAAATCCAAAGCTACAACATATAAACTTGTAGGTGGTGATTGAGAATAGTGAAAGTTACTCTTAAAGACTTCATAGCATCATTGGTTTCTCCTAAAGGTAGTTCAAGCTAATTGATGGTGGTGAAGTTATAATCTATGCTCATAATTCATGTTTGAGTCAAATTTGATAAGATCAAAATCTCAATAGGTTTTTCATTGTGTTACATTGGTCCATATAGTTACTTATACATGTGGATGAGGTGTTTGTGTCTACAAAATACATGAATATTACATATTGTTACTATATGAAGGTGTTTTAGGTAAGGTCGTGTGCTATAAAGACAAATTTTTGATAAGTGAAGCTAAATTTGTAGGTAAGGATGGGGTTTTGATGGTAGATAGTGTACAATGGTATGAAAATATGCTTCTACAGGTATATACATTTACATGATCCAAATTTAATAGGGGATTAGGGTATACCCTTATAAAAGGTGGCATTGGTGTTCTCAATACATATAAGATATAAATTTGGTGTTTTTCTTCAAGTTCAAACATGTTAAGGAAAAAAGTGCATCATCTCACTCAAATATGATTGTCAAATACTTCAAGAGGAGCTTTAGGTAAGTGCCAAAGTGGGTGAGTCAATATCTTGATAAGATATCAAGATAAGTTTCTTGAATTTGAAATTTTATACTAGATATGGTGGTCTTAAGTCCAAGGGGAGTTGTGGATTGAATAGTCATGATGTCCATGGTGTCATATAGCTCATTGAAGTTAGCATTTAAATCTCTAAAATGTATTTTAAGGGATATCAGTCTTTATGTTGACTTGAAGTCAAAATGGTAAGAGTTAATCCAAGCTAGTGTCTTAACCGATTTATCCCATAAATGAAGATAAGGATGGTATTATAGTCCCTAAACCAGCATTATTAGTATGCTCATGAAGAATATGGTACATTTACAAGTCTACTACAAAGTGGCATTTTGAAGGTAAAAATAAAGTTGAAAGTAAAAGGACATGTTTTTGCATGTTGAGAGGTGAATGATGGTGTATTTACTCTTAGAAATAGGTATTATGATGATTTTTTCATGTTTATTAGCAATATTAAGAGATTCAAATGTTATTCCAAGGGGGAGTGTTGTGTCTACATGCTTGAAAAGAGGCTAAAACTCTTGATTTGTGTAGAATTTCAAGTTTTTGAGCTTGTTTAAGACATTTGGTTGATGTTTATAACAAAAGCACGACTCTGTGAAGAAGTTTCGAGGAAGATGAAAAACATGATTATACAGGTATGCATTTGTCATTAATATAAAAAGGGTGTAACATTTCCAATTGAAGACCTTATAAACAAGGGATTTTTTTTTTTACACATAATGTTCTTTGTTCTAAATTAACTTAATTTAGAACACACATTCCAAGCTAATAAATTTCATAACAGAAAACCATATGAAGTTGTATTGACTCGATGGAACACCCATCTCTCATTTCATGAGTCGGTATCATACTTGATCTCTCATGTTAACTTAATAATATGTATACTGTGTATACTTGGTTCCTTACCCTTTACGGGGTATTAAGTGTTTTGCTTTGAATAGGCCTATTTGAATATCTCATTATTGATATCCATATGCAATATTGGTTCTTAAACTAGGTGACATAGGACAACGCAACCAACAACTTGCGATACTTTGGCCAAAGATTTTAAACATATTGTTTATGTTTATATTCCTAGATGACATACTCATCAAATGGAATACATCCTTCACCCCACTTGATTTGTTATCTAGAATGGTCTTTACTAGACTTTTTCATTCCACTTGTTCAAGGTTTAACCCTAGCCAAGGTTAGCAATGTGACATAGTGTGGAGGATTTCTTATGATGACTAAGGGTATTTAGACATACTCAATCGAATTGCATCAATTGGGTGTGTCTATTCATCCTAAGTCAATGTGACTTGACCTCGACAATAGATCATGCCCTTATCCATACCTAGGGAAAAACTATGATCAAGTCGAGTTTATGTAGATCCGAGATGATAAAAATTTGAAGGGTGTTACAACATGTCAACTACAACATAGTATCCTTATGAAAACCCAAGTCTTCACGAAGGTACTATACTATAGTTGGCATGTGTCAACATCCATCTGATTTTTCCTCATCTAGGAAAACATACCTTAAATAGAATTTAATGACTTATTAATTTTCTTCATTAAGGATTAATTGTAGTAGCCCTACTGAACAACTAGGTCCATTAACCATTAGGGTTACAAATTAAAAACTGCAATTAGAGTGGGTATGCAGATACATCTACTCCCTAACCATTTCATAGGTTACTTTTTTTTATTTCCAATAACATTCTGATTTATGTTTTACATAACAGATTCAACACACACAACAATGTTGTTTGCCTACTCCCTTACTCAAGCCTGGATTATATAAGTTCATAGCAAGTTATTTTTATATTAGACTTCAATGGAATGAATTCTAATCCCATTTAATTACCTTTCTCTACATTCCTATTCTAGTTAAGGAACTCATCATGAGAAAGCACACCTTCAACTATCTAAAGATACATTCAGATTTATTTCCAAGAGATCTTAAAATAGTCTATTAATCATTGTAGGGAAGTTGTCTTCCCTTTTTCTCATAAAGGGTTAATGTTCATTTATAACCCCATAATATATAACAAGTTATCATCATAGTTTTATTCACCCACAAATATTTGATTTAGATATAGTCATAGTGATATAATTGAATATCCATACATGAAGGTCAACTTAATAAGTTACATTTTCACTAGAGAGGGTAGTGCATCTAATACCCCTGATCTTTATCCAATCTACTCCAAGCCATAAGAGTAAGTTACTGACTAAAAAGTAGAGAAATACTTAACATTTCCATTCACATAATACCCAAAAGGTTACACATCAAGTTCAAACAAGTACAAAAATATTTTATTCATCAAGATGATTCATACAATATAAGTCCAACCACTTCAGACATTTCCAATGTCAAACAACAATAACAAAACAAAATACAAGTAATTTTTTTCATCAAATACATTTCAATAATGAACATATTTTATCATAAAAGATCGAGTCTCTTGATAAGAAAATGTAACATCCTAAAGATATTTTCTCCTTTCATCACTTACGAAGTCCATCTAAAAAATTGCTAGCATGGGTCAGTTCATTGAACTGAGCATGATAAACACTAAACATTAAAATGATGTGCTTTTAGCTAATTGTTCCATAAAAAGAACTTTTGTTAAGAAATAATCATGAGAAATTCAGAAAGACATAACCAAAGGAAGTTACCACACTCAAATAAAGGAGAGAGATAGAAAGATATATACCCAAGAAAAAGTAAGATTAAGTCATGAAATATACAACTTCAACCTTCCATGCTATTACTTATTAACAAAAGAATTACAACAATAATTCAGATAAGTAACATTTCATCATAGCCTTACTAACTCTGTGATACATTACCTTACATGTTTCCCTTCTCAGTTAAACCTATTTAATAGAAGGAGATAACTATCCTACTATCTTCTAGGCATAGTTCAGCTAAAGATAAAACAACAATAATTCCATCTCAATATTTCATTCCCTTAAAATCATCCAAAATTTGAGATGATAGTAATCAAATCTAAAAACATAAGAATAAAATTTAGGTTGATTCAAACATCATAACCTAACATGTGCCTCTTATTTGAGTGTCCTACTACTCAAACTCAGAATACATCTCAAATATAAGTTAGAGTCTAGCAAACTAAAAACAAACCTCATCAGAGGTTAAGATTAAATCAACATGCAATAGGACTACACTCAATCCCCCAAAAATACAACATTACTATCATTAAGTCAAGTGAGTAGAATGGTAATATTTATCATTCAACTTCAACTCTAGCAACCATTCAAATATTTTCTACTAATCATAAATACTTGCAAAGAATATTTCCAACCAAAGACAACCATCTAACCAAATAACCTCTGCTTTAGCTATACTTCCCTAGCACAACTTGAACTTAATTCTACCATACATGAATGGAAGATTACATAATGAAACAGACCAAAAATAACAACACCTTCTCAAAGGTTTAAACATAAATAATATTATAGTTCAGTAAGGGATATATTCTTTCCTCTTAGTTCTAGCATGATTAGAAAAAGAGAAGAGATAACAAGAGCATATACAGACAAGCTCAGTCTCAACTGTCCCATACCAAAATCCCAAACTGAGAATGAATCATAGATTGAAATGAGTGAACAAAAAATAAGGAAAGAATGAAGAGAAACACAATCCAATACCTTCCTTCATTCCAAGAGATGGTATAGATAACCAAGATTACCCCAAGATAACAATAAAACCATCTCCTTCAAGATACAATGATGCAAAGGAAAATTCCACAAAAGAGCAAGTCTGAACCAACCTTCCAACTTAGACCCATAATAGGTAAGGAATGAATCAATAAGATACAACACAAACAAGAGTAATTGATTCCTCTTTTCACAAGAACATTTCTTAAGATCTACAAAATTGAAACCTGGTTTAATGACCCAAGGACCAAGGAACATGCTAACATAATACAACGATGATTTATGTTAAAGGAACCACCAAGAGGTTCTAGTATGCTTTCTCAAGGGAATTTTAAGACATTATTTCATATCATATGTTGTTACCTTATTCATTTCCACTAAACACCCTAATGGAACCTTTTCAAAAATCAGTTCATTACACTTACTGGAACCAAACAAATTGAGATTTAACCATGTAATATTTTGAATATTGATAATTGGTTGGAAAATGATCAAGAAGCTAAATTGTTTGATGTTTTGAAGTGTCATACTAGATATTTTCTTGGAAATATAAAGACATGAAAGGAATGCATCTAATTATTTGTACCCATCACATTTATACTGAAAATGTTAAATGAGTTAGGAAACCTTGGAGAAGGATCAATCCAACCTTAAGGGACATAGTCAAACAGAAATTAAAAACTATTACAAGTAGAATTTATCTACCCTATCTCGGATATTCAATGGGTGTATCCTCCTTTAATTGTGCCTAGAAATAATGGAAAATGGAGAATTTTTGTTGATTATATGCAATTGAACAAAGCTACACTTAGAGATTATTTTCCTTTACCATTCATAGATCAAGTTTTAGACAACCTCTCAGGTAAACAATACTTTTCCTTCCTAGATGGATTTATAAGATATAACCAAATCGGGGTAGCTGCTTGAGGATCAAGAAGAAACTAAATTTAGTTATCCATGGGGTAAATTTTCCTACAAATTATTTCCAATTGGAATATGTAGTGCTCAACAACCTTCCAAAGGGATGTACTAGCAATTTTTGCAGATCTAACTAATGATTATGTAGAGGTATACATGGATGATTTTATTGTGCATGGAGACACATTTGATGATGCCTTGAAATTTTTGGATAGAGTATTAACAAGATGTGAGCAACACCATTGTCTCTTAGTCATGAGAAATGTTTGATGATGGTTGATGAGGGGATTGTTCTAGGACATCATATTTCAAAAAGAGGAATTCAAGTTGACCAAGACAAAATTAAGATTATTTGGACTTACTGTTCCTCAAACCCCTACGTATATCAAGTCATTCTCGGAAATGCTCAGGGTATTATAGGTGTTTTATCAAATATTTTAGTAAAAAAATTGTCCCCATGTTTTGTTTTCTTACCAAGGATTGTGAATTTATCTAGGATGAAAAATCTCAATATGATTTTGAAGAGATTAAGGAAAAACTAATCACTTCTCCAATATTAAGAGGACCTAATTCGAGAAACCTTTTCACATCCAAATGAGACCTCAAATAACTCAATTGGTGCAGTTTTGGGACAAAAAGATGAAGAGGGAAAAATGTATGCTATTTACTACCTTAGTAAAAATCTTACTCCCACTAAAATAAATTACACCACCACTAAAAAATAATTCCTTGTTGTGATCTATTCAATTAATAAGTTCAAACATTATATTGCATGGTAGAAAATATTTTTACATACGAGATCCTTCATAATTAGATACTTAATGAACAAACCAAAGTGGTTGGAGGTAGGATAATCAAATGGTTATTACTCTTACAAGAATTTGTATTACTATTGTTGATAATTTAGGAAAATATAATGTGGTATCTAATTTCTTAACAAGATTAACCACTATAAGGGAACAAGATTCAATCAAGGAAAACTTTCTAGATGAAAAATTATTTGCTATTTTAGGTGATACACTATGGTTTTCTGACATGGCAAACTATCTTGCAACAAGGAACTTTCCTCCTTATTTAACTAAGAAATAATTGAAAAGATTAATCAAAACAAGTGAAAAATTTAAATGGTTAAATGGAATGTTATTGAAATGTGGTTCTGATTTGGTTTTATGTAGGTATGTGAGAGAGGATGAAATTTTTGACATACTTAGAGCATGTCACAATGAATCAAGTGGAGTGCACTTTTTAGTAAAAATAAAAAACCCACAAAATTATTGGCATTGGCTATTATTGGCCATCTCTATATAAATATGTGAAGAAATACATCAAGTAGTGTGATACCTATCAGAGGATGGGGCAACCAAATTTTACTAGTGAAATGCCTCTGCAACCTCAAGTGGTGATTGCACCATTTGAAAGGTGGGGGCTAGATTTTGTTTTCCTTTTAGTCCTTCTTCACAGGGAAAGGAGCACATTATTGTATGTACTAATTATGTAACAAAGTGAGAAAAGGTGTAGTCTTTAAGAAATTATAATGAAGATGTAGTTGTTGATTTCCTTTAGCACAAAATTATGATGAATTTTGGTGTACCAAGAAGTATAATTTCATATCAAGGCCCACAGTTCATGTCTAATATGATCTAGGCCTTTAAAATGTACTATCAGATCAATCATAGGAAGACATCTCCCTATCACCCATAATCCAATGGACAAGTAGAAGTGACCAATAAGGAATTGGAAAATATTCTCACCAAAATAGTTGAAGCAAGTAGAAGAGATTGGGTGAAAAGGCTACCTGAGGCTATCTGGGCTTATAACACAACTTGGAAGACTTCAACAGGACTATCACCATATGAGTTAGTATATGGGAAGAATACCTTGTTACCCATTTAATTTTAACTACAAACATTGAGGACAACAACTAAGGTGGGTATTGAATTGGATATAGCACAAAAGTAAAGAATTCTACAACTCTAGAAGCTGGATGAGCTGAGTTTAGAAGCACTTCAAAAACACGAGATAATCCAAGACTAAAGGATTAGGACCAAGGTTAAGGGAATTATAATTTCCTTTACTAGTAATATAATGAGAAATGTATCTGGTGTACCAATTGTAAATGTACCAAACCCTATAAGGGGAACTCTGAAAGAATTGGTAGAAACCTTAAGACAAGAAGGTGAACTTGAGCCCTAGTACATTTATACCACTAAGAAAGTCATAAAAGGGGTCAAAAGAGATAGCCTACCCAAACCCTTCGACAAAGTAGCATTTTGGGTAGTAAAATACCTGACATGCAATGGCCAATATGGGACTGTTGGAAGGGAAGTCCTTAAAATAATGATATATCTTAGGTATGGGGAAACAAAGTAGGAGTATATAGTAAACCTTCCTGGTTTCCTCTTTGATTCCATCCATACAATGGCTCAGAGATATTCTTGGGGAGTAGGGACAATTAGGCACCATGGATTAATTCATTTGGTCTATCAACATCATTTTCTCTCTAAGAAAAATGGGGAGGAAGCATGGGAAAAATTCCTCCACAAATTTAGACAAACTCCTGATATTATTAGAAGGGGAATACCAACCCCTTTCTCTCCTAAAATTAACTTAGAAATTAATCCCTCGATGAGAAGAAGAAGGAAATAAGTGGGGTTAAAATACCAAAAAGGAGGAGATCTGAGAGGATGATCAAAGTTGTAAAATATGTCATTTCTTTAAAAGAAACTCCTTCCCCTTTAATAATACCAGAAGAACCAATACTTGTTGCTAATAGTGATAGTTCACCCAATATGGACTTTGGAATAAGAATCAGAAAAATTTTAAGGAAGAAAACCACTTCAGAAAATGTTGAAGCTCCTAAAAGAAAAAGAATTCATAAAAAAACATAGGAAACTCAGCCAAGAAATATTGAAGTACATGAAAATTTAGAGAAGGAATTTGTTGATATTCTTGGCAGCATGACAATTTCTCCTCCCCTACAAATTCAAAATGAGGAGTTGGAGAGAGAAACTAAAATATTGGAAGAGAAAGTTTTTAGGAAATGGATGACTCGACAATACTGTCACATGAGGAGGAATAATTGGCATCTTGGAGATTAAAAGGAAAATTCCCTTTGGTGGAGGAACAATGCTCATCCCCTGAGGAACTCCCAGTAAAAGAAGAAAAATAGTAGTTGAAGCAGGCTCTGTTCTTGTCTAAAGAAGAACTTATAATTAGGGAGAAAGATGAGGAATTGAACTTCCTCAAACACAAATTGGAGCATAGAGAAATGCTTATAGAACAATTGAAAACTCAACTAATAGATAAGAATGAAGAATTGACATTAGTAAAACAACAAATGACTGAAAAAGAAAAAGAATTGCAATTGGCTACTGAACAAAGTACTATGACAAAAGTATATTTAGTGGATCAAATTGTACAAACAAAGTTGTCTTACTTTCCACTCAAAAATTATGGGATGATACCTGTAGGAAGCTGAATGAGTTAAAAGTATCAAATCAGGAACTAAAAAGTCAAACGAGAAAAAGAGAAAAAGGAAAGGGAAGAATGGGAAGAAAAATTCTATAAAAGTGAGGAAGAAAAATTTAAGTGTTTGGAAAAAATATAGATGGTCTGTATGATGAGTGAAAAATTACTAACATGTAGAAGACCTTCTCTTGCATATAGTGTCTTCCTAGAAGAAAAATTTATCCATTGGCAATTATTGAGGATTTCATGTGGCCTTCCACATGAATTGAAGGATGAAGTAGAATTCATGGTAGCATATTCTTTAGCCAATCCAAAGTAGAAGAATCTTCTTTGTGAATTTTATCTCTGCAACTTTATGTTAGAAAATAACACAGGCTTTATGATTAATCTATATGTGGGGGAAAGCCAACTTCAGGCATTTGTTTCTATGCTCTAGAATCAAATAGCCTAGAAAGAAAGGAATATTGAACACTTGATAAAGGCTAGTTCATTTGGCCTATGTATGAGAGCTCAGTATGGAAAACCATTTGCATTTTTTATACATTTTAGGGCTCATGCCTTTGACATCTGATTTAAGGAACATTACATTTCCATCCTGCAGAGGAGTATTGATGCATTCACCTCATATGAAGAGGAAAAATTTGAGGAAATTTATGATGGATGCCTAAAGAGATGGGAATTCCTTACTGTAGCATTAAGAAGAAGAGAAGTTATCTCTCCCACAAATCTAATATGGAGTCTAGAAAGGGCCAGAACTTTATGTACACTCATTCCTCAAATTTGTGAAAAACACAGAGGTATGTGGATAGGTATGAGAAAAAGTCCTCCTCTCCTTCTTACACCTATGTCTTCATGAAGAACAGAGAAAATTAAGATCCCACTCATTTTGAGAATTGGCACAAAAAGCTAGAGGGAGGATATGGATACAATAGTTTGGATAAGAAGCAATACAACACTTAGTTTCAACCATTTGACCTTAGCAGTCAATTAGAATACAAAATTCATGATCCCAGTTTTGGAGAATAGAGTTTGTAAGAGTACTTATCAAAAAAATTAAGTTTGGGAGTGATGATGAGGCTAAAATATTCCTCATCAATGTGCAATGAATACTCTCATTTTACTACCCTTTTAATCAAGTTGTCTGCATTTCATAACTTTTGTTTGATCTAAATATAAGTTTAGGATGTAATTTTCCATATTTTGTTTGATTTAGTTCAAATGTCTAAAAACTCTATAATTCCTAAAAATTGTGTGGAAATTCAGTTTTTGGAATAAACAGGTCATATTTGGTTAGGATAAGCAAATTGTGAAGTAACCAACATCTTTTTGAGGAAGTTGGCTAAAATACAAATTAGCTCGAAAAACTCGAACTTAGCTCTAAAACTTTAACAATTAGTTCCGAAAGGTTTAACTTTGGTTCTGAAACTTCTCCAAAGTTTTGGAATTAATGGGGATCTTCTTACTCTATCAAAATTTGGTTATGGAGAAAATAATGGGCCTTCCAATAAAAAATAGACCAACAATTTTCCGGTTCTTCACACTCCAAATATATATATGTAAGACCAACAACTATATATCCAACTAGTTTTCTAAATTTCATATCTACTCTGGGCACTATTTAGTTTAACTAGAATTTGTAGGTGGAAGGATAGCTATTGAACACTCATGATTGAAAAGGCATCTTCAGATGGAAAATATATATAGAGAACTGAAGATAGATGTGGTCCACCAATTAGTTTTGTAAGATTGAATAATTCAATAATAAGAATAGCCATTTAATTTTGAGAGCAACATATTGTGTTAACTCCTGATTCAAGGTGGAGCAAGGGCCCACTCCTCCAAGAAAAAGGATCTTCTCTTTCATTGGTATTTATATTTTCAAGTAATTTGTATAATTCTATTATTTGGCAATTCTGTAGTACTTTTGATTCATCAATTAAATTTGTTGTGGAGTTATCTATTGTCCTTGCAGGTGTTATAGTTTACATTCTTATCTCTTTGAAAAACATTTTAAACAAAATTTACAAGGTTTTCAAAATTTTAAATTGTGTTTATTTCAAGTAGTGTGTTCGATTCTACAAAGTTTGTTTATTTCAAGCAATGTGTTTAATTCTGCAAAAGTCTTTTATTTCAGCAATGTGTTTTTATTTCGATAAAAGCATCGCGGTTTAACCTCTATAAGGATTTGGCCAAGAATATCTTAAGATACTAAAAAACCCCCCGAAAGAAAAAATAAAAATAATCGTAACTACAATCAATTACTAGTTCACCTGAGACTTCACTTGTTGCATATAGCTTCAGACACACCCTTGGTTTAATATGACATCAACCATAAGTTGATCAAATGAAGGGAATAACGACACCCATCATACAAAACCCATCACTCTAACTTTTTGTAAGTTTTCTAAAGGTTCGTAATTAACATTGAGTGGTCAAATTCTATATTTTAGGTTTTCTTTGATGATGTTGAAGCCAAAAGGGAAAGACATGGTGATGAAAATAGGTGCTTTATGAAGGCAATTAGTCATTGAGCCCATTAAACAAATAAATTTTATTGGCTCATGTAAAATGTGACCATGGATGATGTTTAAATGTTATTTTAAACATGTTTTATGAATTTTAGAGCATGAATAAAAATATTTTTTGTGTTAGGATATTTTTTCATCCCAACGAGTTTTGAGGATTTTGGTGCATGGATGAAGGGTAAGGGTATTGGCTAGGTTGACCTACTTGGGTAGTTTATGACTATTATGATAAATATTGTGGGATTTTTTTAAGTTGTAATGGCATAGATAAAGAAGGTAAACCGACCTCTTTTTAATTTTAATGAATGAGAGCTTATAAAAACATAGTTTTGGGTGATTTTGTGAGCTATTTGTTTATGCAAGAAGTGTGACCTAGGTATGAGATTTTATCAGTTTTGTGAGTAGGATTTTATATCTGATCAAGTGTGTCAAAGGTTGAGGAATAACAGAAAGCATTTTTACAAGAATTCTAAGCCTTGAGAAGTGAATAAAGTTATATTTTGTGCACGTTTTAATACCTAAGGTTTGAGAAAGGGTTTGAAGGTGTTTGGAGCTGAATCTTGTAATCACCATCAGCTGAGTTGTTTTAACATATCATCACCGATATTATCATAAAAATATTGTGTGATGAGTCATATTCATGCAAGTCTCTTGTTGATATTAATTTCAATAATGGTTTAGGGGTTGGTGCTCCTTGTGGGGATGATGTCTCACTAAATAAATCTCTTGTGATGTGTAATTTTCACTTGAGTCCTTGTTATATGTAATATCAACAAATTTTTCAATGGGTTTTCTTCCCCTTGAGGGTTTCCCACTTACATATTGTGTTATGGTGTTTCTTCTCTTGCTCATGGTTTATTGAATGAATGTTGTATGTTGTTATGCACACACTAATGAATGGATATTTGATTAATGGTTTATGTGAGTGATCTGAAATTTAAATTGAATTTGTAAGGAATGATTCACCCCCTCCTTGTCCATTTTTCTTCTAATGTAGTGTCCAACACAAGCTTGGTCATGGTAAGCCTTTAGAAAAATTTCTTTTTTTTAATTTTTCAACATATCTTAGGAAACATCCATCCAATACTCTTTTATATATCACATGGTTCCCATTTTCATGAAAATGTGTTGCATAAAAATTTCAAACTTTCAAGCATGATAACTAAACCAAAATTGAAAATTTTGATCCCGAGTGTTCTGAAACCCTCTCCTAGTCGGTTTTCATTTGTGGCATGTCCATACCGACATTACAGGTACTTCCAAGATGATGAAAAATGAAACACAATTTTTTTAAAGGATAAGACAAGGTCATAAATTTCATTTAGTAACATGCTTCCAATAGTTAGTTTCTTAGTAGGCCTAGAAAGGCTAGTTTTGACCTTCACAGGACTTGTGTACATCTGTAGGATGGAATGAAAGGTTTAAACTCATATAAATATGGTATTCAAGAGATATGATCATAGTGGAACTGATTTGAGAAATTTTAGGAAATATTTAGAGGTTTAGGAATAAGCTAAGGAACATCAAGTTTTTAAGGTGTAAGAACTGTTATCCAAAATTCACCCCCCTAGGGTAAATTTTGATAACATGCATCAGAAGATTCAAATCCCAAGCAAATTGATTGATTCAGAGCAAAATCAGGTTTCTAGGGTCCCTTCAGGTATTTTTCTAACTCCCCTGGCCGAAGAAACAGGGAGCAAGCTCTGAGAAAATGCAAAAAGGTTGCAGAAAGGCAAATAGGTTGATCCAGGAAAAAGTGTGAAAATTGGCTAAGTCCTGCTCAAGGTAGCATTTGGGAGAAGTGGGACAAAAAGGCGTGGATCGGCCGAAAAGCCTCTAGGCGGCCCAAATTGCATTCGGGACAATCGGGCCAGAAGTACGCGGCGGGCGCGAAAAGCCGATCCGGCCGAAAGAGGAAGAAAAATTGGCTAAGTGTTGCTCGGGACGTTCGGGACAAAAGGGCCCGAACCGGCCGGTTCGGCCGAAATGAGCACAGGCAGCCCAAAAGAAAATGGGACAAATGGGACGATAGTACGCGGTGGGTGCGAAATGCTGGTTCGACCGAGAGAAAATCGACTAACTGCTGCAGCAGCTTGGGACAAGCGGGCCGGAAAGGCGCGAACCGGCCGAACCGGGCGAAAGAGGTCAAAACAGTCCGAAGGCAATTGGGACATCCGGGGCAAATGGACGCGAACCGGCCGGTTCGGCCGAAATGAGCACAGGCAGCCCAAAAGCAATTGGGACGTCTGGGACAAAAGGACGTGAAGGGCGCGAAAAAGCCGGCAGGGCCGAGAACCATTCAGAAGCCGCCACGTGTCTCAGGGAAAAAGGGTCAAAAAGGTCAAAGGGCGGGAGTTTTAAAAAGGTCACCAACCAATGAAATAGCGCCACGTGTCTAGTTAAGGGCCCCACAAGCAAATTTCAAAATGAAAGCCCATGAAAGACGGAGGAGAGAGAATTGCTCGTCCAATCAGCACGTGCCACGTGTCGTCCAGTGGCGAGAGCGGGAAAAGGATTTCAAAACACGCTTTTCGCCTGTTTTGTGCCCTAGATCTTCAGATCGCCATAACTTTTGATCCAGAGCTCAGATTTGCACGTTCTTTACATCAACGGAAAGCTGGTGAAATTATCTACACGATTCCGTGGTCAATCTTGCATTTTCGAGTAGTCTGGAGGGAGGAAAATCGAGAAACAGCTTTGAAGCGTATTCATGGCCGGAAATGACATTCCAGCGACCAGAGTTAATGCAGAATGGGTCACATTCTCCTGCAATCTGGTCAAAATGATAGGGTATGGGTTTGTAAGGTCCTCCATGCCGTTTTAATACACCTGCAGTCAAGAAAGAATGGGCTCCCATGCCTTTGTACGTCTCCTGTTCCCTGGGTTCGACCCTTGCATTTTAAAAGCCAGTTTTGGGCTCATTTCAAAAGAGGAACATTTTTGGGCATAGCAGACTTCTTCTTTCACCTTCTTCAAGGGATTGATCAAGTATCAGACCTCTCCAAGGATTGTAATAGTTTTCTTTACCTCTCTGAGGGTGTAATGCGTATTTTGATATTAAATTGATAATGCAAGCTCTGTGAATGGGTTTCAATCCTCTGTTTGTATTATTTGCTTGATTTCAGATGCTAAATTATACATTATCAGTCTGTGTATGTTTTTATGTTGTGAACCTCGGTCTGTGTCTATTTGCATGACTAATATGTTTCACCACTCCTTTTGGTGCATCACCATCTTTAGTTAGTTTCAATTTTGCACTTCTACCCCTGTCTCCTTGCAAGTTAGAATAGGATTAGGATCTAAACCTCTGTAGTTTTGCAAAATATAGATCTAAATCAGAGGAGTTTGAGGAACCAGCCTCTAATCTGGAGATTCCTCTCTCAGTTTCCAAGTCCCACACTTGGAGAGAGGTTTCCATGTTGTGTAATTACACTGGATGCAAGAGTGATCAACCTAGAAATCTGATCAGCGTCCAGGGGTGCTGTAATTTTGCACTAACAGTTTTGGCACGCCCGGTGGGACAAGAGGTCTCAATTTTATTGCAGCAAAGTTGATGTGCATCTGCTGCAAGTTTCTTGCTTGAAAAGAGCTATTATTTGCATATCTGGCGACTCCAAGGGGAAGAATCAATAGAATTTCAGCAGTCAGGCCTGAAAGCTTATGAGAAGAATCACAAGGTCAAGAGTTGGAGAGGAGGAAGTACTGTTTGAATACCTGTAATTATCTCCAAGAAGAAGGCAAAGAGGAAGAAGGATTCAAAGGTCCCCATCTCCACCAAACAGAACTCTCTCAACTCCTCCACCTGAGCGGCCTTTCTTTCAGTATACAAGGGTTTTAAGACCAATCAGAATGGCGCAACCAGTGAACCCCTATGTCAACTTCACAGGCAGCAGCCCACTTGCTCTCAATGCACAAAATCCAATCCCAGTTGCAGCACTGAAGAACATTCCATACTTTACTGGGGAAAATCAGACCACTCCTGGTGATCATGTCAAGGACATTGCTAACATTTGTGCAATCCATGAGATTAATGAGATGCAAGTAGCTGTCAAATTGCTGGCATCTTCATTCAAGGGAAAAGCATTGCAATGGTTTAGGAGCCTTGAAGCTGGCTCTATCACAAACTGGAATCAGCTGTGTATTGCACTTCACAATCAATTTGGAGAGAAGGGAGACAACTTGTCTCTTTTGGAGCAGCTAACAACCATCAAGAGAGCTTCCAATGAGCAACTAACTGACTTCAACTTCAGATTTCAAAGGTCTTGGGATAGAATTCCAGTGGCAGTCAGGCCAACAACAGAAGGTGCTTTTCTATATTACCTTAAAGCTTTAAATTCTGATATTTCTGTGTTGATTCAATCTATGGGAGGCACAACTATCCCTGCTGCTTATAGTATTGCCATTAGAGCTGAAAATTGTCTGATTCAAGCCGGCAAGCTAGCTCCTAGGCCTCCAATGCCATTATATCCAAGTTTAGAGAGCCCAAGTACTAGTCAAGTACCTGTCTTAGCTCCTATTCCCACTCCTAGGAATCAGAGTTCAAATGAAGCTTCCACTTCATCTCCAAGTGCCCCAAATGAGCTTCAAGAAGTCATGAAGCAACTGCAAAATTTAGGTAATGAGCTGGTCACACTTAAGAGACAGCAAACTCAAGGTTTTAGACCTTCGTATCAGCCTCAAGCTCAACCTAATAGGCAGCCATATCAGCCTCAAAGGCCACCCAATCCAGCTGCAAATATGAATCAAACAAGGCCTCCTGCCAATAAACCATTCCAGCCCTATAATCCAAATGCCATATCTGCCTCTAAGGCATTAGTACCAGCACAAAACAACACTGCCCAGGAGTATGATTGGTGTTTTCCATGTAATGAGCCTCATAATCAATCCATGTGCTTCAATGGTGCTTTGACCCAAGCTTTAATGGTAACAAGTGCTGGTGTGGAGGGTGAGAGTACTCAAGAAAACAGCCAACAACAAGAAACATTCCAACAGCAACCTGCCCCAAATGACACCACATTGGTAAATTGGCAAGCAGAGGATTTCTGTGGCATGAATCAGGCAGTTTCTCAAGGTGTTGCTGCCAACACAAGGTCAAAAAGGAGAAATTTGGGTGAAGAACAGCCGTTAGCCCCAGCTAATCCACAACCTTCCACAGCTCCACAAATGATTGGCAAGCAAAACCCAGTTTCAAATGCACAAGGGCAGTCAAGAACAGCCCCTAGGCCAACTCAAATGCCAGCTGTTGCTGCCCACATACAAGGAGCAAATGTGCAGACCAAGGGACAGCAGAGAGATCCTTCATCACCATTCAGTATCATTGATCAGATGAAGAAGACAAACGTCAATATATCTATGTGGGAATCGCTATCCATCCCAGGCCAAAGAAATCTGCTGCAAGCTGCCATAAAGGATTGGCCAAATTCGAATCAGCAGGTCCAAATGCAGGAGAAGGTACTCACAAATGCTGCCCACCCTCAAGGAAATCATGGAGCACAACAAGGTAGAATGCTGAAGCCTCCCCCTTTCTATGTTTCGTTAATCATTGGAAATCAGCTAGTGCATAATTGCATGATAGATTCCGGGGCAAGTAGCTCAGTTATGCCTAAACAGATAGCTGATCAGTTAGGGCTCCAGTATGAAATAACATCTAAGGGAGTAGTGCAGCTGGATGGGACAGCAATAACAACAGTTGGAGTGATTAGAAATTTGAGTCTTACCTTGCATGCATGTCCAAATGTTGTTGTCTTACAAGATATATCAGTCATAGACCTTCCACCACTCTTTGCCCTTTGCTTGTCAAGAGATTTCACTGCCAAAATTGGGGGATATTTGTCCGCTGATTGGTCTCACATGCTATTCAGAACGAGATATGGGACTAAGGCCACAATTAGGTCAGAACCTATTGCAGACTTCCACATTGAGCCCTATACTCCAAGTCATATTAATACCAATTGCTCAGCATTTGATCAAGAAGATCACCTTGGCACTGATGAAGCCGACACTAAGGTTGGAAGTATTCCAGATTTGACTCTTGATGAATGGGCAAGCAAAGTGCATGCTTTTGATCCTTATCAAGAAGTAGAAGAATTGGAGCTAGGGGTCTATTGTATACACGAAGAAAGTTAGCCTATTCCTAAGATCACCAAGCCAAACCACAAGGATGACAACGAGGTATGGCAACTGTTTTTTGATGGATCAAGGAGTAGACAAGGCGCAGGAGGTGGAGCCGTGCTTATTTCACCTCAAGGAGTAAAGTATTATTCAGATTTTAGATTTCAATTTGCATGCTCCAATAACACTGCTGAATATGAAGCCTTGGTGCAAGGGATGCATTGGGCAATAAAGAAAAAAATAAATAACTTGCAAGTTTTGGGGACAAAGTGAGCTAATTGTAAATCAGGTCAAGGGACAAAGATGTTGCCAAAAATGATCTACTCAGATGCTACAAGAATAGGGTGTGGGACCTCATGGAAGATTTTGAGGGTTTCGGCATCAAGGCCATTCCCAGAAAGAGAATCAAGCTGCTGACAGGCTTGCAGCAGTAGGGGCAGCCTTTGACATTGTAGAAAACATTCAACAAGACAAGGTACAGCCAAACATCCACGTGATTGTGAGGCCTTCAGTGCCGGATAACGATGTCAATTGGCAAGTATTTGAGAATGACCAGCAAATCATCCACTTCTTGCAAGAAGAAGCTGAGTTCTCAGCTAAGAATCAAGAGAAGTTGGAGCAGCAATATGGTGACCAGGTAATACAGCTGAGAACTGACAAGCTGCCCAAGGGACTTGTCACCTTGGAGTCAATTTTTAACCCCAATGATCAGTTTAGAAAGGAGAAAGCAAATATTCAGGTCAAGAGGGAAGATTCGGCATCCATCTTGGTAGAAGAAAACAAGCCACTGCAAATTGGAAAGATGACAACTGAACAGGAAAGGTATGAGTTCATACAGCTATGTCAAGAATTCCCTGACGTGTTTGCTTGGAGCTATGAAGATTTGAAAGGGTTCAATCCCAACTTAGCTCAGCATACCATTGAATTGGACCCAAATACTAAGCCTATCAGGCAGAAACAGAGACCAGTCAATCCACACATGGAGCCTCTCATGAGGAAAGAACTGGACAAGCTGATTGAGTCAAGAATCATATTCCCAATCAAGCATTCTAGTTGGGTTGCCAACTTAGTTCCAGTCAGAAAGAAAAGTGGAGAGATCAGGCTATGTGTTGACTTCAGAGATTTGAATAGAGCCTCTCTAAAGGACCATTATCCACTCCCTTCCATGGAGCAAATACTGCAGGTCGTAGCTGGTTCAGAAAGATTTTCACTACTTGATGGATACTCAGGCTTCAATCAAATTATGGTGAAGGAGGAAGACCAGTTCAAGACAGCCTTCACAACCAAATGGGGCACATATGCTTACAAGAAGATGCCATTTGGACTGTCGAACGCCGGAGCAACATTCCAGCGAGCCATGGATATGGCATTCAAAGGCTTGATCAACAAGATAGTGCTGATATACCTAGATGATATCACTGTCTTCTCAAAGAATGCTGCAGACCATCTCTTTCACCTCAGGCAAGTGTTTCAAAGGTGTAGAAAGTTTGGAGTGTCTTTGAATCCTAAGAAGTGCATCTTTCTTGCACATGAAGGGAAACTCCTTGGCCATATTGTCTCCAAGGAAGGATTAGCAATTGATCCGAGAGGGTCGGGGCTCGAAGCCACAAGAAGGCCCTTCGAGTTTCCCGGGAAGGATAAACTTTGTTCGAGGTTTGTCCCAAATTTTGTAGCCCTTGTCAAGCCCATCACTAAAATGTTAAGAAAAAGCATGGCTTTCAAATGGACGGCAGAAGGCAAGGAGAGTTTTGAAGCAATCAAAGAAGCCATCTCCTAGGCACCCACTCTCATCAACCCAGACTTTTCCAAGGATTTCATCCTCTATGCATTTGGAGGTGATGACACTATTTCTGCCATTCTGGTACAACGCAGAACAAAGATAATGATGAGCAGCCGATTGCCTTCTTCAGCCAGCCTAAATGACTGCGAATTGAGGTACTCTTTTATTGAAAAACATGTGCTTGCAGTAATCAGGAGCTTGAAGAAATTCAAGCATTTAGTCTCAAACAACAAAGTCCAGTTGCTGGTCTCACATGCTGGGGTTAAGGATTTCCTCCTCAACAAGGATTTGAATGAGAAAAGGGCAGGTTGGATCACCCGTGTCATGGAGTATGACATTGAGATCAAGATCACCAAGCTGGTAAGAGGCAAAGGTTTGTGTGAGCAGCTCGCTTCCAGACAACTAGACAACCCAGAAGATGAAGAAGACGCTGTCCTGCTATTACAAGATGATCAAAAACAGGAAAATGATGATGTGTCCACTCCCTGTTGGACTCAGAATATGATACATTTCCTACAGACGGGCATGTGCCCTCTAGAAATGAGCAAAGCAAAAAGAAGATACTTCAGGTTGCAGGCAATTCCATATGCCATCATTGATGGAGTTTTGTTCAAGAAGGACGTGAATGGAGTGCTGCTGAGATGCATTAACACAGTCAGATCCAAGGGGTATTAAAAGAGTTTCATGATGGACCAGCTGGTGGCCATTTTGCACCAAGAGTGACAGCTTTGAAAATCATGAAGGCTGGTTATTATTGGCCTAAAATCTTCAGTGATTGTTATGCATGGATCAAGAGATGTAAGAATTGTGCATTCTTCACAGGAAAAGAGAGACTTGCTGCCCTTCCATTGCATCCAATTACAGTAGATCAGCCATTCATGCAATGGGGTTTGGACTTCATTGAGTCATCAATCCCACCCGAGCCAAGGGCACAAATGGATTCTCGACACCACGACGACTACTTCACCAGTGGATAGATCAAAGGCACTCAAAGAGGCGAATGAGTCTAGCATCTTGGACTTTTACGAAGGGATAACTACCAGATTTGGTGTACCTGCTACAATAGTCTCTGATAATGCATTGGCATTCATCGGATCTAAAGTGACTGAGTGGGCTGTCAAGAACGGGATTTACCTGAGCACTTCATCAAATTATTACCCTCAAGGTAATGGCCAGGCCGAGTCTACAAACAAAAACTTGCTGAGGATCATTAGGAGGACTCTTGATGAGAATCAGAGGGCTTGGCATACCAAACTGAAGTCAGCCTTATGGGCTGATAGGATAACTCCCAAAAGATCCACAGGTAACTCTCCATTTAGGCTCGTCTACGGAAGAGAGGCAATCTTGCCCATGTCACTTGAGTTGC
Organism: Taxus wallichiana var. yunnanensis; assembly: GCA_018340775.1. Taxonomy (NCBI): domain Eukaryota; kingdom Viridiplantae; phylum Streptophyta; class Pinopsida; order Cupressales; family Taxaceae; genus Taxus; species Taxus wallichiana. Next base: position 415,794,057 of record CM031236.1, read on the forward strand.
CAACGTTGGAACTCATGAAACAGCTGGAGTTACTAGAGTTTGAGCCCATGGAGGTGAGGTATGCAGAGTTGATGGAGCTGCAAGAGATCAGAGATCAGGCATCCCAAGCAATGGAAAAGGATCAAGCTTTGATCAAAAAGACCTTTGATAGGAAGGCCAAAGACAGATCTTTTCAAGTAGGAGATCTAGTGCTGAAATGGGATGTGGACAGAGCAAAACCAGGAAGGCATTCAAAATTTGATGCCATTTGGAGTGGCCCATACATGGTCACAAAGTGCAAGAGCAACAATGCTTTCCAATTGGCCTCATTGGATGGTGAAGAACTGCAGATTCCAGTAAATGGAATCTATCTCAAGCGTTGCTTCTAGAGGGAGGTTCACTACACCTGTAGATATTAGATTAGATTTTCTTTCCTCCAAGTGCTTGTGCACATTGTTTTGCTGTAGGTTAGTTTTGTTTTCCCTAAGTGCCTTGGCACAGCTTGCTGTCCATGGAGATGTTTAGCATGTCTTTGCTTTCATCAGGTCACATTCCATCTTCCCCCTCACACATTCTGAGTCAGTTTGGATTCTAATAGAATATTTGATGACTCCATGCCCAATGGATTGCTTCAGGCAACTGGTCTTTCCATCTAGCAGGCAGATGATCCCGCTGAGTCGCCAAAATTGTTATCCAAAATTCACCCCCTAGGGTAAATTTTGATAACATGCATCAGAAGATTCAAATCCCAAGCAAATTGATTGATTCAGAGCAAAATCAGGTTTCTAGGGTCCCTTCAGGTATTTTTCTAACTCCCCTGGCCGAAGAAACAGGGAGCAAGCTCTGAGAAAATGCAAAAAGGTTGCAGAAAGGCAAATAGGTTGATCCAGGAAAAAGTGTGAAAATTGGCTAAGTCCTGCTCAAGGTAGCATTTGGGAGAAGTGGGACAAAAAGGTGCGGATCAGCCGAAAAGCCTCTAGGTGGCCCAAATTGCATTCGGGAAAATCGGGCCAGAAGTACGTGGCGGGTGCAAAAGCCGATCCGCCAAAAGAGGAAGAAAAATTGGCTAAGTGTTGCTCGACGTCGGGACAAAAGGGCAAATCGGCCGGTTCGGCCGAAATGAGCACAGCAAAATGCCAAAAGAAAATGGGACAAATGGGATGATAGTACGTGGTGGGCACGAAATGCCAGTTCGATCGAGAGAAAATCGACTAACTGCTGCAGCAGCTTGGGACAAGCGGGCCAAAAAGGCACTAACCGGCCGAACCGGGTGAAAGAGGTCAAAACAGTCCGAAGGCAATTGGGACATCCGGGGCAAATGGACGCGAACCGCCGGTTCGGCCGAAATGAGCACAGGCAGCCCAAAAGCAATTGGGATGTCTGGGACAAAAGGATGCGAAGGGCGCGAAAAATCCGGCAGGGCCGAGAACCATTCAGAAGCCGCCACGTGTCTCAGGGAAAAAGGGTCAAAAAGGTCAAAGGGCAAGTTTTAAAAAGGTCAGCCCGAACCAATGAAATAGCGCCACGTGTCCAGTTAAGGGCCCCACAAGTGAATTTCAAAATGAAAGCCCGCGAAAGATGGAGGAGAGAGAATTTCTCGTCCAATCAGCACGTGCCACGTGTCGTCCAGGTGGCAGAGCGCGGGAAAGGATTTCAAAACACGTTTTCACCTGTTTTGTGCCCTAGATCTTCAGATCGCCATAACTTTTGATCCAGAGCTCGGATTTGCACGTTCTTTACATCAACGGAAAGCTGGTGAAATTCTCTACACGATTCCGGGGTCAATCTTGCGTTTTGGAGCAGTCTAGAGGGAGGAAAATCGAGAAACGGCTCTGACGCGTATTCATGGCCGGAAATGACATTCCAGCGACCAGAGTTAATGCAGAATGGGTCGCATTCTCCTGCAATCCGGTCAAAATGACAGGGTATGGGTTTGTAAGGTCCTCCATGCCGTTTTAATACACCTGTAGTCAAGAAAGAATGGGCTCCCATGCCTTTGTACGTCTCCTGTTCCCTGGGTTCGACCCTTGCATTTTAAAAGCCAGTTTTGGGCTCATTTCAAAAGAGAGGAACATTTTTGGGCATAGCAGACTTCTTCTTTCACCTTCTTCAAGGGATTGATCAAGTATCAGACCTCTCCAAGGATTGTAACAGTTTTCTTTACCTCTCTGAGGGTGTAATGCGTATTTTGATATTAAATTGATAATGCAAGCTCTGTGAATGGGTTTCAATCCTCTGTTTGTATTATTTGCTTGATTTCAGATGCTAAATTATACATTATCAATCTGTGTATGTTTTTATGTTGTGAACCTTGGTCTGTGTCTATTTGCATGACTAATATGTTTCACCACTCCTTTTGGTGCATCACCATCTTTAGTTAGTTTCAATTTTGCACTTCTACCCCTGTCTCCTTGCAAGTTAGAATAGGATTAGGATCTAAACCTCTCGTAGTTTTGCAAAATATAGATCTAAATCGAGAGGAGTTTGAGGAACCACCCTCTACTCTAGAGTTTTCTCTCGCTTTCCAAGTCCCACACTTGGAGAGAGGTTTCCATGTTGTGCAATTACACTGGATGCAAGAGTGATCAACCTAGAAATCGATCGGCGTCAGGGTGGTCTTTGTAATTTTGCACTAACAAGAACCAAGCAGTCTAAACAATGACCTAATCTTCCATAGATGATTCTAGGAGATTTGCAAGGATGTAAGAGGAAACAAATTCTCATTTTTGATATTGAATAATTTAATACATGATGAAATGTTCAACTCCTTCACAAAATATAGGCGCTTTTAAAGGAATCTCATTTTTGCAAGCACACCTTGTTGTCACGAGAAAAAATGAGATTTTTCATGTATTTGAGACATATTTGGAATTTTATACCCATCCCATTATATTCATAAGAATTTTGGGATTCCAAATCATCTATTTTTTCATAAAAAATGACTTCTTGGAGCTCAAACCTTTGTCGACAAGTCTCTCTCTTGTGAGGTATGTTTTAGGTACTTAATCAAATTTTCACCTCCAAGTTCATGGCGCATTTCTCTTTCCTTATTTTCCCTATCCCATGGGGATAGAGGGGATAAGAAAATTTTCCCCACCCCATTTTTTCCTTCTAGATCTTCATATGACCTCAAACTAGCCCCGAAGTGCTAAACTACCTCTTTCTAGCGTTTCCTCACTTCCTCCCCACCAAATCACGTTGCGCAACTTGTCACAAATAGGTGAGAGAACATTTTTCTATCCTTATATCCCTATTCCATGGTGAAAAAGGGGACATTAAAATTCACACCCTCTTTCCCCTTTTATGGTTATTCATACGACCAAATATGAGCTCTGCAGTCTAAAAACAAGCTTTTCCCCTCACCTCCTCACTGAATCAGATTGTATCACTAGTCATCACTAGGGAAGGGAAAAATTTTATGTCCCTCTTTTCCCTATCCCATGGGGATAGAGGGAAAATAAAAATTTCCCCTCTCTTTCCTGTGGTCTAATCTTCCATATGACCCCATCTCATCCCTGGGTGCTTAATAGACTATTTTTCCTCATTCCTCTCTCATACAATCATATTGTGAAACATGGTAAGCCCAAAATGAGGAACCTTTTTCTTCCCCTCATCCATGTTATTTTTAGGAATATATAAAAACTCCACTTAATCATAGTAACCAAAATGAGAAAGAAAAAAAAGTAGAAAAAAGGATAAAACTGTCAAGTTACAAAATTACGAGAATGACGGTTACATAACCGCCCCTCTGTAGACACCAATGGTTACATAACTACCACAGTGGTTGCATAACCACGATTTTATGTTCACTGGTGGTCTTGTAACTATATAAAACAAAAAAAATAAATCCATGAACTATTGTGGATTTGAAGCACGAGGAGGACATATGAAGCGGTTATAAAATCAAGAAGAGCATGTGGAATTGTGGATCGATTGATGGAAGAAGTGAGAAAGAAACCAATGGTCCTAGAATTTATTTGTAGAATCAAGGTGTATGATCAAACTAAGCAAGTAGAGAGGGTGGAAGTAACACTTTTTCTTCTTTCAAATTCTTCTAATCTTCATTCTTTTGAATTGACCAATATAATAGTGGGAACAAAGAGCAATTTCCCTTCCCGAATGGTTTTCCCTCAATATGGGGATTTCTAGGATAAAAATATTGTTTTTATATGTTGAATTATTCATTCTTATTCATTACAAAGTAGTTCTACCACTATAAGTCATTCAATAACATTAAATAATTATCATTTTCAAGTAAATTGGAAGTAGTAATAACAATTGTGTGGTTTTGTAAGTTTTGAACTTAGAAGTTTCGAGATCATTTTAGTATTAGAGATGAAAATTGTATCAAAGAGATGGTGGTATTCATTCTTGTGTGATTTTTATGATAGTGAAAAGGTCTAAAAGTGAAGAAGTAATACCTTGTGATCAAGAGATATCTAGGAAAATGTGGAAACAAAGGGTTAGAGAAAAAATGGAAGAAGATAAATTGGTCTATAGAATCTAGATGCTAGTAAGCACTATGGATAGCATGTTTCAACACCAAAGGGAACTTTCATATCAATAAAGTACATTAGAAACTAAGTAAGATTCTATAGACTTAGTGGTTCAATCCTTGGCTGAAAATTTTGGCATAGGAAATAGTTGTGATGAGGAAGATGTGGAAGAGCGGGAAGAGGAAACTCTAGTTGAAAAGGGAAAGGTAAAATATGATCATGTTCCTTTTAAAGTTGAAACTAAATTTGAAATTGAGATATTTTAAGGATAAGTAGATGTGGAATTACTAGATAAATGGTTAAATAAATTAGAGGTTTGTTTTAGTATGCATAATATTACTAAGGCACAAAGGATCACCTTTTGCATGTCTCAAGATGAAAGGACACATTCGGCTTGGTGGGAAACCCATATAACCACTTGTGAAATGAATAAGTGCCCTATTATAAGTTCTTGGAAGAGTTTTAAATAATTTATAAGGGAATTTTTTTATCCTATTGGTCATAAAACTAGCCAAAGGATTAAATGCAAGTATTTTATAAAAAATAGTGCTCAAAGTGTGCCACATTATACCACGGAGTTTTGGAGGAAAGCCATGTTTCTCAATATGGACTTATAGGATGAGGATGTTTTGAACAAGTATGTGGGAGGAATTCACACTTGCCTTCGAAGGAATGTCATCTCCACGAAGCCCAAAATTCTTGTTGAAGTATGTGTACAAGTATACTACATAGATGATGAGAAGAAGTAAGGACATGTAGAGTTAAGGACAAAGAAGTCAATAAATCATCCTAAGAAAGAGCAGGGAAAAATAATTCACAAGGGTAAATGGAAAGGTAAAACAACCGCTACCACATTTAATACTTGTAAATATCCTAATATTTTTGTAAGAATTGTGATATAAATGTTCATATTGATACTATATGTTGGAAGTTACATCCAGAATTGCATCTAAAAAACCAAAACAAGGACTCCAAGAAGTTCATAAAATCTATAAAGATAGATGAGGAGGTGGAGATAAAGGATTATTATGATGTAGATGAGTGGTTGGGATGTATGGCCACCAACATATAAAACCATAAACAAGAGGAATAAATGAGTAAGATATTTCAAATCAAAATGCATAGTAAGATAACTAAGGTAAATGATTTGGTTAATACTAGTTCTTAATCTAATTTTATTTTTGATGTAGTTGTAAAGAATTTTGATATTAAAACTTATGAGCACCCACATCCTTATCCTTTGAGATGGGTGTATAAATTCAGGTAACAAAAAGATGTAAGTTCAATTTTGGGATCAATTCTTGATAAATAGATGTGTTAAAATTTTATGTAATTCCACTTGATGCATTTGATGTTTTATTTGGGATTCCTTACTTATATATCAGGGATGTTATATTCATGAGAAGGAAGAACCAGTATAAATGGGTTAAGTATGAAGTCGGTTACAACATCCGGGAACTCTAGTGTACACCAAAACTTTCCATGGTAAGTGTTAACCAAGAAAAGAGACTAATTAAAGAAAATCATAATCAGTTTTGTTTACTTTTATTGAAATATAAGCAAGATAGGGTATAAATTTCAATTTTTTATAAGCAAGGATGAAGGATTTTGATAACATAATTAAATATTTTCAAAAAGTGTTCCAAAATCCCAGTGGGCTACCACCACAATGAGAAGTAGAGCATGAGATTCAATTGTTTTCAAAGTCCCATCCAACAAATATTGAGTTATATAGGCAATCCTTGTTAGAGAGTACAGAGGTAAAGAAACAACTCCATGAGCTATTATACCAAGGTGCGATACACCCAAATACCTCGCTATGTGGTTTGTCTATTATGATGGTGTCGAAAAAATATGGTTCTTGGAGAATGTGCATCGACTACGTTGATTTTAACAAGATTACCGTAAAGAACAAATATCTACTCCTATGCATAGATGATCTCTTAGATAAAATTCATCATGTAAAGTTCTTCAAAAAAATGGACCTCAAGTCTGGTTATCACTACCAATTCAAAACAAAGGAGGAGGATATATGGAATACTACCTATAGGAAAAATAGGGTTTGTATGAGTCATTGGTACTTCCAGCTAGTTTATGTAACACACCTACTACATTTATGAGATTAATTAATTATTTATTGGAAGAGTTCATAGATTCATGTGTCATTGTATATTTAGATGATATTCTAATTTTTAGTGCGATGTGGGAGAAAAATATAACACATTTGCAAAGTAAATCTTGTAATTTCTCAAGGAGAAACTATTGATGTGTAACAAAAAGAAATTTGGATATTCCAAATAGTCACTTGTCTATCTTGGGCACATGGTTGGAGGAGGAGAGCTATGATTGGATCCAAATAATTTTGAAGCCATCACCAATTCAGCAACATCGACTGGAGCCACAAAGAATAATAATTTTATAGGAGTAATACAATACATGAGGAAGTTCATTTCAGGTTTCTCTCATTATTGCAACACCTCTACACATAGTGACCATAAAGAGTAAGGGTTTTAACTGGGGTAAGGAACAAGATCAGGCTTTTGAGTTATTAAAATACAAAATTAGTCATGCTCTAGTACTTTCTCTTCCTAATTTGCAACATCCCTTTGAAGTAGAGACAAATTCCAACAATTACGATATGGGATTAGTGTTTCTACAGGGAGGTAAGCCAATATGCTATCATTATAAAACTTTCACTTCAACAGTTAAGGGATATTCAATATATGATAAATAAATGTATGCACTAGTTTAGGAAATAAAGAAATGGAAACACTATTTGTTGGGTAAAGAAACTATTGTGTACATTGACCAAAAACCTCTCTAATATTTGCAAGCACAATCTAAATTTCAATAGGAAAGGAACTACAAGTTGATGGGGTTCCTTAAATATCTCCATTTGGTCATCAAATACAATAAAGGTAATACAATTTTTGTATGCGGACATACTATCTAGGCCACCCACACAATAAGGAAGCTTATGGAGATACGTATCCTCAAGAAAAATGTTTTGAGTGACATAATAGTAGTTACAGATCTAAAGGGGCTAAAAAGATAGGTATTTATGATTGTTATATCAAATATGGGATGCTCTAATGATGGGGGAAGCTTTGTGTGCCAAAATAAGAAAGGCTTATATTGATGAGGGAAGCCCATACCTTGAAAGTATAAGGACATTTTGGTGTTGGAAATACCTTGTCCCACTTATAAAGGTATGCATATTGTCCCAATATGTAAGATGAAGTATTCAAGTTCATAAGAGGATGTAAAATTTATTGTACAAGAAATCCTAAAATAGGGAAGGAATATTTGTATATACCTTTACCAGTCCCTACTCGACCATGGGAGGATATCTCTATGGATTTTGTAGGAGGACTAGCTATGTTTTTCACTGGTATGACCCTCAAATCCATGAATGAAGATATCAAAGATTTCAAAACATGAAAATTCATCAAGAACTCGATAAAATTCTTCCGAGAATCCTCCATTACAAATATTTTCTCACTACCCGTGAACAAGAAAATTGATCATACCAAGGGTTTGAGTTGAATTTTCTTCTCCAAAGAGTCTCTATAATAAAATAAGCTTAGTGAATACATTAATGGATGCCATGAGATATTCATTACTACAAACCATACCTCTAAAAATTGATTTATTAATTTCCACGAGTTCATGTGGGTGAAACACCTTGAAGAACTTGGGTCATGGGATTGTGACGAGGAGATGAATCTAAAAAGATGTTTTCAAGAAAAATAAGGCCGAATGTCCACTTAATAAAAATATCATATTCTATTCCCATAAAAATTCTAAAAATATTAAGTTTAGATCACTCGGAATAGTAAAAATGGTGTAAAATGGGAGGCATGAAAAATTAGCAATTTTCCCAAAATAACAGTTCGGAAAAGGAAACTCGATAAAAATAGAAACTTCCTAAAAATAATAATGCATCATTAATCTGGGTATACTTACATATTATGTAAGGTATAGAGTATAATGTTTGAGAAAAATATGTGATATGTCCCAAAATAGCAAGTCTGTGTCCTACCTCCTAAAAATATAAAGTCTCCATTTTAGATGTAGACATTGTAGCTGGCTTTGATTTCACCCATCTTTACACTTTTTGGAATCCCACAGGGTTGTAAGATTATTTCAATTATCAATCAAGTAAATTCACTCTTCTTGGAGGTCTCGAAGTTTCATCTCGAACTCGCTTATGTCCATAAACAAGGTAAAACACCACAACTTGTAACACATAAAACTTAGGGACATTGTGCAGTCAAAAGAAATTCAAAAAAGAGTCAAGGAAGAGTTAAAAATCAAACTAAGAGGTCATTATAACTCATTTTTCAAGTTCAATCCATCATCATCTCTTAGTGAGTTGAGTAAGGTGATTTGGTGAGTTAAGTGAGTTGAGATCAATTAGCTAGGTAAGTCAATGAGCTAGTTGAATTGAAATGAGATGATTAAGTTTATTTGATTGAGCTAGCTGAGAAAAAGTGAGCTAGAGTGAGCTTGGAAAGAGATAACATATCTCGAGAGAAGTAAAGGAATTTTTTTAATATTTTAGCATAGTGTACATGACATAGGATACAAGCATCAAGAGGTTTGAGCATCGGGAATGAAAATTTTAAAATTCTAAGGAGCAAGAGAGTGATCCTCCTTATATTGTGAGATCAAGAATGCATCTTCATGAGTGATACCCATGTTTTTCTCAAGCTCACATTAGAAGGTCTCATAACAATGTTTCTAAACACTCATCCGACATCTCGAGGTGTCCATGCATATAGAAGGTAGAGGATATTGTGACCACTATGCCTCAAATAAGTAAGGAGCTTCTTCAATGGATACCTTTCCCTTATCTTCTACTTTCCCTTTCTTCTAATTCTTCATTGTATACAATTATTGTATTTTTTCTTATCTACTTAAGTGACAATATTTGTAAATTGTAAAATTGTTATCTCAAAATTATAAGAGATATACTTAATTTTTCTCTTCTAAGGGAAATTTATATGTCACAAGTGGAATAAGAACATGAAGATTCGTGTGGGAGGTAGGTGAAAGGTAATTAATAATTCTATAAATTGGGATGGCTTCCCCATTCCAAATGATCCTAGATTTTGATGATTTCTACTCTGTAGCAATTGTGAATTGTGTTCTTTTCTCATGTTTCCTCTATTATTTTTTTCTTTTTGTAACTTTGCAAGTATAGTGATCAAGAAGAGCCTTGGTTTCCTTGATTGATAAACATAAATAACTATGTGTCTCTGGTTTTTTAGTCTCACTAGATGCTTCATTATTTCTTTCCGCTAATTGAATGTTGAACTACTCCATTTATTAGATGTGAACTATGCACTTGCCTACCTACTCATAACAATAATATTCCTTTTCCTAATTTCTCCCCTTCACTCCTCACCACTGGAAATTCCTACCTTGTACTCCATAAAATAAATTTTCCACAAGCACATTAAAGTGTTTCTATGTGATCCCCAACCTATTTGATAACCCCATAACATTTATATAGAACTAGAATAGTTACATTTGATAAAGGGATCCTCTGCATACACACAAAGGAGGGCATATCCCCATGAATGTTGCTGGAAACACGTAATTTTCCAAATGAAAAATATTTTCACCAATAGTTTCTAGTGACTCTTCCGGGAGATATTTTCCTCGTGCACCCATATAGATCTCTGAAAATACTAAAAATAAATAATTAAAAATTAAAAAAATACTATATATGCTCAAAAGACTTTTTGCAAACTTGTTGAGAAATCTACACTTTTTCAAGTTTCATCCTTTTTCAATTACTTGAGGAAAGATAGCAGAGAGAAGGCACTCTCTTTCTAATCATTCGTGGTGGTGTTGTTGACCTCATATTTTAAGAACAACAAAGATTTGATTTTAGACTTCCCCTTGTATTGCTAATAAGACAAGTTCCTCAAAATCCTCTTGAAGGTCATACTAAAGAGCCAGCTTTTTCAACCACGAGTCATCATTAATTCTAAAAGAGAAAGATAAGAAGAAAGAGAATAATAAATGGAAGAACAAGAACCTACTCCATGGGGATAGAACACCTGTGCTGTTAGATTTGGCTCCATCACTCCATGAGGTTGAACAAGGATCAAGAAATAACTTTCCAAACTTCTATAGAGATTTAAATAAAAGTCTTGATGATAATATCACAACCTTCATCACATCTTATGGCATCCTTGAATTATAAAATGAAGATTTTGTAGTTCGGTTGTTCAGGGAATCATTGCAAGATGTCATGGAAGAATGGTTCTACTATTTTCCTTTACACTCAATTTCTAATTAGAACAATTTAATAATAAGTTTGAAGAAAAATCCAAGACCACCAACGACATCCATTCCTCCTTTCAAAACTCACTCGGATGAAGAAATATCCAAGTGTCCACGTGAAAATTTGTGGCAAAATTTAAAGGTTTGATCAATAAGATTCCCATTGTTGTTCTTCCTACTATAGATAATTTGAATATGTTCTTTTGAATTCTCAATTTCCTAAAGTAAGCTTCATACTATAGATAGTTTAACCAAGAGATTTGGATAACGCTCAAGAAATTATAGTTGAGGTATAAGATGGCCTCATTTTTTTGTAAGATCAATAATCCCTCAATGGAAGATAAATCCCAAGGTTATAAAGATGATAATGTTGATCAATTGTTGCAAAGTTTGAAAATGAATTGACAATTTTGAAGAAACAAGTTTCTCAACAAGCAACTCATTTAAATTGGAACAAGAACCAAATTGCAAGAAAATCTCGAAGGATTTCCTTGGAAGCTCCAATGGGCAATGTGATATATGAGATCAATTAATATGAAGAAGAATAAATTTTGAATCAGAATTTTAAATGAAGGATAAGAATAATGTTCTCATATAGTTTTTTGTGAATTCACACTTGAGAATGAAGAATCCACAGATAGTTACTCATATGTGATGTTTAGTTGATCATAAAAAGAGAAATAAGGCTCTTTATCTATTGCTCAAGATAAGAAATTGAATCATCAAATGCATACTCCATAAAAACAACAATGAAAGGAGGATCATCAAATTATTCTTCCACAAGGTCAGCTAAGAAGAAACATGAGACTACTTCATTCAAGAATCCTTCTACCTCTTCTAGTAAGTCTCCTTCAACTTCCTTTGAAAAATTAGTTTTTATAGATCCTAAGAACATCCATGTCAAGGATTTCATGATCCCTAATCTTCCTACCACTTCCTCATCCTTTGAAATCATTGACCATTACAAGAAACCCAAGTTCAAATTTATGAATATGAATAATTGATAAATCATCCTAAGAAATTTGAGAAACATGTTCAACATATCAAAGGAAGTAGTTCTATTTGATTTCTTATACATGCCACTACCAAATAAATACCTCATGCTTCCCAATCCATTCCATATTTGAACTATCTCATTTCCACACCCTCCACCTCTAGGAAGGTAGAAACTTTCTACTTATCCTTGTTGGTCAATGGGTACAAACTGAATAATTGCATCATTAAATCTGGTTCTTCAAACAACTTCACGCCCAAAAAAATGTCTAAATCCCTCAACCTCTCTCTTTCTCCTACCTCTAGCAACTTCCTCTCTATGGAAACTAAATAAGTTCCCCTTATAGGTCGATTAAGAATGCTTTGAGGTAGCATTGGAAAATTTTCCTAGCAAAAAAATTCACAATGAGAATACTTGTAATAAACATGAATGCCTCATACAATATGTTGCTAGGAATTTTTTTTTTTGAGATATCGAGGAGATATGTAGCTTGATTTTTCACATTCCACCATCCTGGTCAATGGTAAAATGAAGAAAATTCTTCATATCAGAAGATGAAGTATGTTGTTAAAAGATTACATCATCTGATGGTAGATATCCCATGTAAAAATTCACAACCTTGTAACTTTTTCATGACCTTCAAGGATAATCTTAAGTTTCCCACATTGGTAGAATAATGTCCAAGTCTCACGAGCTGATAAAAAAATCATGATGATTTGACGACATCTAGTTTGATAGTGTGTAATTATCATGGGATGAGAGAATAAATGAAGTTGCTCCACTAGATGCTGATGATGGTGATGAGAGCCTTAACTTACAACAAATAAATATTGAAGTAAAGAGAAATGTGGATCAAGAATAAGGAATGATGCTCAAAATTTATTGAAAGTTAATTTTGATGTTTCTTATCATGTTCTTGATGCTCGGTATGAGTTTCCATGTAATAGAAAGACTTATCTTTCTCATTGGAATAAGATGACAAGAAATATGAGAATGAAAACATGTTTCTGCCTCTTGAATGTGAATTTATTCAAGGATATGATGATTTCATAAAATATATCGATTTCTTGGTTCTCGATGATCAATATCATGAAAACGATAATGACAACATTTCATTTCCAATGTCGTGCTCATTCCCTTTTCATGAGGACGGAAATATTTTTGAAAAAAATGGAGATATTGAGTGTTTCTTGGTCCTAACATTTAGTTTTTTCAAAATGGAAAAAAATCAATAGACTTCAACCTTTTAATGCTCATTCTGCCCAAGATAAGGATGCTCTCAGCATAAAAATGGATGACAAAGCCCAAAATAGACAAGGCAAAGAAGATGATGGTTTTCATATTGCATGCCCAATATTTATCTCATTATATTTCCAAAATAATTATTTAATTCACATTCCAAACTGCATAGGGAAGCATGTTACAAAAATGCGTAAGTGCAAGAAAGATGATTTCTTTATCCAATTGAGAAACCTAGAAAATCAAGAGGCTAGAAACAATGATAAGGTTTATGAAACATTTAATAAGAAGCAACCCATGGAAGTCGTGGTCATGAAGTAGATGCACAATGAATAAAAAATGTTTTTGTATGGAAATTATAAGTCAAGTATAATAAGGAATCATCTTCATGGAAGCGGCGAAAAATCAGCAAGTGGAACGAACCTATGAATCAAGGAGAAGAAAGAAAGAGTGTGAAAAATCATCAAAGGAAATGGAATGAATGAATGGATCATTAATTAATATATAAATCATGCTATATTTCCCAAGAAACTAAGGATAGGTTCATACTTCAGTGAACATGTCAATATATTTGTGGGAGAAACGCATCTGGTGATACCCATTTACGGGTAGGCACTTAGTTTGAATAAATTCTTCAATGAAAGTGAGATTTACCCTACATGTACATAGGTGATTTAAAATGTTTACCTTTTATTTTGATTTTTCCATTTCTAATTTCCTTTGTATTGTATGTTTCCTTCTTTTCTTATGTTTTTGTGTGTGTTTCTTATTATGTGTGTGTTCAATAAAGGAAGTTGTGTTATGTATCTTTGTTGTGAACCCATAAGCCCAATGGAAAAGGAAGTATTCCACATAGTGTCTTGCAATTCTAGGGTTATTTCTTTCACTTTCCTCATTGCACTTGATCCATAACCAGTCCCTAAGCTTAATCCACATTTTTTCATGCAAATGTGTTGCATAAAAGTTTCAAACTTTCAAGCATGAAAACTAAGCCAAAATTGAAAATTTTTCTCCCAAGTCTTCCCAAAACCCTCTCTTAGTCAGTTTCTCATTTGTTTCAGTTCCATATTTAAATAATAATTACTTAAAAAAATTAAAAATCAAACACATGTGTTTGAAAGGATAAGAAAATGTCATTAATTTCATTCAAAGTGAGATAATTCCAATAGATAGTTTCTCAATAGGCCTAAAAAGGATAATTTTTAACTTCACAGATTGGTGTGCATCCTTTGGGACACAAAAAAAGGTTCAAAATCTTATAAATATGGTATTGAATAGATATGATAATATTGGAACTGATTTAGGAAATTTTAGTAAATATTTGGAGGTTTCTAACAAACCGAGCAACATCGGATTTTTAAGGTGTAAGGAGAAAATAGTCTAAACAAGGACTCAATATTCCATCGATGATTCTATGAGATCTATAAGGAGTTAAGACGAAAAAATACTCATTATAAATCTTTAATAATTATCTACATGATGAAATATTCAAATCCTTTACAAGATATAGTCATTTCTCAACGAAGCTCATTTTTGCATGCACACCCTGTTTTCCCAAGGAAAAAGATATTTTTGATGTATTTGTAGGAATATTTGGAATTTTATACCCATCCCATTGTCTTCAGAAGGATCTTGGGAGTCAAAATCATATATGAGTTCCTAAAAATGACTTCCTGGAGCTTTGAAAATTTTGTGACAATTCTCTCTTATGAGGTGTGTTTCTAGTACTTCAATTTTTCACCTCTAAGTGTATGGTGCATTTATCTACCCCTATTTCCCTATTCCATGGGTAAAAAGAGGAAAATTAAATTTCCCACACCTCATTTTTCCTCATGGAGCTTCATATGACCTCAAACTAGCCCCAAGAGTGCTAAATTGCCTCTTTGTAGGCATTTCCTCACTTTCTCCCCACCAAATGACACTACACTAATTATCACAACTAGGTCTAGCCACATTGTTTTATCCCTAATATACCTATCCCATGGGGAAAAGGTTATAAGAAAATGCACCCCCATATTTTTCCTTCTCGTGGTTTTTCATACGACCAAAGATAAGCTTTGTATTGCTTAAAAACAAGATTTTCCCTCACCTCCTAACCGAATCGACATTTCCATTTATCAACACTAGGGCAGGGAACATTTTTATATCCCTTATTTCCTTTTCCTATAGGGATAGAGGGGACAAGAAAATGTTTCCCTCTTTCTCCCAGTCTGGTCTTCCATATGACCCCATCTCAGCCTCGGGTCCTTAATGGATTTTTTTGCCTCATTCCCTCTCACACAATCATACTTGTGACACATGGAAAGCCCATAATGAGGTGCATTTTTCTATCCCCATTTTCCCTGTTCCATGTAGATAGAGGGAAAAAAATTCCCATACCAAGATGGTTGAAAACTCAAAAATTGACTAAATGGTGTTACTCATACGTGCACTTAAAAAACATTGATGGTAAGCTCAAAAACATCAAACAACTTCGCATACCTTTTTTTTCTTACTTGGTCTAACCCTAGAAGCCATGAATGAAGATATAAAATCTCAAAATCTTAAAATTCATCAATAAATCTATTAAAATTATTCTAGAGCATCCTCCATTGCAATAATAAAGATTTTCTCACTACTTGTGAACAAGGAAATCGATCATACCAACGGTTTGAGTTGAATTTACTTCTCTAGAGAATATATGTGACAAAGGAAGCTCAATGAATAAATTAATGGCTATCATGATAGCTTCAAGACTGTAACCCCTAGCTCTAAAAAATATTTTCCAATTTCCAAGAGTTCATGTGGGTGACACACTACGAAAATTGGAGCACAAGATCACGACAAAGGAGATGAATATAAAAATATGTTTTTAATGCAAACCACAAATAGAATGTTCACTTAACAAAAATATAATATTACATATCCATCTACATGATAAAAAAATATTAATTACCTCAAATTCTAAGTTCAAATCACCCAATGCAATGAAATGGTGTAAAATGGGAGGGAGAGTAAAATTGGCAATTTTCCAAAAATAAACGTCTCTGAAAAAGAAACCTACTAAAAATAGAAACTTTCTAAAATATAAATGCATCATAAATATAGCATATTTTCATATTCCATAATACCAGGTCCTAGGATAATGTTTGAGAAAATATGGTCTCGTCATCTCCCCGAATAATAGGTCCTAGTCCTACCTGCTAAAAATATAAAGTCTCCATTTTGAATGCAAAAAGCTACAACTAGCTCAGATTTCAATCATATTTCAAATTTTTGGAATCCCCAAAATGTTTTAATATTGTTTCATTAATCAAATAAGGAAAATCACTCTTTTCGGAGGTCCTAAAGCATCATCTTAAACTTAATTGTGTCCAAAAGCAAGGTAAAAACACCACAGCACACAACAGGTAAAACCGAGGGACATTGTGTAGTCAGAATATATTCAAAAAGATTCAATGATCAGTTAAAAATAAAGATAAGAGGTCATCATCACTCATTGGTTAAGTTAAATACATCATCATATCTTAGCAAGATAAGATGGGTGAGTTAATGAGCTCAGTTATTTTAAATGAGCTAATTGAGTTGATTTGATTGAGCTAGTTGAGACAAAGTGAGCTATGAGTGAGATAGGAAAGATCTCACATATCTCAAAGTTTTTAATCTTCTAGCACATTGTGCAGGATAGAGGATACAAGCATCAAGATGTTTGAGCATTTTGAATGCAAATTATGAAATTCTAAGGAGAAAGAGAGTGATCCTCACTTTCATTTAGAGATCAAGAATGAATAGTCATGAGTGATACATGTGTTCATCTCATTCACATCATAATGTCTCATAACAATGTTTCTAAACACTCATCCAACATGTCAAGGTTTCCTTTCATTTGAAACGTAGAGGAGATTGTGACCACCATGCCTTAGATCAGCAAGGATCTTCTTCAACATATCAGTCAATCCCTTTCCCTTATCCTATTGTTTCCCTTTCTTCTAATTCTTAATTTTACACAATCATGGTATTTCATCCTATCTACTTAAGTGAAAATATTTGTAAATTGTAAAATCATTCTCTCAAAATTATAAGAGAGATACTTAATTTGTCTCTTTTAAGGGAAATTGAAGGTCACAAGTGCAATAGAGCATGAAGATTCATGTCGCGAGTAGGTGAAAGGTAAATTCATAATGTTATAAATTGGTATGGCTTCCTATTCCAAAGGATTCGATATTTTGATAATTTCTACTCTATAGAAATTTCAAATTTTTTTTTGGATGTTGAACTTTGTATCACCAACACAAGCAATATAAATCTATATTCTTCGATGTTATTTAGTCATGTTTCTTCTATTCTTTATTTTATGAAACTTTGCAAGTATAGTGATCAAGAAGGAACTTGGTTTTATTGATAGATAAACCCAAAGAACTATGTGTCTCGATTTTGTTAGTATCACTAGATGCTTCATTGTTGCTTTCCTCTAATTAAACCTTGAACTACTTTGGTTATTGGGTGTAAATTCTGTAATTTCCTACTCACAAAAATAACCTTCCCTTTCTTAATTTCCCCCTTTCACTCCTCACAAATAAAAATTAATCCCTCATACCCCTATTTTCATGCAAATGTGAAATAAGAAAATTCTCAAATTTTCAAGCATGACAATAGACCCTAGTGTTGAAAATTTTGATTGTAAAAATTTCAAGAAACTTTCCCAGTCAACACTAACCCCTATATCAATCTTATCCCATAATTTAATATGGTCCAATGTGTTGTGTCATCATTTCCATAGGTTATTTATGGATATCAAGTCTATTCAAGTACTTCCAATGAAACTTTCTTTAAGACAAGATTTTTGAGGAGCTTAAGAAAGGCTACTTTCTAGCCTTCCTAAGGTTGGTGCACACATTCCATAGTGTAATGAAAGAATAAAATTCATTGAGGAGGAATATCATAGATATAATAATGTTGTGCCACTCATTTTATAATAATATGGGAAGTTTTAGAGGTTTTAGAGAAAGTTCTGCAAAAGTGGATTTTCGACAATGAAGGAGCATGCCACCTAAAATAGCACTTGAGCTTTGGGAAGTGATTCCAATAGATCTGTAAATATTTAGAGGCCAAATAATACATATTAAAAATGTATTTCAGATATCTAGAGGATATTGGTTTCACATTTTTCCAAGGCATTAGTATTTCCTTCTAAAGACTATTTTATGTATGCACAACCTTAGAGCCCAAATAAAAATCCTATATTTTATGGTGTTACAAGAAGTATAAAGATATGATACCCCACCATTGTGTTCATAAAGTCATTTTAATTCAATTTCATATAATTAAGCATGAAAAAATCCTCACAGGGACTCAAGATACGCCTTTGACAAGTTATTCCACAAGGTAAAGGAGTTAGTCATTTTTAAGCTGGAAAAATGGACCAATCAAAAGGTAGAACAATTTTGTGCACAAACAATCCCAAATTTTTGGGATGGTTGGGAATAAAATGTGTTTCAAACCTCATTTTAGGCCCTTGAACCCTCATATGACCTTTGTTGAGCCTAACTAAGCCAGTTAAGACCATGTGCACATTTTCATTAGAATTATTACCTATGACATGAAGAATACAAAAACTAAAAATTCATTGAGCTACCTCTCCACTTCTCAAGGTTCCAATGTGTGATATGACTTTTTCCCATTTAATAATCCTAATATTTTACCATATAAAAATCCTCCTAATGTATTTTAAACCAAAAAAAAAAATAGTTCAAATATTAAACATAACACAATGGGGAGAATTCAGTGTACCTCAAGTAATCCCTACGTGACACTTTAGATATGCATATCTAGGTGAGGACTATGTGTGGATCAAGCAACTCCTAAGTGATACCAGAGATTCAACACCTCAAGTTATGGCCACATTATCAGGAGGAAATATGTAACAAATAATCTTCTTGCCCTGGCCAGGAACCATCTTGGGTTATACTTTACATACCCCAGTTAGGACACCCCTCTAGAATGCCCCTCTCCAATGCCCACCACTTGCCTTCACTCGGTATCAAATAAAAATTACTTGATCACACATATTCATATGGGTATTAAAACCCCATACCACAAGTTTAAATAAAATACTTTTTACCCGGGTTGGTTTTTCAACCAATATACCCGTTCAAACAACTTTAATTATTTACTTTACCAATATTAATATATTTTCCAAATGGTACCCATTAATTACCCTTCTCAATACACGAGAAGTTCTTTCTATTTAATCCACCCTATATTAAAGGGTCCTCAAATATATATAATATTTCATACTCTTCCATTCCAAAGTTTGTCCTCTTATTTATAATTTTCGAGAGGTGGTTACAAATCATCACACCTCTTTATTATTTATAATATTACTTCATTATAATTTATAAACAATTCACACCCATTTACCGGATAATGATAATCACTCTTTTATTTTATTAACTCTTTATTTACTCATGTTACTTTACTTTTACACTCTCTCACACACGTATAAATTGGGGGTTTATTTTATTTACTACATATTACCATTACTTACATATACTCATAATGGGTTCATTATATAACTTTTAATCCCTCCTTTAAAAGGAGTTCTGAAATCTTATAACTTTTTACTACTCCTCATTTTAAAGGGTATTCCATGTACATAACTCCCCACGCTATTTTAAAGGGGTCTTCATTATATATTACCCTAGTGGTTTAATCCTTTAATTATTTTCATTCTAAATCAAATAACATTCAATATTTATAAAATAACTTTAGAATACACTTCTTGTGAGATAACCTTAGAATTAACTATTTTATCTTTATAAAATAACATAATAATTATTTTATATCATTTTGATTAATCAATAATCTTGAGAACTTTAATATTTTACTAATGTGGGGAAATTTTCACATAACACAATGGGTGGAATCACGCGATAATCGGAGGGAATGATCCTTGAAAAATCTAGTTTCACATGAACTAGTTTTCACGCCATGAAGTCCATATATTTTAGGGATATGGAGGAATGAAATTTTATCTGCCATATGAATAACACAAAAGAAAAAAATGAAATGAGCTATTTATCCACTTTTCAAGGTTCTAGTGGGTGGAATCACACAAAAATTAGAGGAAACGATCCTTGAAAAATATAGTCTCATATGAACTAGTTTTTGTGCCATGAAGTCCCTATTTTTAAGGGATATGGAGGGATATATTTTTTATGATAATTATTCACTCTTCAAATAAATTTGAAAATCCCAAAGTATCCGGTGGGTGAAATCATCTAAAATTTGTAGGGAAGGGTCTTCAAAAAATATAATTTCTTTTAAACTAGTTTTTGCGCAATGAAGTTGTCAATTTATCAAGATATGAAGGACTGATTTTTATCAATACTCTTCCTTTTTCAATGAAAATACCATTTTATCACTTCTTTAGATGAGGAAATCACCCAAAATTTAGAGTACGGAACCCTTAATAAAACCTAAAATTTAAAGACCTCTTTTGTTGCAGTAACTGATACCCATAGTGAACTTACTAAAAATAGCATACAAGGCATGGCTGAAAACAATAAGTGGATTAATGACATGAATTCATGACACACATGGTCCTCTAGACATGAAAGAAGCATCAAATCATAAACTAAAGGTCGCAAGATAATCCTAGAATTCATTCATAGAAATTAAACTTCCATCTGAGTCTTATAAGCATCTTTTGAATCTTAGTTGGGATGAGTCACCAAGTTGGGTGAGCAGGATAGTTGGGTGGTTTGAAATTATTTAGTTGGAGTAAGCTTAATGAGCTAAAGAATTTTTCAACCAAGTATCAAAATGGTAATTGTGAGCAATGCCTCGGGTTACCATAAGCTCACATTTAAGAATCTTTCAGTAGTTTTTCTAAACACTTATGTGGAAGTCTGAGGTATCTGTGCATCATGCTAAAGAAGGAGGATTTGATCATCATCATAAATTTCTTCATCTAATGTGTAGAGATCCCCATTCATGTTGTCGATAATTCTTCCCTTCTCTCTTCATTTTTCTCCTCTTCTCTACCTCGCTTTCTAATTCTTCGTTGTGAGAAATCATGGATTTTATCTTATTCATTAATGTGGCTATAGTAAAAAAATTAATAAGTCACCCTTATTTTATAAAATGGGACTTAATTTTATTTCTTAGGAAAATCAAAATTCATATGTGGCAAAAGCAAGTGAAAATACATATGGTGGGTAGGTGAAGATTCATTCCTTGATCTATATAATGTAATGAAATACTCTTTCTTAAGGGTTGTCAATTTTGTACACTCAAGAGATAGATTTTTTGAGAAAGGAAAAAGAGATAGCTATTCTTCCACTTTCCCCACCTATTTTCCAGCATTGTATAACTTGTTAAGATGTCAATAAAGAAAGGGATTTCTTCTTTTCATGACTCATGAATTTTTGCAACTTTGTGTGCATGGTTTCCTCTGGTCATTGATGTTCTAAACTTATTGTTTCTTTCCTATAAGTTGTGAATGTGAAACTTCTAATTAAATTTGGAAAGAATATGATTTTCTACTTGCAGATTTAATATCTTGTTTCTATTTTCTCACTCCCCTTCCCCTATATTTCAAGTAAATTCCTTCCTTACAATTAATTGTAAGAATTTTTCATGGGTACAGTGGAGTGTGCTTGTTGGATCCCCAACCTCTTGGCCAAAAACATATTTTCATATTTTTCATTCAAAATAAAGTGGAGTTGCACCACCTAAGTAGAGGGACCTCGATTCCTATATCATTGGAAAAATAACCACCAATTTGTCTACCGAACAAATTTTATCTCCAAAAATTTTTGGCTCCAACCATGGGGTGGAATTAACAGCAATATGCACCCAAAATATGATCACAAGATCTGAAATCTAAACAAGTAAAATATTCCAAAAATACAAAAAAATGAAAAATTGAAAAATTGAAAAATAAAGAATTGATGGAAATCCATTGTTGAAAGAAACAATGTTGATTCCTACATGTGATATTTCACATTCCATAGTGTCTTTTCATATTCCTACTACAATATTTCCTAAAACTAGATGAAGAAAGATATACTAGGCTGAGTAGGTTGAGAGGAAGTTTTGATCCCAATTTCGAGGCTTTACAAAATCAGAAAGCAAAAATTAGGGATAACCCCTACTATTTTTCTCAAGCCTCATCTCCATCTGGGTCCTCGGTGATTCACTTGGTAATCTCATTCAAACTCCTATTGATACTCCCCATTCAAATCCTACAAATTCCCCCATCTTTTAACCACCATTGAGTATTGAGTTCCCAAGTGAAGAAGAACGAGAAATAGAAGAAGAATCAAGAGAAGATTTCGTAGAAGTAAGATCGAATCAATCCAAAGGAGAATCATCAATGACATATAAATACAAAATACCCCAACCCATTGTTCCTTGGGAAAGGAATATATTTTCACTCGATCTTGCACCCCCTCTTAACAATCTACTATAAAATTCCCATAAGAACTTTCAAAATTTTAAAGGTGATAAAATCCAAATCCCCATAGATCTTACGAAAGGCTAGTTTCTGGTCTTCCTAAGGTTGGTGTGCACCTCTAAGAGTGGAATGAAAAACTAAAATTCATTGAGGATGTGTATTAGATATCTAATAATGTTTTTCAACTAGTTTTGGAAGAATCAAGGAAGTTTCAAAGGTTTTGGAGAAAGTTCAACAAAAGATGGTTTTCAAGGGTGAAGGAGCTTGCCACCTAAAAAAACACCTAAGCTTTGAGAAGTGATTTTGGGACATCTGTAAATATTTGGAAGAATTAAAATACATCATCAAAAAGTTATTTCATATCTTTAAATGATGATGGTTTCACATTTGTTCTAAGGCAATAACATTTCCTTCCATAGATTATTTTCTACATACAAAAATTTAATCTTGAATAAAAATCCTATTTTTAGGGTGTTGCAAGTAGTATCAAGGTATGCAATACATGACATTATGTTCATAAGGCCATTTTCATGCAATTTCATATAAATAAGCATGGAAAAAATCCTTCGAGAACTCAAGTTATGCCTCCGACAAGTTGTTCCACAAGGTAAAGGAGTTAGTCAATTTTCAAGCTAGAAAAATTGATCAATCGAAGGTGTCACACTTTTTGCACCAACCATCCCAAAATTTTGTGACAAAAATGTTTTTACAGCCTCAAATTAGTCCCCTAAAGCTTCATATGACCTTCGTTAATCCTAACTAAACCAATTAAGCCCTTGTGCACATGTTACTAGCCCCTCACGTCTCTCGTCAAAAAAATCACGCTCCGCCACATAGACCAATGGGAGAGGGGTGGAATTTTCTGTAGAAAATATCCTAAACCTTTGGTATGGCTGGGAAAAAAACTCCTCAACCCTCCCATTTAAGCTCTTGGTCACCCGTAATCCCTTAAAAGTTCTAAGGTCAATTTTTCTAGCCCTCCTCTCTCGCGCCTCAAAAAATCATGAAGTGACACTTGGACCAATAAGAAAGGGGGAAATTATTTACACCAACCATCCCAATAATTTGGGACAGCTAGGGAAAAAAATTCTCCCATGATCATGTTTAAGAAATTGTAATTTTTCAAGTTTTAACTGTTGCTTCAACTTCTTTCCCATCCATTAAACCCTTCGGTTGGAAAACTTCATCGAAATTGATTCTATCACCTTTTCATACCTGAAGCTTGAATAATCCATTAATGGATTCTATTAATAACACAAAAATGAAAAATTAAGTGAACTACCTCTCAACTTCATAAGGTTGAAGTGGGTCGAATCACGTGAAAATTTGAGGAAATGATCCTTGAAAAATCTAGTTGCGCATGAACAAGTTTTCACAACATGAAGAGCCTATTTTTACAGATATGGAGGACTAAATTTTCATCTACATGAATAACACAGAAATCAAAAATTCAGTGAGCTACCTCTCCACTTCTTAAGGTTCTAGTGGGTTGAATCGCGTGAAAATCAGAGGGAATGATCCTGAAAATCTAGTTTTGCATGAACTAGTTTTCACGCCATTAAGTCCCTAATTTTTAGGGATACAGAGGACTAAATTTTCATCTACCACATGGAGAAAAAAATAAATAAAAATGTAGTGATCTTTATCTCCACTTCTCAAGGATCTAGTGGGTGGAATCACATGAAAATTAGAGGAAATGATCGTTGAAAAATATAGTCTCACGTGAACTAGTTTTCACTCCATGAAGTCCCTATTTTTGTACGTATATGGTGGGATATATTTTTTTATCATAATTATTCCATATTTGAATAAATTCAAAAATTCCTAAAGATCCAGAGGAAAAATCATCCAAAATTCGGAGGGGTCTTCAATAAATCTATTTTCATTTAAACTCACTTTTATGCGATGAAGTTGTCTATTTCAAGATAGGAAGGACTAGTTATTATCAATATTCTGCCCATTACAATGAAAATACCATTTTCCCACTTCTTCAGATGAAGGAATCACCCAAAATTTGGAGCGTGGAACCCCAAAATAAAACCCAGAATTTCAAGACCTCTTTCATTACAATCCAACACCCATAATGAACTTACTAAAAATAGAATATAAGGAAGGGCTACAAATAGTAATTATTTTAATTATGTGAATTAATTACATTCATGGTCCTCCAAACATTAAATAAACATTGGATCATGAAAACAAGGTTGCAAGATGATCCTAAAACTCAATCAGAGAAGTTAAACTTTCATCCAAGTCTTGAAAGCATCTTCTAAATCTCAATTGGGTTGAACCGATGAGATGGGAGAGACAGATGGTTTAATATTGAGTTAGTTGGAGTAAGCTCAATGAGATAAATAATTTGTTCAACCAAGTATCAAATAGGTTCATATGAGAAATTACCATGTGGTCACCCTAAGCTCACATCACATAATCTTTCAACAATGTTTCTAAAAACTTATGTGGCGCTTCAAGGTATCTGTGCATCATGTTAAAGAAGGAATTTTTTTATCATTGTTGGTAAGTTTTTCATCAAAGGTGTAGAGATCCCCATTCAGGTTATGAATCATTCTTCCCTTCTCTCTTCATTCTTTCTCCTCTTCTCTACCCCCTTTCTAATTCTTCATTGTGAAAAATCATGACTTTCATCTTATTCATTAATGTGACTATAGTCCAAAAATGTAATAAGTCAACCTTATTTTATAGAAGGGTACTTAATGTTATTTCCAAGGAACAAGAAAAGTCAAATGTGGTAAAAGAAAGTGAAAAGACATGTTAGGGGTAGGTAAAGATTCATTCGTTGATCTATGTAATGTGATGACACCCTCTTTCTTACGGGTTATCACTTTTTGCACTTGAGAGAGACATTTTTTTAGAAAGGAAAAAGAGATAGTAAGTATTCCAACTTCTCCACCTATTTTCCTCTATTTTATAGCATTTTACAACTTGTTAAGATGTCAATAAAGAAATGGATTTATTCTTTTCATGACTCATGAATGTGTGCAACTTTGTGTTTGTAGTTTCCTCTGGTCGTTGATGTCCTAAACTCATTTCTTCTTTCCTATAATTTGTGAATATGAAACTTCTAATTAAATTTAGCAATAATATGATTTTATAATTGAAAATTTAATTTCTCTTATCTATTTTATCACTCCCCTTCCCCATCTTTCAGCAAATTCCTCCCTTACAATTCATTATAAGCATTTTTCGTGGGTACAATGGAGTGTGCTTGTTGGATCCCCAACCTCTTGGCCAACAAAATATTGTAATTTATTTTCATTAAAAATAAATTTGAGCTGCACCACCAAAGTAGAGGGACCTAGAGTTCCAGAGAAATGGAAAGATAACCACAAATTTATCTACCTGAAAATTTTTCTTGTCAACAACCTCGTCACAAGCACTTTTCCACATGATCAATGAAGTTTTATTGTGTGATACACAACATATTTGGCCACCCCAAAAATTTATATAGAATTAGGATTGTGCATTCAATAATGGGATCCTCACCATACACAAGAAGGATATGTGCATCCCTATTAGCATTTGTGTAAAACACGTAATTTTCGCATGATAAATAATCTTACTAATGATTCCATATGACATACTTAGAAAATTTTAACTTAAGATTACTCTTTTTTTTATAATCTAGGTGTGATGGGAACTCCCCATAGGTGAGGAAGTATGAAATTTCAAAGTACCACTTGTTGGTGGTGTTCAAAAAAATAAATTGAGGAAAGAAATCATTTCAGACCTAGTGACTTCCCACAAGATATGGTCCATGATGGGCGAGGGGTGGTTATTGTTTAACAATTCTTGATTCAAGTTTTGGCATTCAACACAAATTATTATTGCACTATTCTTAGGGACAATGTTGGCCACCCATGTGGAGTGGTGAATAAGAAATATAATTCTTGCATTCAACATTTTAAGAACTTCTTTGATTGTGTCAGAAATATTGGGGTTGTATGGTCTTTGCTTCGCCAAAATGGCTTGGATTTGGGCTTGATGGGTATGGAATGGTGAATCTATTTTGGTTTGAAGGATTTCAGATCATCACATGATTATGATAGAATGTAATAGTACATTCTCAATAATGATACAAAACTCATTTTCTCTTCAAGAACAACATTTTCCAATGTTGATCATTTTTTGTTGTTCGGGTTGTAAATTTTCTCCTTTTCAAAATCATTGGTGCATCAATAAGATTTTTTTCTTTTTATTTAATAAACCTATCATGTTTATCAAAAAAATACTCAAGAGATATTATGTCTTGTGTAATTTTATCACCCTTTAATCTGATGACCCCCTCTAAATCAATTCCATTAATATCACCCTTGTCTTCATCTACAATAGACTCGTAGTTTAGGACATTATTTCCTTCATAGAAGATATTATTGAAATTATATATTTTCTCTAGGAAAGATATACGATGGTTTTTGTCATTGAAAACTTGCTAGTGATTGACATTATCCGGCATGCTTGTCCCGAAAATAATCTCAAAGAATAAATTTTTCCTTATTGAAATATGGGTGTGGGGTAATTAGAGAAGTGAGACTGGGAGAGAATCATCTTTCTCTTTTTTTATGAGGAATATCATAAATAAATAAGGCATCGAAAGACTCAATATAATCCCATACTTTATTCATGTAGTGCTTAATCCTTGGATTCTTGACTTGATATTTATTTTTGACTTGTTTGATAATTACTTCGACATCACCAATAAATTTTAACTTATTAATACCCATGGAATCATCTACATACATTCATAAAAGGTTAGATTCATATTCCATGGTACTATTAGTGTTCTTAAATTGTAACCTTGTAAGACAAAAGGGAGAAATTCACCTAAAGGAGAGGTTAGTACAATATCATCCCTTGAACTAGCACTTGAATGGCTTCCATTAAACTCCATAGTCCACAACTAATTCTCATCATCTTCTATAAGAAAGGGAATATTTTCATCTCTTTCTGAAGTCAAGAAATGATTACCAAGTCCAATGTCTATAAATAATACATTGGCTCTTAGACCCTCCAATTTCTGAAATTTATACTTCATCTTTCTCGTACCAAATAATTTCTAAATCTCTCCATTTACTAGAATGGTTTCAGAATACCAATCCATATAGATATCACCTTACAATTCCTAATAGAAACTTATAATTAACAACATTCCAAATGATTTCAGCTACCAGGGATGATCAACATTCTTTTCTTACTTGAAAAATCAGCGAGAGCCACCTATGCATTCATGATTCACTCCGATAACTAGGACTTCGTTGGACTCAATGGAAGAACAAAAATAGTGGCTTATGTCAAGGTAATTCCATGAGAGTTATAAAATTTTATGGGAATCACATTATCTAAATCTCCTGAATCTATTATGTAATTATTTAATTGATGGTCTTTAATAAGAAGGGACAGATACAATAGATAGATCAAGTTTTTTGGGTCTTGGATATGCTCAAAGAAAGCATGTTCTGAGATGGAGGGGTAAGTAGAGTTGGTAGTAGTCCTTTGCAATTGGGAAATACAACATTAGGTTTGGAACTATACCTTTGATATATTGAACAAGCCTATTACATTGCTTTGGATGATTTTGCAAGAATTTAGATTCATAAATCTAAACTTTGGACTTGTTTACATGTACCCCTATGAAAATGGGTGATTTAGAGGGTGAAGGAGGCACTACTTTTGAATTTCGAACAATTTTAGCAATGTGAGTATTTTTTGGGAAGCAAGTGGCTATTTTTTTGGGAACATTTGAATCTTGTAAAGAACCAGATTTTACAGAAGAAAAATTAGAACTAGGAGAAGCATTAGGAGAATTACTTTGAACAACATATTTCTTGCTTTCTATGAGTCTTGGATTCTTCTTTCCAGACTCCATGGAAGGTGGAAGTGGAGATCATCTATTGATTATTTTGTTTTGTTGAGTTGTCACTTAAGGATCTTCTATCTTCTTCTTATTTTTGAGTAAGGGAAGAGGAAAATCCTTTCTAATACTGGTAGATTGTGAACACTACACACAAGAAGCTAGGTGAATCTTCATCATTATCTTCTTCTCTTGATAAATACTCAAGGAAACTAAATTGTTCATCATTTTCCACTTCTTCGATTTTTAGGACATTACTATCCTCATTTTCATCTTTTTTCTTTTTAATTTCTTCTTCCTCCTTAGCATCACTGGCTATATTTATAAGATGTGATTATAAATCAATTCTATGGGGTTATTTTCATGTTAACTATCTAGCATAAAAATTTATTTTTTTCAATGACAACTAAGCCCACACTAAAAAATCCTTGAACTAGGTGATGTAAACCTACCTTCCAGCAAATTTATCACTATGTAAACCCCATCATGGCTAAGAGGTATGTGATAACCATATTTTAAACTTTTTTCATGTATAGGTAAGTTGGTGGGAAGAAATTCATTGATTGATTCATTTTGATGCTTTTTCAAGGAACTGCTCTCAGAGGCCCAAAAAGGTTTTATTTAGGGTTTTTACACCTATTAAGCACCCCTCGAGGATTAACCGAGAAGAGATAATGCATCAAAGTAGTGTTTGGAAGAGCTATGAGATCATCAAAGGTAGTTTAGGAAATTTAAGTAACACAAAATAAGTTTATGAAAAATCTATGCAACAATGGGCTACTTATAGCATGGTGTAGGGAAATGAAAGTAGTAAAAATATAGTCACTTGTTTTGGATGTTACAGGATCCTCATGATCTAATAATTTCTACTTTAAATTTCAAAAGGTTTCGAGAGATCATACCATTCATTTTTGAGATATTGGCCCAATAGTGCGGATGAAGATCCTTGATCCCGATGGGGATTCAAATGAGAATTATATGATTTATTCAAATATTTTAAGTCTTATTTAAATCCCAATGTGACCTATTAAATTCCATCTTCACTCAAATTTTATTGGCATTCATTTTCATCATCATACTTTTTGGTGGCAGTCCTTTCATTGGCACAAAATCTTGATCAAAATCAAAATGGGGTAAATTTTAAATTTCAAGCATAATTGAATTCTAAAACTTGTTAGAATAATATCTATAGAAATTTTGGAGTCAAAATGAACAAGATTTTCCTAGTTAACTCTTAGGGAAGCTCCTGGGGAAAAATATCACTCTCTGGTGTCTATTTTTTGTAGTTGTTGGTGAAGGTCAAGTTTAAAAATGTATCTATGGAAACTTTTCACACCTTGGATGCAATGTTTCACCTTTTACTTCGTGAAAAGTTTTATAAGGTTAAAAACTATGTGCCACCAAAAATATAGGATGATATTTAAAGAATTGCATCACTTAAAATGTTTTTTTGGTGGTTAGATGAATGTTTTAACTCTCAAATCAAAATGGACCCTCCTCATGACAAACATGACCCATGAAACACATGGAAAGCCTTGTTACACCTTTGCACTTGGTTAAGAATTTCATGAGGTACAATAAAGTGTGCCACCAAGGGAGAGATGGGTTTTCATCACTTAAACACCATCTTTGAGTGTTAAGTACTCACAACCTCAAAATTCCCCCTCTCCATGATAAGCTCCACCCTTAGCACCAATTTCCACCCATGATACACATTTTCACCTGGTGAAAATAGTTCATCAATTGAAAAAAGTGTTCCACCTTGAAGCTCTCTTTCTCTTGTCACTGCAACACACAACTTGCTTCCTAAGGCATGTATTTCACTCACCTCATTTGCACTCCTTGTCCCCCTCCTCATTATGGGTTTCCCCACGACACATTTTATTCAAAGCATGTTTCACCTTTTCACCTCATATCTCATTAAAATTTGTGGAAAGGGACATGAGAGTCTCTCGAGCCCATTTAGTAACTCTTAAACTCACCCTTGCCCCGTGTTAAGAATGAAGTATCAAAGGTGGGACAAGGAGTGGGTTTTCCTAACCTTGGTTAAGAGGTGAATATTTAAATTAACTTATCCTATTTTTGAAAAAAAAAATTCCATCCATTTTTTTTCTAACCAGGCTATGCCAAATTTGGAAACCCCATTCTAAGAATACACTTTTTCTCATATCTCACAAACCATTTCTTTGCTTTCCATGAAATTCATACTAAATATTCCTTAAAAAAGTGCCTTTAAGACGAATTTTTCATGCTTCCATTAATGAAACATGTTATTTTATACAATGCCTAAAACTTTCAGCCATGGAAAACTTCATCCTCATATATCTGGAGTTGTAGCGAGCCAAATGAGCTAAAAATCGGAGCATGAGATCCTAAAAAATTAAATTTTTAATGAGCACTTTCGTGCCCCATGAAAATAGGTAGAATTGGAGTTATGAAGGAATATTATTTTTCATCATTATACCCTATTATAAAAATAAAAATATACCTTCAAGTTCACTTTTTCGTTTCGGGAAGATCCGCATTTAATGAAACACACAACAATTGGAGCAAATCATCCTAGTGAGAAGTATAATATTTGGAGACCTTTTTCCACCGATACGATACCATGTGGCCAATGTACATTTTTATTAAGTACCATGTTGGTGCAAATCAGCAGCACCCTTGGATGTTGATCAGATTTCTAGTTTGACATTTTGGACATCCAGTGTGATTGCACAACATTGAATCTTTTCCCCAAGTGTGGGACTTGTAAAATGGAAAAGAATCTCCAGATTAGAGGCTGGTTCCTCAACTCCTCTTATCAAGTGTATGCATGAAATTTGCAGAGGCTTAAATTCCTAATTCCTACTCTAAATTCCAAGGGGACAGAGATAGGGAATGCAAGAAAAATGAGACTAATGCTGATAAGGTGATGCACCAAGGGAGTAGTAGACACCTGCTACTACAAAACATACATATTCCAGGAGGAAATATAACACAAAACATGCACAAATTTCCAAAATGTGGTGAGAGGTTAGAAAAAACAATGATAAACATATGAAAGGATTGACCAACACAAGGCATTACAATGACCAAGAGGAAAAAGAGGTGCTTTATTTGCATGGAAAGGTAAAAATTTCCAAAATTTTTTCCAAAAAGGAAGAAAAAGGGAAGTTGCAGAGCTAAAAGAGTGTCTCCTCTTTCAAAAATGAGCCCATTCTGGCTTTTATAATGTAAGAAATGAGCCTAGGAGAGCAGGAAAACGTGAGAGGAGCTCCAACAACCAACCAAAATCTAATAAAACAGCATGGGCATCCTTATAGGTCCATTCGCTGACATTTTTCACCATACTAGGACAGAATGCGAGCCATTCTTCATTAAAAATGGTGGTTAAAACGTCATTTCTATTGATTACCATGTGCCAGAGGCGTTTTTCAATTTTCTCTCTATAAATTCCATAAAAATACAAAATTTATCCTGTAATCATGTAGATAATTTCACCATCTTTCCGTTGATATAAATAACGTGAAAAACCGAGCTCTGGATCGAAAGTTATGGTCGTTTGAAAATTTAGGGCAAAACAGGGCCAAAACAGGTTGGCGGGCCGAAAATTTGAAATTTTCCCACTTTTTGCATTTGGGAAAATTTTCCCAAAAATTTCTACGCCTCGCTGCTCCCGGTGCCACATGGCATGATTCCATTGGTCGCGGGCTCTTCCTGCTTCATTTTCCATTGTTTTGGCCTTTGGAAAATTTTCCAAAAATCTCCGTCGACTGGATGACCCAAGGACACGTGGCATGATGTGATTTTCCGCGGATTTTTTTCTCTATCTGTTCCATCACTTTTGACCATCTTTTCTGACTTGGACACATGGCAAAACCCTATTAGACGTGGGCTTTCCCTACCATTTTTCCCTGCGGGCCTATCTTGCATTTTTGCCGCCACATGGACACATGGCGTGATTCCATTGGCTCGGATTTTGGGGGCCTGTCGACACTAAAATTTTCTTCCGTAATTTCTATTTCATTAATGTATGTATTAGGAATAGGATGTTGTTAAGTGTAATTAGTAGTAGTGTCGATAGAAGATAACGGCGCCGTCGATGACGGTGCACCGCCAATAATGTAGAGTACGGTAGTGATAATAAATAAAGTACAATATGAATGTTGTAAAAGTAAATATTTGTTGTAAGTGGTTCGGTAATGTTAAAATGTCAAAGTTGGGATAAGTAGAGAAGTAGGGTCTACATGATTAGGAATTAGAAATATTATATTGGTAATAAGGACAAGGAGTGAGGTCATAAATATTTTATGTATTTTATTTGTAAAAATTCTAAAAATGTGGAACCCATGTGAAATGATAAGGTTTATCTTATCTTAAAAGATAAGCTTACATGTACAGATAAGAGTTAAGGTATGGAATATGATTCGTCAGAGTGGATTTCTTATCCTATCTTAGAGATAAGATGGATAAGCCTGGAAGTTCTATAAATAAAGAGGCCACCCCCCTCATTTAGCATAGAAGGAAGTAGTGAGAAATATTGTATGAAGTGTGTAAAGGAAGCCATCAGTTTAAAGGTGTGTTGAAGAAGCCATTAAGAGGTGTAATTGTAAAGTTTCTCCCATAGTATTGGTGGAAGGAAAGTGAAGTCAATAACACTTGAAGTACCTCATGGGTGATATTGTAACAATTTCATGTTAATATTATAATTTACTTTGATATTTCAGATTTGTCATCATTCTGTCTTATCATAGTCGATGGTATTCTTGCGTTATGTTTGTTGTTTTGTTTCAGATTACATCTACCAAACTAAATGTTGTGCATTAGTAAATAATCATAGCATGAGGAGTTTCTGGTGAAGAATTATCATAGTGCCGATTGGTGATGACATTTTGGTTCCGTTTCGGGACCATTCCTTGTGGTGGATTGTCTGGAGAGATATTCCCCCTTAGTCAAAAAACAATTGGAGGGTAACCTTGTTTTTACTGTGCATAGTAGTTACCATGGTAAAGTCATTTTTACCGTGAATAGTAGTTACCATGGTAAAGTCATTTTTGCTGTGAATAGTATTTACCACAATAAAGTCACTTTTTATCATGAATAGTATTTACCGCAGTAACTTCACTTTTTACTGTGAATAGTGTTTACCACAGTAAAGTCATTTTTTACCGCAGTAAGTCAAGTTTTACCATAGTTTACCGTGGTCATTTCTATTTTCTATTATAGTGATTTTAATTATTGGTGCACATAAGTCTTGTTGATTGTACTTGTGGGTTGGTATTTTACGGTGGTTACTTTTGAAAATGGGGAAGATTCTTATTTTTTCAGCCCAATCTAATGAAGATGCTTCCTCTTTCATTCAAGAGTTTAAACGATCTTGTATTTGTAATGGCCTTATAAGAAGGGAACAATGGACTGAATTTTTTCCTACCTTTTTGGATGGTTCAACACTTAGGTGGTTTGAAACACTAGGTGAAAATGTGAAAAATTCATGGGATTTATTAACTGAAAGTTTTCTTGAAGAATTTGGTGAACAACAGAGATATGTAGATCTCATGATCGATATCACAAAGCTAACCCAAGGAGAGAAGGAAAAGATAAGGGATTATCATTGCTCGTGTTCTAGAGCTAAGGAGAAAGCTCGACACCCAGATCCGGAAGGAAGGATTAGCGGATGGGTTGATGAATGGCATGGATAATCTCCTATGTAAGCACTTCATTCTTGGGATGAAGCTAGAGATTAGACAATGAGTGAAGTATGACCACCCAACTACCATTGAACAAGCAAAGGAGATTGCAAGAAGGCAAGAAGAAAGCATGGAAGAGGAGCCCAAATAAATTGTTGCTAAAGTAGAACCTACACCAACACCTTTGCTCCAGAATCCACAACCACTCTCGGTGAGCAAAAATATTTCTCCTAGTACATCTACTGAGTATGAAGATCTACTCAAAAAGATGGGTCAGTTAACTATTAATCTTCTTCAAGGAAAAGAATTTAGTTCTCAGGGAGGAGATAGAGGTCCAAAAAGAAATATTTCTGAAGTTATATGTTATGGTTGTTATAAAAGGGTCATTATAAGTATAATTATCCCGATAGAGCTTCTAAATCTGGTAAAGGAGATAATGATAAAGGAAAAGCACTGTGAATTCTTTTGATGTAGTAGATAAGAGCAGAAATAATGAAGTAGATGTGTTTGTAATAAAAAGAAAGAAAGAAAAAGATAATCAAGATGGAAATGATCCTAAGAATATGAAAGGAGAAACTAGTAAGAAACATAGGAGAAGAAAGTTGGGTGTGCAGGATTTTCTGATTTCACAGGGGCAAGGACCATACTCTATCTTAGAAGATCTGTCCAAAAGGCCTGCAAATATTACATATGGTCAACTCTTGGCTATGTCTTCTGAGAAGAGGCGGGAGCTATGAAGTGGACTCAATGCTTGACGAAGGAAGGAGGTTGAGGTCCCTGTTTTGGAGGCAAAGGCGGATCCCTATGCTCCACAAGCTGAGGTATTATGTAATGGTATTTCAATTCATGATGTCTTAGTTGATGGAGGTGTTGCAGTTAATGTAATGACCGAGTCTGTAATGAATATGTTGGGTTTAAAAATTGATCGCCCTTCAACACTTATGTTAAGGTCATTAAATAAGGGAAAAACTAAACCAGAAGGTGTAGTTTCAAATGTGGCAATATCTATTATGGGTGTTGTATGTGTGGTAGAATTTCAGGTGATGAAAAATGGTACTATTGCATACCCAATGTTGTTGGGAAGACCATGGCTAAGGAGAGTTCATGCAAGAAACTACTGGAATGAAGGCTTCATGACACTTGGACATGGTAGAGAGAGGGTGAAGATAAACGTGATCCCTCGACATCATAAGGTAGAACCTATGGATTCAAGTGATGAAACTGATGATTGGACATCCTCTGATTACTCTAGTACCAGTGAAGTGGACACTAAAGATGAAGAAAGTGAGGTTGATGTTTCAGTCATGGATATCCTTCTAGTCACACCGACTCATGACCCCATAAAATTATCTGAAGAAGAAGTTGATGATCGTCTCCAACAAATAAAGATTGGTGATGTTGTGATGGAGAGTGAGAAGGAATCCTACCTCCAGCTCTTTCAAAGGTACATACACATATTCACTTTTGATTACAAGGAACTCGTCAAGTAAGTTGGGTAGAACATTCTATTAAGCTGGTAGATGGTGCTAAGCCTATAAAGCAAATGCCATATAGAATGAATCCTAATTTTTCCAAGACTGTAAAAGAAGAAATAGATAAGTTGCTTGATGCAGGATTCATATTTGCTATGGAGAATTTAGAATGGGTTTCTCCCATTGTGATCTCAATAAAAAATAATGGGAAGCTACGCATTTTTGTTGATTACAAGAAGCTCAATAAGGCAACAAAGAAGGATCATTACCCTCTTCCATTCTCAGATCAGATCTTGGATGAAGTAGCTGGCCAGGAGTGTTATAGTTTTGCTAATGGATATATCGATACAACCAAGTCCGTATAGTGGAGAAAGATCAGCTGAAGACCACATTCACCACTCCTTGGGGAACGTTTGCTTATAGAGTTATGCCTTTTGGGTTGTGTAATGCTCCAACAACATTCCAGCGTTTGATGAATAGGGTGTTCGAACCCTACATTGGGAACTTCATCGAGTATTTACGGATGATTTTTACATCTATGGGAGTAAGTTGGAACACACACACCAAATGGAGACAACATTTCAAAGGTTAGATGAAGCACAAGCCTCACTAAACCCTACAAAGTGTGTCTTTGGATGTTCTAAAGGTGTTTTTAGGGCATGTTGTATCCAAAGATGGTATCTCAGACGATCCCGATAAAGTTTCAAAAATCAAAGATTTACCATTTCCTATGAATAGAAGTAAGTTGAGATCATTTTTAGGCCATGTGGGTTACTATAGAAGGTTCATCAAGAATTTCTCAAAGATTACACAGCCACTAACCCAGTTCTTGAAGAAGGATGTTACTTATGAACCAGGAAATAAGGCACATGAAGCTTTTGGACAACTGAAGGAAGCCCTGGTGTCTTCACCTGTTTTAAAGAATCTAGATTGGAGCAAGCCATTCATTGTGTACACTGATGCCTTAGATGCAGCACTAGGAAGTACTTTGAGCCAAAAGGATGAAAATGGGAATGAACATCCAATTTACTTTGGGAGCAGAAAAATGAGTAGTGCTGAGGTAAATTATACTGTAAATGAAAAAGAGGCTCTAGCTATCTTTTTTTTTAAAGAAGTTTAGAAATTACTTGCTAGGGCAGAAATTTATAGTTGTAACAGATCATCAAGATCTAAAATATATTTTCAATAAGCCTAACCCATCAGGGAGGATAGCAAGATGGATAATTTTGCTACAAGAATTTGAATTTGATATTATAGATAGGCCAGGAAAGAAGCATGTCAATGCAGATGCACTCTCTCGAGCCTATGATGGTTTAGGATCATCTTTTGATGATGATGATTTCCCCGATGCAGCATTACTATCCCTTGACACAATCCCTAGTGAATACATAGATATTTGGAATTATCTGAATGAATTCAAGTTTCTTGATGGTGCTAATGTAAAGACTAAGAGAAAGATTACTCAAGCTAGTCATCCATATTCTATTCTGCATGGAGTATTATTTCGAATAGGACCTGATGGACAGTACAAGAGGGCAGTTGGACGTGATCAAGGGAAGGAACTGCTAGAAGAATTCCACAATGGTACATGTGGAGGGCACTTCTCTAGACAACTTACAGCAAGAAGGATCTTGGATGCAGGTTATCACTGGCCCACTCTTTTTAAAGATTGTTATAATTATTGTAAGACATGTGATATTTGTCAAACACATGGTAACCGTAAGACTTCATCAGCTCCATTATGTCCTATTCTTCCACTTGGTCCCTTTGAAAAGTGGGGAATAGACATTGTAGGTCCACTTCCAACTACCTCACGCCAAAATAAGTATATTGTAGTTTCCATAGATTATTTAACCAAGTGGGTTGAAGCTAGCCATTGAAAACAACTTCCATGGATGAGGTGGCAAGGTTCATATATAAACATTGTCACCAGATTTGGTTGTCCATTAGAAATTGTAACGAGATCAAGGAAGCCACTTCATTAATGAGGTAGTAGAAGCCCTAGTCAATAAATTTTCTACTAAGCATAGGAAGGCAAAAACATACAAGCCAAGCATAAATGGACAGGTGGAATGAATTTTTTTTGTGTTGTGTCAAATTATAGCAAAAGATGCAGCCTTGCAAGTACATAAGTGGGATAAAAGGATTCATGCAGCATTGTGGGCATATAGGGCAACATCAAAGTCAGCAACAGGATACTTCCCATTTCAATTGGCCTATGGCATTGATCCAGTTCTTCCTATTGAGTTTGATATTCCCACTGTGATAGTTATGAAAAATGAAAGGGTGGATGAAAGTGATTCAAAAAAGAAAGGTTGGTACATCTTCATTTGCTAGAGGAAATGAGGAAAATAGCAAATGATACAAGACATATGAAGAAAATGAAGCGAAACGAATACTTTGATCAAAAGATACGTTGGTCTCCATTTCATGTGAATGACTTGGTTCTAGTATATGATTCCGATACAAAAAAGAAGACAGAAAATTTCTTTCAAAATGGATGGGGCCCTACAAAATAGAAAGTGTGCATGAAAATGGTACGTCACTGACTGGAGGAATTAGATGGCACTCCCATTACGAAATGGGTCAACCATGACAAGTTGAAGATTTTCCAAGCACTGAGAATAGTCTACTCAGGGACGGAGTAGAAGCTAGGAAGGGGAAGATGTCGACACTAAAATTTTCCTCCGTAATTTCTATTTCATTAATGTATGTATTAGGAATAGAATGTTGTTAAGTGTAATTAGTGGTAGCGTCGATAGAAGATAACGGTGCCGTTAATATGGTAAATCGCCAATAATGTAGAGTACGTACGTAATACAAAGTACAATATGAATGTTGTAAAAAGTAAATATTTGTCGTAAGTGGTCCGGTAATGTTAAAATGTCAAAGTTGGGATAAGTAGAGAAGTAGGGTCTACATGATTAGGAATTAGAAATATTATAATTGTAATAAGGACAAGGAGTGAGATCATAAATATTTTGTGTATTTTATTTGTAAAAATTCTAAAAATGTGGAACCCATGTGAAATGATAAGGTTTATCTTATCTTAAAAGATAAGCTTACATGTACGAGATAAGAGTTAAGGTATGGAATATGATTCGTTAGAGTGGATTTCTTATCATATCTTAGAGATATGATGGATAAGCCTAGAAGTTCTATAAATAAAGAGGCCACCCCCTAATTTAGCATAGAAGGAAGTAGTGAGAAATATTGTATGAAGTGTGTAAAGGAAGCCATCGGTTTAAAGGTGTGTTGAAGAATTCATTAAGAGGTGTAATTGTAAAGTTTCTCCCATAGTATTGGTGGAAGGCAAGTGAAGTCAATAACACTTGAAGTACCTCATGGGTGAGATTGTAACAATTTCATGTTAGTATTATAATTTACTTTGATATTTCAGATTTGTCTTCATTCCGTCTTATCATAGTCGATGGTATTCTTGTGTTATGTTTGTTGTTTTGTTTCCAGATTACATCCACCAAACTAAAGGCTATGCATTAGTAAATAATATTAGCACGAGGAGTTCCCGGTGAAGAATTATCATAGTGCCGGATTGGTGATGATAGGCCAGCTCTCCCTTTCAATATTTCCTTCGACTTTGCTTTGGAAAAAATTCTCAAATTTCCCCCACGTTCCGCCAGTCCTAGGACATGTGGCGAGCTCCCAGTCGTTGCAGGCCATGGGGGCGAAAACTTCTCTTTGTGCCAACCTTTCAGAAAATTTCCCAATTTTTCCCCAGCGGTAATGAAGCTCTGATGGCCGTTGAGACACGTGGTGAGATATGATTTGTTGTGGGCCTACAGGCCAAAATTTTTCCTTTCCTCTTGCCAAAACACTTTGCCAAATTTTCAATTTTACCTCCACCCTCCACCACTACTTTGGCCTAGAGACACGTGGCATAATGTGCTTGGATGCGGACCTAGCATCGAAAATTTTGTTTGTGTCAACCCTTAGGAATTTTTCCTAATCTCTTCCCCTTGGACACGTGGTGAGCTCCCACTAGACGGTGGGCCATCGGGCCAAAAATACCTTTTGAAACCTTGCCAAACACTTGGTAAAAATTCCAATTTTACCTCCACCCTCTGCCACTCCCGAGGACACGTGGCCTCATCTTATTGGCTCAGATTTTCGGGGAAAATTTCCCACAAAATCTCCGCTAAGCCATAACTTCAAAAATACATGGAGTTAGGAGGAAAACTTTACCTTTTTGGAAAGATGAGAAAAATCTCTATCCAATGGTGCCATTTTCATAAGGTCTTGAGTGCCTTAAAAGAAAAAAATTATGACTGAGGCACAAGAGAGGGAAGAATGAAGGGAGTTAGCCACAAAATGTGCAAGGGGATCATTTTGGATAACAATTTTGGCAACTCAAAGGGGTCATCCGCCTCTTGGATGAGGTTACAGGTTTCTGAAACAATCGATTGGGCATGGGTCATTAAATTCTCTGCTTGGTACCCCAACTAATTAGAGCACTGCAAGGAGGAAGATGGAGGGTAGAACACCATTTGATTGGAGAAAGGCCTGCAAAACACATTTCTTAGAATAACAAGCTTGTGCCAAAGCACTTAGGGAAAGCAAGCTAATATAAAACAAAACGATGTGCACAAGCACTTGGAGGAATGAAAACCTAAGCTAATATGTACATGGTGGAGAGTTTCTTTCATTAGAAATGCTTCAGATGGATTCCATTAACTGGAATTTGTAACTCTTCACCATCCAATGTAGACAATTGGAAGGCATTGCTATCCTTACTCTTTGTGACCATGTATGGGCCACTCCAAATGGCATCAAATTTTGAATGCCTCCCCAGTTTTTCTCTGTCTGCATCCCATTTTAACACTAGATATCCAACTTGGAAAGATCTATCCTTGGCCTTTCTATCAAAGGTCTTCTTGATCAAAGCATGATCCTTCTCCATTACTTGGGACGCTTGATTTCTAATTTCTTAGAGCTCCATCAATTATGCATATCTAACCTCCATGGGTCCAAACTCCAACAACTCCAATTGTTTCATGAGTTCTAATGTTGGCAACTCAAGTGACATGGGAAAAATTACCTCTCTTCCATAAACAAGCTTTAATAGAGAGTTACCTGTAGATCTCTTGGGAGTTATCCTATCAGCCCATAAGGGTGATTTCAATTTGGTATGCCAAGACCTCTCCGATTTTCATCAAGAGTCCTCCTAATGATCCTTAACAAGTTCTTGTTAGTAGATTCAGCTTGCCATTACCCCGAGGGTAGTGATTTGATGAAGTACTTAGGTAGATCCCATTCTTAACAGCCCATTCAGTTACCTTGGACCCAATGAATGCCAATGAATTATTTGATATTATTGTAGCGGGTATGCCAAATCTAGTTGTTATTCCCTCATAGAAGTCCAGGGATGCTAGATTTATTTGCTTCCTTGAGTGCTACTTGCTTGACCTACTTGGTGAAGTAATTTGTTGCTGTTAGAATCCATTTGTGTCCTTGGCTTGAATTTGGATTAATGACTCCAATGAATTCCAAACCCCATTGTATGAATGGCTGGTCAACTAAAATTAGATGCAATGGAAGGGCAGCTAGTCTCTCCTTACCTCGTGAAGAATGCACAATTCTTGTACCTCTTGATCCATGCATAAAAAATCACTGAAAATATTAGGCCAATAATAGCTAGCCCTCATGATCTTAAAAGATGTCACTCTCGGTGAAAAATGACCACCAGCTGATCCACCATGGAACTCTTCCAACACCTTGTGAATCTAATTTGTACCAATGCATCTCAGCAGCACTCCATTCACATCCCTTTTGAACAAAACACCATGAACAAGGGCATATGGGACAGCCTGCAATCAAGTGTCTTCTTTTGGTCTTGTTCATATCTAGAGGGCATAGACCTATGTTTAGGAAGTGTATTATGTCTTGGGTCTAGAAAGGAGTGAGGAAACCATCATTTTCCTCTTGAGTGCTTCCTTTCTCATGGCTATCTTGCAATGCCAAAACAACCTCCTTCTCAAGTGCATGCTTGCCTTAGATTTATTCAAGACCAAATTCTCACACAATCCTTTTCCTCCTCTGACCAAATTGGTGACTTTTATCTCAATCTCATATTCCATGACACGAGTAATCCAACCTGATCTCTTTTCATTTAGGTCTTTGTTGAGGAGGAAGTCTTTAACTCCCTCATGAGAAACCAGCAATTGAAACTTGTTGTTTGAAACTAGGTGCTTGAATTTCTTCAAGCTCTAGATTACTGCAAGAACATGATTCTCAATGAAATAATGTCTCACCTCATAGTCCTCAAGGCTTTGGCTGAAGAAAGCAATTGGATGCTCATCATTGTCTTTGTTCTGCTGTACCAAGATTACAGAAATAGTATCATCACCCTTAAATGCATAAAGGATGAAATCCTTGGAGAAATATGGGTTAATGAGAGTTGGGGCTTGTGAGATGGCTTCTTTGATTACTCCAAAACTTTATTTTCCTTCTGTTGTCCATTTGAAAGCTATTCTTTTCTTTAACATCTTGGTGATAGGCTTGACTAGGGCTGCAAAATTTGGGACAAACCTCCAAACAAAATTTATTCTCCCTAAGAAACTTTGAAGGGCCTTCTTGTGGCTTGGCAATGGTAGTGCTCTTATGGCTTCAACTCTTTCTAGATCAATTTCTAATCCTTCTTTGGAGACAATGTGGCCAAGGATCTTTCCTTCATGGGCTAGAAAATACATTTTTTAGGATTCAAGGATACCCCAAATCTTCTGCACCTTTGGAACACTTGTCTCAAATGAAAGAGATGGTCTACTGCATTTTTTGAAAAAATAGTGATATCATCAAGATATACCAGCACCATGTTGTTAATCAAATCCTTGAATGCCATGTCCATTGCCCTTTGGAAAGTAGCTCCAGCGTTGGATAGCCCAAATGGCATTTTCCTGTATGCATAAGTTCCCCATTTGGTTGTAAAGGCTGTCTTGAACTGATCCTCTTCTTTCACCATAATTTGATTGTACCCTAAATAGCCATCAAGTAATGAAAACCTCTCAAATCTGCAACAACTTGTAAAATCTGCTCCATAGAAGGAAGTGGATAATGATCCTTGAGAGATGCTCTATTCAAATCTCTGAAGTTAACACACAATCTGATTTCTCTGCTCTTCTTTCTAACTGGAACCAATTTGGCCACCCAACTAGAATGCTTGATAGGGAATATGATATTTGACTCTATCAACTTATTCAATTATTGTCTCATGAGAGGCTCCATGTGTGGATTGACTGGCCTTTGTTTCTACCTAATGGGTTTAGTACTTGGATCCAATTCAATGGTGTGTTGAGCTAACTTGGGATTAAAACCTTTCAAATATTCATAGCTCCAAGCAAACACATTAGGGAATTCTTGAAAAATTTGTATGAACTCATACCTTTCTTGCTCAGTTGTCACTTTACCAACTTGGAGTGGTTTGCCTTCTTCCACTAAGATGGACACTTTGAATCTCCTCCTCCTTGACTTGGATGTTTGCTTTCTCCTTCCTAAACTGATCATTAGGATTGAAAATGGACTCCAAAGTAATAAGTCCCTTTGGTAGTTTGTTGGTTCTTAGCTGTACCACTTGGTCACCATACTGTTGTTCCAACTTTTCCTGATTTTTAGCTGAGAACTCAGCCTCTTCTTACAAGAAATGGATGATTTGTTGATCATTTTCAAACACTTGCCAACTTACATTGTTGTCTAGAACTGAAGGCCTTACAATCACATGGATGTTTGGTTGTACCTTGTCTTTTTGGATACTTTCAACAACATCAAAGGCTGCTCCAACTGCTGCAAGCCTGTCAATAGCTTGGTTCTCTTTTCTAGGAATGGATTTGATGCCAAAGCCCTCAAAATATTCAATGAGGTCCCACACCCTATTTTTGTAGCACTTTAGTAGATCATTATTGAAATCATGTTGCCCCTTAACTTGGTTGATAATCAAGTCACTTTGTCACCAAAGACTTGCAAGTTCTTTAATCCTCTCTTGATTGACGAATGCAATCCTTGTATCAAAGCTTCATATTCAGCGGTGTTATGAGAGCATGCAAAATGAAATCTAAAAGCTAAATAATACTTAACTCCTTGAGGAGAAACAATCATAACTCCCCTCCCACACCTTGTCTACTCCTTGATCCATAAAAAAACAACTGCCATGCCTCATTGTCATCCTTGTGGTCTGGCTTGGTGATGTTAGGGATAGGCTAATTTTCTTCATGCATGCAATAGACTCCTAACTCAGATTCTTCTATTTCTTGATAAGGATAAAAAGCATGCACCTTGCTTGCCCATTCATCAAGAGTCAAATCTAGGATGCTTCCAACCTTGGTGTTAGCTTCATCAGTGCTTGAATAATCCTCTTGATCAAATGCTAAACAATTGGTATTGATTTGGCTTGGAGTGTGAGGATCAATGTGAAAGTTTACAATAGGCTTAGACCTGATGGTGGCTTTAGTTCCAAATCTTGATCGAAAACATGTGTGACCAATCATCAGATAAATAACCTCCAATCTTGGCTTTGAAATCCCTTGACAAACATAGGGAAAAGAGTGGTGGAAGATCTATTACTGAGACATCTTGCAAAACAACAACATTGGGGCATGCATGCAAAGTAAGAATCAAGTTTTTATCACTCCAACTATTGTTACTACTATCCCATCCAATTGCACTACCCCTTTGGATATGACTTCATATTGAATTCCCAACTGATCAGCTATTTGCTTGGGCATTACTGAACTACTTGCTCTGGAATCAATCATGCAGTTGTGTACTA
Organism: Taxus wallichiana var. yunnanensis; assembly: GCA_018340775.1. Classification (NCBI taxonomy): domain Eukaryota; kingdom Viridiplantae; phylum Streptophyta; class Pinopsida; order Cupressales; family Taxaceae; genus Taxus; species Taxus wallichiana. The sequence goes on from CM031236.1 coordinate 415,838,287, forward strand.
AATGGTTTCCAATGATCAATGAAACATAGAATGGAGGGGCTTCAACATTTTACCTTGTTGTCCTCCATGATTCCCCTCAGGATGGGTAGCATTTGTGAGTACCTTCTCTTGCATTTGGACCTGTTGATTTGAAGTTGACCAGTCCTTCATGGCAGCTTGTAGCAAATCTCTTTGGCCTGGGATGGATAGTGATTCCCACATTGATATGTTTACATTTGTCTTCTTCATCTGATCAATGATGTTGAATGGAGATGAAGCATCTCTCTGCTGTCCCTTGGCTTGCACATTCATTCCTTGCACATGGGCAGCAACAACTGGCATTTGAGTTGGCCTAGGAGTTGTTTTAGGCAGCCCTTGCATGTTTGGAACTACATTTTGTTTGCCAATAATTTTTGGAGTGATAGAAGGTTGTCAATTACTTGGATCCAATGGTTTTTCTTCACCCAAATTTCTCCTTTTTAACCTTGTGTTGGCTGCAACACTTTGGGAGATTGTTTGATTCATGCCACACAAATCTTTTGCCTGCCAGTTTACAAGTGAGGTATCATTTGGAGCTAATTGTTGATGGGATGTTTCTTGTTGTTGGTTATTTCCTTGTTGTGAGGTTAATTGCATGGGAAACACCAATCATACTCTTGTGCTATGTTGTTTTGCATTGGCACTATTACTTTAGTGGTAGATGTAACATTAGGATTATAGGGCTGAAATGGTCATTGGCGGGAGGTCTTGCTTGATTTTGATTTGTAACTGGATTGAGTGATCTTTGAGGCTGGTATGGCTTCTTGTTAGGCTAAGCTTGAGGCTAGAAAGGTCTAAAACCTTAGGCTTGCTACCTCTTGAGTGTAACCAGCTCATTGCCTAAATTTTGCAATTGCTTCATGACTTCTTGAAGTTCATTTGAGGCACTAGAAGATGAAGTAGAAGCTTCACTTGAATTCTAATTTCTAGGAGTGGGAATAGGAGCTAAAATAGGCATTTGACTAGTACTTGGGCTCTCTAAACTTGGATACAATGGCATTGGAGGCCTAGGAGCTAGCTTGTCAACTTGAATCAAACAATTTTCAGCTCTAATGGCAATGCTATAAGCAACAAGGATAGTTGTGCCCCCATGGATTGAATTAACATAGAAATATTAGAATTTAAAGCTTTAAGGTAATATAGAAAAGCACCTTTTGCTGTTGGCCTTACTACCACTGGAATTCTCTCCCAAGTCATTTGAAACCTAAAGTTGAAGTCAGTCAGCTGCTCATTGGGAGCTCTCTTGATGGTTGTCAACTGTTCCAAAAGGGACAAGTTATCTCCCTTTTCTCCAAACTGCTCATGGAGGGCTATACATAGCTGGTTCCAATTTTGGATAGAACCTGAGGCAAGACTCCTGAACCATTGCAAAGCTTTCCCTTTGAATGAAGATGCCAACAATTTGACAGCAACTTGCATCTCATTAATCTCATGGATTGCACAAATATTAGCAATATCCTTAACATGATCACCAGGAGTGGTCTGATTCTCTCCAGTAAAGTATGGAATGTTCTTCAATGCTGCAACTAGGATTGGATTTTGTGCATTGAGAGCAAGTGGGCTGCTACCAGTGAAATTGACATAGGGGTTGTGTTGTGCCATTCTGATTGGCCTTAGAACCCTTGTTGATTGAATGAAAGGCCTACTAGGTGGAGGAGTTGATAGAGTTCTGTTTGGTGGAGATGGAGACCTTTGAATTCTCCTCCCTCTTTACCTTCTTCTTGGAGATAATTGTAGATACTCAAACAACACCTCTTCTTCTCCAACTCTTGACCTTGTGGTGATTCTTCTCATGAGTTTTCAGGTCTGCACTACTAAAACCAGCTGATTCTTCTTCCTTGGAGTCGTCAGATGTGTAATTTAGGGATCTTTTAAGCAAGAAACTTGCAAAAATGCACATCAATTTGTTGTAATGAAGATGAAGACCTCTAAGGTCCCATCGGGCATGCCAAAACTGTTGTGCAAATCAACAACCCCCGGATGTTGATCAAATTTCTAGTTTGACATTTTGGACATCCAGTGTTATTACACAACATTGAATCTTTTCCCCAAGTGCGGGACTTGTAAAATGGAAAAGAATCTCCAGATTGGAGGTTGGTTCCTCAACTCCTCTTATCAGGTGTATGCATGAAATTTTTAGAGGCTTAAATTCCTAATTCCTACTCTAAATTCCAAGGGGACAGAGATAGGGAATGCAAGAAAAATGAGACTAATGCTGATAAGGTGATGCACCAAGGGAGTAGTAGACACCTGCTACTACAAAACATACACAGTCCAGGAGGAAATACAACACAAAACATGCACAAATTTCCAAAATGTGGTGAGAGGTTAGAAAAAAATGATAAACATATGAAAGGATTGAGAAACCTTTTAATCACAGAGCATATATTATCATTCCAGGTCCAACACAGTGCATTACAATGACCAAGAGGAAAAGAGGTGTTGTATTTGCATGGAAAGGTAAAAATTTCCACAAATTTTGCCAAAAGGAAGAAAAAGGGAAGTTGCAGAGCTAAAAGAGTGTCTCCTCTTTCAAAAATGAGCCCATTCTGGCTTTTACAATGCAAGAAATGAGCCCAAGAGAGAGAAATATGGGAAAACATGAGAGGAGCTCCAACCACCAACCAAAATGCAATAAAACAACATGGGCATCCTTACAGGTCCATTCCCTAACATTTTTCACCATGCTGGGAGAGAATGCGAGTCATTCTTCATTAAAAATGGTGGTTGAAATGTCATTTCATTGATTACCACATGCGAGAGGCATTTTTCAATTTTATCTCTCTAAATTCCATAAAAATACAAAAATTATCCTTGAATCATGTAGATAATTTCACCATCTTTCCGTTGATATAAACAAAGTGAAAAACCAAGCTCTGGATTGAAAGTTATGGTCGTTTGAAAATTTAGGGCAAAACAGGGCCAAAACAGGTTGGCGGGCCGAAAATTTGAAATTTTCCCACTTTTTGCATTTGGGAAAATTTTCCAAAAAATCTCCGCGCTCCACCACTCCTGGTTCCACATGGCATGATTCCATTGGTTGCGGGCTCTTCCTGCTTCATTTTCCATCGTTTTGGCCTTTGGAAAATTTTCCAAAAAATCTCTGTCGGCTTAGATGACCCGAGGACACATGACACGATGTGATTTTCCATGGGATTTTTTTCTCTATCTATTCCATCACTTTTGACCATATTTTCTGACTTGGACACGTGGCAAAACCCTATTGGACATGGGCTTTCTGTGCCATTTTTACCTGCGGGCCTATCTTGCATTTTTTGCCGCCACATGGACACGTGGCGTGATTCCATTGGCTCAGATTTTGGGGGCCGGCTCTACCTTTCAATATTTCCTTCGAATTTGCTTTGGGAAAAATTCCAAAATTTCCCTTGCATTCTTCTAGTCCTCGGACATGTGGCGATCTCCCAATTGTTGCGAGCCATGGGGCGAAATCTTCTCTTTACGCTAACCTTTGGGAAAAATTCCCAATTTCTCCCCGGTGGCCGAAGCTCCGATGGCCCTTGAGACACGTGGCAAGATATGATTCATTGCGGGCCTATGGGCCAAAATTTTCCTTTCCTCTCACCAAAACACTTTGCCAAATTTTCAATTTTACCTCTGCCCTCCACCACTCCTTTGGCCTAGAGACACATGGCACAATGTGATTGGATGCGGGCCTGGCATTGAAAATTTTGTTTGTGTCAACCCTTAGGAAATTTTCCTAATCTCTTCCCCTTGGACACGTGGCAAGCTCCCACTGGATGGCAGGCCATCGGGCTGAAAATTCCTTTTGAAACCTTGCCAAACACTTGGTAAAATTCCAAGTTTACCTCCACCCTCCGCCACTCCCGAGGGACACGTGGCCTCATCTTATTGGCTCGGGCTTTTCAGGGAAAATTTCCCACAAAATCTCCAGCCGAGCCATAACTTCAAAAATACATGGAGTTAGGAGGAAAACTTTACCTTTCTGGAAAGCTGAGAAAAATATCTATCTAATGGTGCCATTTCTAGAAGGTCTTGAGTGCCTGAAAAGCAAAAAATTATGACTAAGGCACAAGAGAGGGAAGAATGAAGGGAGTTAGCCACAAAATGTGCAAGGGGCTCATTTTGGATAACAATACCCATTCAATAAAATTAATAAGAGTATTATTTCTGAAGGATGAATGGATTCAAGACACTTAGTTCATTCCCTAGGGGAAAAGTGCTCAAAAGTTACAATTCGGTGAAATTTCAAAAACTAGTCACCTAAGAAGAACTTAAAAATAACAAGTGTTCGAAAAAGGTGAAAAGTAATTATGGTTATTCATACTTAATTCATAAATAATTTCAACCTTTTGGAGGAAAAAATCATTCTTTTAAAATGGTGGAAAGTGTAATTTTGTCTCAAATAGAAAAAAATCTTTCTCATCTCCCAAATTTGGTCATAGTGGAGCATTTTGGTATCGGTGTGTTTCTCACTTCTCTGAACATGTTGATCAAAGGCTTGAATCATTTTACATAAAATATCTCACCTTCACTCATTGTATCATCATATTTATCTTTACCTCATCCCATGGAAATATTCTTTTCCCAAGGCTCGGATCATTAGGTTGAATTGTACAGTAATGGTCTCAAGTTGCATCAAGAACTTGGCATTTTGGAAGGCATCATAGTGATTCAAAGGTTGAAGGATCATTCAAGTGACATAAATATTCACTCATCATATTCAATGGTATTAACCCCCATTGCAGTGATAAAGTAGTCAAGGAATGATCTCACAATGTGTAATGTTGCAGAGTTGGGGTAATACTCATCATTCCTCTTTTCACCGTGTTTCAAGAAGTATTGTAGAGGTTCATTATTTTATGCTTTTTCAAAGGGATTATAGTGTTCAAAGGTCCTCATTAGAGATATTTTCTAGTGCATCGCATTGGATGGTCATCATGGATCAATTTTTATCTTCAACCTCTTTGGAGTGTATCTTTATCAAGGCTTAGAGGTGTCTTCATCCATGCTTTGGAGAATTTCTTCTTTTCTCTCCTCATTCTTTCTCATCTTCTTTCCTCCTAATTCCTCATTATACATGATCATGGTTTTATTTTCCTATTCATTTAAGTGATAATTAAATGTTTTTAATATGTAAAAGTACTTTCTCAAATTATAATAGTACTTAATTTGTTCTTTCCTAGGATAATGAAAAGTCACAAGTTGAATAGGAACATGAAAAGTCATGTGGGGGTAGAGGAAGAGTTGAATTGTAAGGATATAAAAGGAGATGATCTCCTCATTTTAAAAGGATGGTTAATTATTGTTTACTAGATACCATTGTATTTTTAGGAACAATTTCCTTCATTTTCTTTATTCTCTTATCTATTGAAATTGTGTCTCCATCTCAACTTATACTCTAATAGAATTGTAAATTATGCAACATGATGCAATAAAACTTTGTGTTTCTTGTTGATTATTCCTCTTTCTATGTGAATGGTTTCTTATAATTGATGCAAGTTAATTAATCTTATTTTAATTCAATAAACTTAGTTATGTTATTTTTCGGTTAAAGTTCCCCTCTCATTTCCATCTCCTTTCTCTCTCTCTCTAAACAATTTTCCTCCCTTATATTCCCTACAAGTCATTGCCACAGGTTTAAGAAATTATTCCTATGTGATCCCTAATATATGGGCCACCCCTAGAAATTATTTTAGTTTATATTTATTTCCTTACTTCTAATAATTGGAGCTTCCCCATTCAAACAAAGGGACCTAGTCCCAAAGTGTTGGTGAAATCCCATAATTGTCCTTTAAAAAAATATTTCTCCAACAATTTTTGACACCCACCATGGGTAAAATTTACATAGTTGTACAAAATATATGGTCAAAAAACCCAAAAAAATTAAAATATTATGAAAAACCAAAAAAATCATAATTTTTAAAGTCTAAAATCCCACAAAAAGAGTGAGTAAAATTTTTCCTCAAGTTGAATTCAAAATCAGTTGAAAGAAGATATAACAAGATGAATAGATTGGGAGGAATTGTTGACCCAACTTTTGAGGCCTTACAAAATCAACAAGAAAAAATCAAATATAACCCATACAACTTCTCTCAAACTTCATCCCCATCTAGTTCATCAAGTTCTACCCTTGGAAATCCTATCCAAACTCCTACTAATACTCCTCCCACAAACCCTCTTGATTCTTCCATATTTCAACCAACATTGAACATCAAATCTCCAAGTGAATAAGAATAAGAATAACTAGAGGAAGATTTTGGGGAAGAATAATAATAAAGAGAACTTGAGATGGAAACACAAGGACCTCTCCCTTGGGGATAGAACACTGGCCCATTAGCTTTGGCTCCACCACTCCATGAACTTCCTAGAGGTTCAAGAAAATTTTTCCCCAAGTTTAGAGGTGATGGGAACCAACATAAAATTGAGCATATCATTGCATTCATAACTTCATGTGGTGTGTTTTGAGTTTCCCATGAAGATGTATTTGTTTTCTTATTCATTGAATCACTTTAAGATGGTGTTGATGATTGGTTCTATCATTTACCAAGAGGTTCCACTACATGTTGGGCTCAAATGAAAGAAAATTTTGAATCTAGATTCAAACCGGTGGAATATTATGATGCCCTCCTTGCTCAATGACACAAATACATAAATAAAATAAATAATCCACAAGATATATTGTGGAAAAGTTTAACAAATTGGTCAATAAGATTCATGTCATTGTTTTCCTCATGTGGATAATTTGAAAAGGTTCTTCATGAATGCCTAGATGCCTTAAGTGATTTTATTTCTATGAAGAGTGCAAGTGCAAGATCTGGATCATGCTCAAGAAATATCCATTGAAGTGGAAGATGACCTCATCTTTTTAGGAAATATCAATAACCTTTCAATTAAGGATAAGTCCCAATATCCCAAAGAAGAGAGAGAAATGATTCATTTTTGTAGACATTGGTGAATGAATTGACAATGTTTAAGAGGAAGGTTTCACAATGAACATCCCATCAAAATCATAATAGATATCAAATTGCAAGAGCACCTCAAAGTCTTTCATTTGAGGCTCCACCCATCAATGTAATTTTTATAACTCAAGAAGAAAAAGACTTAAACAATAAAGTGAGGACAATGACATCCTAGAGATTGAAGAAGTAGAGAATGATGTACAAATAAGATTTTGTGAATATTTAGGAGGTGAAGAAGATGACGACGAGGATGCAGCCAATTTCTCATGTTTAGTATTCACCCACTCTTATCCTCAAAAAGGATCTTCTTCCTCCACTACTATGAAAAATAAGAAGGTATGACATCCTCTTGTAGAGACTCTACAGAACAAAATAATCACTCGAGGATCCCCACTTACACCCTCTATGGAGTATGCATTGGATAAACTAGATCCCTTGGTAAACAAGAGGCCATCTATCATTCCAAGTAATTCTCCTAATGTTCCTTTTAATTATAATTCTAATTCTACAAAATCTATTCCTTCAAGAGCTTATGATGTACCTATAAAATCATCCTTTCCACCTCAATAATTTTCTAATATTATCTCACCTTTTTACACCCCATTTTTATCATAGAACATATGAACAATTCCAAAGAGTAGATTTATGAATCTGATTATTTACGGACTCACCTAAAAAAATTTGACAAGCTTCTCCATCATATCAAAGCTAGTCACTCAAATCCCAATCTTGTGACTCCTATATCTAAAGGATTACTAACCACTCCATATGTTGCTCCATCAAATAACATGATTTTTATGAGTGCATAAAACAGTGATAATATTTATCCTTTTTATCTTTCCCTTCTCATTGGAAGATACTTGATTGAATAAGTTTATAATAGATTTAGGTGCTTCGACAATGTAGTTTCCATAAAGGTTTCAAATTTTCTTTAAATTACATTGACATTAGAAAATTACTCTTTTTACTCAATGGAGTGAAAGGAAGACCCATTTGTAGGGAAGATAAATGATGCATAGGTGGCTCTCGATGAGAAAGAAGGTGTTATTGACTATCTTGGTATCACACATTTCAACATCATTTTGAATGTTGCTAAGTATAATCTTTTATTGAAACTTGGGAGGAAAAATCCAAATGAATTTATCTTCTACAACCAATGTAGTTAAGGGGATATGGAAAATTTTATTCTAGAAAAAGGATGAGATATACGGTGTAAAAGTCATGAAATTTAGGAGCTAACATCTTATACCAAGACAACAAGAATAGGAATTATTTCATAACATACAAAGTGAAAGATGAAATTCCTATCTTGATATGACCAAGAATTCCTTTCCGATGGGGATTGAGTATGGAGGATAGTGGAGAAATATTGAGTTTCTTAAGGGAAACTCCAATTACCAAATGATGTAGTCCAAGAAAAAAAAAAGTTATTCTTGATGAGTTCCAAACTAAAAATAAGCCAATGTTTTTTTCCATAATGAAGAGGTGTTCTCATTTCCATTTGAAGATGACAATTCTCATGATTATGACATTCATAAAGAATAAAGGCTAACTTGTGATGAGCCTTTGAAAGGTTTGAAATAAGAATTTGTGCAAGAAATGTTGAGAGTTTGGAAGAAGCGGAATATCCTCAACTCATACTTGAAATATAAATGTAAGCCATGGAATTACAAGATATGTATGAATCTATTGTTGACTCCCAAATTGATTAAAAAAATCCATGATGAAACAATCAAGATGATAAATCAAATATATCTCATAAAACAATGATTGATAGATTTAATGATGAAAGTTAAGTTTTCTCTTTTCCATTTAAAGAGGAAGATTCCCACTATGATGAAAAATTTGAAACATTATTATTTGAGTCATTTGAAAATGGGGACTCCCATAATGAATAAGAAATGAAATGTAATGAAATTTGGGATAATGAATCAACATCTCCAAAAAATTTCCTTGAATTTTAATATGAATATTCTCCAAATGAACATGGAGATGAGCTTATGGAAGTTTTGAAGAAAGATTCCACGTATGCAATTCTGAAATTTTTTGAAGGTACAAAGATCCTGAGCTAAGTCTTGACATTTTAGCTCATGTTATGTCCATGCAAGATAGGTATGAGGTTATGTTTGATTCTTTAGTTGATGCCCAAATATATCATAATGAAATAGAACAAAAAGATGAATTCAAGGCCTCTCATGAAAAAAATTCAATAAACATGAACATGGAAAAGATAAACACTTGGAATATTACAACAATCCAATAAAAATCATCCTTGGGATAGTTGTGAAATGCAAAGACAAAAATCAGCAATATGGGTGAACGTAAAAAACAATTTGTAATCTGAAATTGATGGAATTTGAAAGAAAATATTTGAGAATAAAATGGATCATGTATGCCCACTCCTCCCAATCATATAGGAACTCATGAAAGCACCTAGATTTCATAACCAGTTGAGGAAAGGAGGATACTTCCTCAAACCAGTCAATGTCTTTATGGAACATCATCACTCAATGTTACCCATTCATGGGTAACTTTCGAAGATAAATGTGCTACAGTGAAAGTGGGTTATCCCTCGCATGTATCATAGGTGATTTAGGTTTTTGCATTTCCCTTTCTATCATGTTTTGTGTTCAATAAAGAGGTTTTTTTGTATCCATCCTTGATACACAATGACTATATAGTCCAATGGAATAGATATTTGTCCTTTTAGTGTCTTGAGATCTTTTGGTTCCTACTTACTTCATTCTCACTTTTTCAAACCAAAAAAGTCCCAAAGTGAGATCCAATTGTTTTCATGCTAAATTTATAAATTTAAAAATTAAAAATTTTCCATGACAACTAAGACCACACTAAAAAATCCTTGAACCGGGTAATGTAAACCTACCCTCCATCTGCTGATAGTTTACTACGTAAACCCCATCATGGATGAGAGGTATGTGCTAGCTAGATTTTTCAAGTATTTTTCAAGTAGAAGTAAATTGGTGGGAAGAAATTCATGGATTCACTTAGATCCACTTTGAAGGAACTACTCCTAGAGGCCCAAAAAGGCTTATTTTCAAGGTTTTTGTACTTGATAAGAAACCCTGGGATGAACCAAGAATAGAAAATGAATCCAAGAAGTGTGTGAAAAATTTAAGAGATCACCAAAGTTAGTTTATGAAATTGATGTAAGGAAAAACATGTTTTGGAACAAGCTATGCAACTATAGTCATAAAGTCACGTACTTTTTATAATTATCTAGTCTTGATTATGTTAGAGATCACAAGTAGTGAGGGGGTTAATTAGTGTAAATTAAAAAATTTAAAGTAATTTTAATCCCTAATGGAGTTTAATAATATATCATAAGCATTTAAACAAACATATGTCAAACAAGATAACACAAAACACAAAAATTATAGTGGGAAACCCTTTCAAGAGAAAAATCCACTTAAAACCAAGGCTTTATTAGGAACACTAATTCCAAATCTTACAATGTTTTTGGTTGAGTACCCACTCAACCCATGAACCACCTAGTCCATATTCTTTAAGCACCCACTCGAAGTTAAACCGAGCACCAACTTCTAAACAACACCCACCCCTATAATCTAGGCACCCACTTAGAACTATTATTTTACAATTACAATTTGATCATATAGAATCAATATTACTTACACAATAGATTATGATTAAGTTTTTATTTTTTTATAACCCACTCTTTCAGTTTTCTCTACATCATCTTTCTCTATCTCTCAATTTGATCTCAACCTCCTCGATCTCTTCTCTCACATCTTCTTCAGCTCATATATTTCATTTACTCTTGAGCTCTCTTTCTCCCATTGTCACTCTTCTAATTCACATGCATCAATTTATCACACGAAAAACCACTTCTTCAATCACATGATTTTTTATTTTATAGATCATCAATATTCTCCATCACTTCCTTTGGTGTGTCATGCACTCTTTCTACCCTTTCGGATGCAAATCTGGTACATTAAATACATGCAACTAACTCAATATTTATTCTCTCTATATTTGGTTTGAATTCGTCATTTTCGTACATTTTTCCGGGAATTATTTATGAGCCAATCCCTAAAATAGATTTTCATCATTTTAGGATTTCCATAATGATCAAGATGATTGAACTACTTTCTTCTCTGATATTTTTTTTTTTTGGAAATTATGGATTTCATAGAGAATTGGAACTGCATTTCCACTAAGTCAATGAGCATTAAATACTTTGCTAGCTTGGAGGCTGGAGATTTATCAAATCAGATCTAATATTTTGTGGAGCATAAGAAATTTTTTCGACCTCTCTATTTGAAATTATCAACCATTGTCAATTTCTTAGATCAAAGTTCCATTTCACCATATTCAAAAATAATTTGATTATCCTTGAGCCTTATCAAATCCATATTTGTTCATTATATGGCTTTCTTTAACTTTTGTGACATTCTTATTTGTATCATGGCTATACTATTTGATCTATGGCATTTTCATCTATCTATAGCTTTCTTTTACTTTTCATGTATTTTTCTATCTTTTGCGGCCTTCCAAAGCTATCTCTAGTATTCCTCGGCTTTGTTCCATGTCTAGATTTTTTTTTCTTGTAGTTTTTGTAGCTCTCTGCAACTATTTCTAGTCTTTTATAGCTCTTCTTCTTGTTCGTGGATTCCTCCAGACTTTCCTTATTCCCATAGATTTTATTTCACATTCTTAGCTTCACCATTTTCACTCGTGGCTTCATCCTTTTGTTGTCTTTGCTTCATCCCTTTACCCATGGCTCTCACTAAGTCTCCATGGCTTCTTCTAGACTTCGATGGTTATCTCCTCATGTCCACATCTTGCATAAAAAGTGATTTAAGTCCCTTAGAAATTATCCTTAATCATCTTGAACTATGAGAGATGACACTACCAATCAACCTTCACATTTCTCTTGTCAAGTATTTCTTTCCATACATGGTTGATATTTGAGATACATGTTACGCACTTGAACTCTACTTTTTGCCACTTTTTCCATCAATGTAGCTTGACATCAATAACACATATGACAATGAAAAAAAGGTACAAAAAAACTCCCCTTTCTCATAAATCACAACACCTTATAAACCTACACTCTTTGATGGAAAAAATACTTTCATACCTTATTTCGATAACACTCTCTCTCACCCATTTTGATATCACTAGCTTTGGTTTCTGATTTTAGCATCTCCCTCCCTTTAACAACAATGAAAAAAGGGCCATCTATGCCACATAAACATGAAAATAATGGTAAGTGAGATAATTCATGTTTTTACCTCAAGAAAATCCCCTTAGGCTCATGCTTTTGATCCATGTGACCTGGTATGCTTGTAGTAATGCTCCCCACAGACGATGATAACAATTGTTACTAATTATTATCATGATCTATCATATTAGCTCCCACTCGCATGAAGTCTTTGTTTTACTGATTAGGAGCTGAAAAATATGATAATTCTCCCTTTCCTTGTCTCATTACTTCCTAGTTTCTGGTGGGATCAGGAATGACCCCCAATTCATTCCTCAGATGCTCAAATGTTGCTTTTGGTAGTGGCTTTGTCATGATATATATAATTTTTTATTTTTTTCTCATGTACTCTAGGCAAATTTTCTTTTCATTCACTTGTTCCCTCAATAAATTATATTTAATTGGAATATGCTTGGTATTTGAGTGGAACATGGGGTTCTTAGAGATACTTATTGCACTTGTGCTATCACAAAACAAAGGAATTGGACTATCATATTTTACCTTGTAATCTTCCAATGTCTGCTTCATCCAAAGAACTTGAGTGCAACACATTGCAAAAACTATATACTCTACTTCACATGTTGAGAGTGTTATTGATGATTTCTTCTTTCTTAACTAAGATACTAAGAAATTTCTAACAAATAATTCTTTTCCACTTGTACTCTTCATGTCATCAACACTTCCTACCCAATCTGCATCTATATATGCTTTTATGCTGAAGTCATTGCTTTTAGGGTACCACAGTCCATAATCAATTATTCCTATGAGATATCTCAATATCCTTTTGACTTCCTTGAAGTTTGTTTCCCTTGGATCTTCTTGAAATCTCCAAATAATTCCCACATCCTACATGATATCAGGTCTTGATGCTATGGAGTAGAGTAGACTACATATCATGGATTTGTATAGTGTTTTGTCTACTTTTGGTGATTTTTCCTCTTTACTCAACTTGCATCCTACTTCCATTAGAGTTCCTATAGGTTTGCAATCTTCCATCCTGAACATTTTCAACATTTATTTGATATACTTAGTTTGGGATATGAAGATACCTTGATTTGATTGACTGATTTGTAAGCCCAGAAAGAATGAGAGGTCTCCAAGCATAAACATTTCAAATTCTTCTTTCATCATATCAAAAAATTCATATGTCATCTTGTCATAATATCCTCCAAAAATGATATCATCTACATACACAATGAAAATGAGTAGATGATCTCCTTCTTCTTTGATGTAGAGATTACTATCAACAACACCTTTTCTAAAACCCTACTCAATGAGGTATGAATCTAATCTATTGTACCAAGATCTAGGAGCTTGTTTAAGTCCATACTGAGAACCTTTTTTAACTTACGCACATGATCTATATCTTTAGTTTGTGAAAATCCGTTAGCTTGTTCAATATCTACCTCTTTATTCAGAAAAACATTGAGGAAGGCTGATTTCACATCCATCTGAAACACTTTGATCTTCTTGTAAGCAACATAAACTAGAAACAATCTGATTACTTATATCTTTGCTATTTGGTGCAAATGTTTCATAAAAATGATTCCTTCCATCTACGCATAGCCTTTGCACACAAGTATTTCCTTATTTCTTGTGACTTCTCCTTTTTCATTCAATTTTTTTTTTTGAATACGTATTTAGTTCCAAAGACATTTTTATCCTTAGGTCTTGGCACGAGCTCCCAGGTTTCATTCTTCTCAATTTGATCAAGTTCTTCATTCATTGCATCTACCCAATGTTGATCCTTGTCGACCTCTATAATGCTTTTGGGTTCTCCCATAGATAGGAGTGTTATATATTCATGATTCTACTTGTTGTTTAGTCTTATTTTGTTTTAAATACCACCTTCTTTATTTCTAATGATCTGATTTGGTAGATGATCGCTTTTCACTTGTCTTGAGGGAGTTCTAATGTCTGGTATTTCTTCCAATTCCTCTACTTCTTCATGAAGATTTTTCATTTTCATCTTCTTATTGTTCATTTTTATTATTGTGTTAAGTGTTGGACTTGGGAGATTCATCCACCTTTACATTTGTGCTTTCAAAAATTTCTATAACCTCTTATTGTAGCATTTGTATGTTGCATCGACTCTTTGAGTAGCTAAGAAATATGCCTTCATCACACCTAAATTTAAATTTTCCAAGATTATATTCATCTCTTTTGATGTAACTCTTGCTTCCTAAAACTCTTATGTATATCACATTTGTAGGCCTATTCTTCCACAATTCATAAGGTGTCTTCGTCTTGTTTATCCTCAATTGAGCTCTATTTAAAATGTACACCATTGTGTATACCACTTCACTCTAATAACCATTTGGTAATTTGGATTCATTCAACATTGTTCTTGTCATTTATTGTATAGTCATGTTTTTCCTCTCAACTACAATGTTTTATTGAGGTGTTTTAACGATTGAGAATTATCTTCTAATTCCATTTTCTTCACAAAATTCATTGAACTCATTAGACCAGAATTCTCCACCTCTATCTAATCTTAAGCATTTGATCTTTTTGTTCTTCTCATTCTCCACTAGTGCTTTGAATTTCTTGAATCTTTCTAAGGCTTCTAATTTTTTCTTTAAACAAGCTACCCATGTCATTTTGGTGTAATCATCTATTAGTAGCATGAAATACACATCACCTTGTATGCTTTCAGTTCTTGTAGGCCCACAAAGATCTATATGAATCAACTCTAGAGGTCTGGTTGTAGAGTATTCCTTTGACTTGAATGATATTCTTGTTTTTTTACCATGCAAGCATGCTTTGCAAAGTGTATCTGCAGGTTTTACAATCTTTGGCATATGCCTCACACAACCTTTAGCACTTAGTTTCACAAGATTTTAAAACTCATGTGTCCTAATATTCTATGCCATAACCAATTGTCATCAATTTTACTTGTAAATCATTTCTCTTTGTTTATCTCATTGAGAACATACATGTTGTTCTTTGTCCTTTTAGATTTTGCAAATTTCTTTCATGTTTTTTCCATTGATAATATCACAACCTTTGTCATGGAATATCAGATTGTATCCCTTCTTACACATTTGAATTACACTTAACAGATTATGCTTGAGACCTTCAACATATAAAACATTTTCAGTGATAGTCTTTCCATTATCTAGACTCAAGGTTCCTTTTCCAACTATGTTTGCTGAATTGTTGTCACCAAATATCACGATTTCGATGCTTTGTTTGAAAAGGAGATAAACTTGTTTTATCTACCTATCATATGACTAGAGAATCCACTATCTAGATACTAGATTTTATCTTCATTTTGCACATGAAATGTGGTTTTCACAATAGAACAAGATTCATTTCCTTTTTATCCTTTGTTGGATTATTTCTTTACAACATATACCCATTTTTGTTTATGAGGTGCTTGTTTACTTGTTGAAGATTCATGACTTTTAGTATGATAGTTGAAGTGAACATCGTTATAGTTCGAGTCTAGTGTAAGATGAGCCAAAGTTCCTTTTATAGCCTCTAAAAAAATTTCTACACTTAGCGGCCTTATGTCCAAACTGATTACATGAATAAAAATAAACATAGAAAGAATGTGTGTACTACCTCATAACTTAAATAATTATGGGGTTAGTTTTCCTTCATTTAGAAATTTTGACAACATATTTATTTACGGTCGATGAGATCTTTGGGAGTTGATGCGACCTTGTTTCATTCTTTCTTTGTAAACTCCTATTCTTTGCTTTCTTCTTTGAAACCTAATCATGAATTGTCCTTTGTATCTATTTGATAGCTTAGGATACCATTTAAGACATTTGAGATCTTTTCCATATTTTCATATGTTGTCATCTTGCTAGTCATTTTTTCTAATTCAGAGTCTTTAGTCACTCCATTATGAGTTCAGATTATATGAATTTTTTTCAAGTTATTTGAGTTCATTAGCCTCTTATTCTTCTCTTAGAGTTTTTCTTTTCTCAAAAATGTGGATTTTTTCTTCATAATATTTTAATTTTCATCTCATATTTTGATTCTTTCTTCTACATAGTTTCAATTCTTCAAGAGCACATACCAATTCAGCTTCAAGATTCACTTTTGCTTCTTCTTCATCAGAGTCTTCATAGTCAACTACATTCTTTCCTTTTGAGCTACTTTCTTTAGAGGCATCCATGGCCATAAAAAAACATTCGACTGAGCTTCATCATCCTCATTTTCAGATATTTCTGAGTTTCTTGAGTCTGATTCACTTGACTTCTCTTCTGTATAGAAATTTTTATTTTCTTTGAAATAATTCTTCTTACCATCTTTCCTTTTGTAGCTCATATTTTTCTTGTTGTGTTTATGACTTTCTTCTTCATGTTTAGACTAAGTTTATCTATTCTTATTTGGGAATTTAACTACAAAATTACCTACTTGTCCACATTCAAAAAATTTAAAGGAAGTTTTACTTTGTATTTACTTGAACCTCTTTTTAGTTTTCTTATGAACATTGCTTCGATATTTTCATCGTCTACTTCATCCTCTAAATATGATTCTTCTTCTTCTTATTTATTGGATTTGAATTCCACCTCTTTCTTGAGTCTTGTTTGATCCAATAGTTTGAATCTCATATGCTGAAAAGGATGCTCTGTAATTCATCCATTGTCAAAGTTTTCATGTCTTTGGCTTATTCAACTCAAAACCTTTGAATCATAATTGGTAGTCTTAGATCATAAAATATTTTGAACAATGATAACTTCTTCCAGCTTCTCACCAAGACCTATGACCATATTGATCATTTCATCTTCTCTTTACATGTAAGTTGCAATAGAGTCTTCTTCTTTCAATTTTAGGCTCTCAAACTCAGCTCTATAGGTCTGTAATTTAGCTAGTTTTACCTTATCATCTCCTTCATAAATATTCCAAAGCTTGGTCTAGATTTTATGGGTGGTGGTACAGTGCATTACCTTTACTAACTATGTTTATTTCATTACACATAAGATGGCATTCATGTCTCTTGAGTTTCATTCATACTCTTCTTTATCTGTTAAAGAGTTGAATGACATGGTTGGAGGATTGTATCCTTTCTCAACACATTCTCAGATATCAAATCCGAGTGACATTAGATATGTTTTCATCCTTATTATCAAGAATGCATAATTTGTTCTAGTGAAGAGAGGTGATATTGACAATGATAAACTGCCCTGCGCTTGATTTTATGCCGTGCTTGTGAAGAGAGGATCTCCTTGAAAATGTTAAGATTGTGCTGGAAGGACCTTGCTCTGATACTAATTATTAGAGATCACAAGTACTAAGGGGGGTAAAATAGTGCACAGTAAAAATTTTACAGTAATTTTAATTCTAAATTCTTTAGTGGAGTTCAACAATATATCATTAGCATTTAAACAAATAGATGCCAAGAAAGATAACTCAAAAAAAAATTATAGTGGGAAACCCTTTCGGAGAAAAACCCACTTGAAACCAAGGATTTATTAAGAACACCAACTCCAAATATTCCAATGGTTTTGATTTAGCACCAAATCAACCCCTAAAGCACCCACTCAAAGTTAAACCGAGTACCCACTCAACATATTTTAAAAATCACCCACTTGCAAGGAGTACCCACCCATATAATCTAGGCACCCACTTAATATTATTGTTTTACAATTACAATTTGATCATACATAATAAATATTTCTTACACAATAGATTATGATCACTTTTCTATATCATTCTGCACTCACTCTTTAAATTTTATCTACATACTCTTTCTCTATCTCTCAATCTGATTTGAAACTTTGATCTCTACTCTCTAAATTTTCTTCATGTCATATATTTAAATTACACTTGAGATATCTTTCTCCCACTATCTCTCTTCTAATTCGCATGCATCGATTTCTCACACGAGAAACCGCCTCTTTAATCACATAAATTTTTTTCTTTTATAAATCATCAATATTCTCCATCACTTCCTTTGGTGTGTCATGTACTCTTTCTAACCTATTGGTTGCGAATCAGTACATTAAATACATGCAACTAACTCTAGATTTATTCTCTCTATATTTGGTCGACTTCATTGTTTTTCTATACATTTTTCCAAGAGCTATTTATGATCTGATCCCTAAAATATATTTCTTATCTTTTTAGGATTTCCATCATGATTAAGATGAGAAAACTTTTTCTTCTCTAATATTTAATTTTACCTAGAAATCAGGAATTTCATAGAGAATTGTAACTTCATTTTCATAAAGTCATAGAGCATTAAATGTTGTTAGCTAGAACTAGATATTTATCAAATTAGATCTAATATGTCATGGAACTAAAGCAATGTTCGACCTCTCTATTTGACATTATCCACCATTGTCGATTTCCTAGATAAAATTTCCATTTCATCATATTCGAAAATAATTTGATTATCTTGAAACCTTATCCAATCTATATTTGATCATTCTACAGATTTCTTTAACTTATGTGAATTTATTCTTTGTATTGTGGATATACTCTTTGATTTGTGAATTTTTCAACTATTATTTTACTTTTAAATGGATTTTTCTATCTTCTGCAACCTTCCATAGCTATCTTTAGTATTTTGTGACTTCGTTCCATGTCCGTGGTTTTTATTTTTATTTATTTATTATTATTGGAAAATAGTTTTGAAGGGACTATAACCTATTACAAAAAGGATCAATAGCCCCAGGATAAATAGGAGGAAGAATATAAAATGGATCTAGTCTATTCTGTAGTTATTATGGATCATTTCTATAGTTATTTTCTTTTTCTTGCAGATTTTATAGTTCTCCGTGGATATTTCAAGTCTTTCATGGCTTTTCTCCTTGTTCGTAGATTCCTACAAACTTTCCTTACTCCTGAAAATTTTCTTTCACATTCATGGCTTCACCTTTCTCGAGTCACAACATCATCCTTTTTCTCTATGGATTCATCCCTTTACCCGCGGTTCTCGGTAAGCCTCTCTGATTCTTTTAGACTTTGGCGGCTATCTCCTCATGTCTGCGGCTTGCACAAAAACTGATTAAGTCCCTTAGAACTTATCCTTAATCATCTTGAATCCTCTGAGAGATGACACTACCAATCAACCTTCACATTTCTCTTGCCAAGTCTTTCTTTCCATACATGGTTGATCTTTGAGATACCTTTATTGCACATGCACTATACTTTTTCCTACTTTTTCCATCAATGTAGCTTGACATCAATGACAACACATATGACAATGAAAAAGGTCCAAAACATTACATACTATTGTTCATATCATTCCTATACTCACAAAATCATGCACTTTAGGCATTATTTAGCCTAGTCTCATACTACTATTTAGAAGGTTCTTGAGTGAAGAAAGTACTAATTAATCCCATCTTTTGGCCATCTTGTTTTACTTTTATTTTTTCATTCCCACACATTTTTATATACATGCCCAGTCTGTTTTGGCACTTTCTCATCATTTTAGCCTAAATCGGGTGCCCAGGGCTTGTAATGGGGTGCCCTAGGAAACCTTGATCCTTTTTCTAATTCCCCATAATTTTTGGGCTCTTTCTAGTCAATTTTAATTCTTATCTTTTTCCTAGTTGACTATGTCGGGTTATTTACAAAAGTAGATCAAGAGAACCCTATATAATATAAAGTTATGAGACCATAATGAGGGCCTAATGTCATTTACCACTATCACTCCATCTACAGTTACATCAATTACATCACTTGCATCCACATAGTTCCATGAATCAATGCTAGGAGATCTGTATCAACACACACTTCATAGGGGGAGGGATATTATTTTATTACATGCACACGTGTTACTACATTTTCTATAAAAAAATATTTCTCGAAACTTCACATAGTGTGACTCACACAAGAGAACCTAAGGCACGACATGTACACACACACCAAAACTACATTTGGGTCTGAAATGTAGTACAATGCTCAATTTAGTAAGCCTATTATTGTGGCAGGTTGAGGTCAGTCTAACCCATTCATCACATCTTTTATTTTTAGGGATTTGATACTTATTTTGTCTTTTACAGGTCTTCAACATCATATTGCTTCATTTGGTACATTTTGCACAATTCAACAAATCTAGTGCGACAATCGGTGAGGGTTACGAGGTCATCTGTTGACCCTGAAAGAATTAAGTTATGAGATTTTTTAGAGACCAAGGCACATATTCCTACATAACAAGGTGCCCTAGGGTGCTCCAATACCCTCCTAGGCACTCCAGTCTACTCAGATATTCCAAATCCACCCTTTTCAAGACCTCTGTGCAACTATTCTTACTTCTAGAATTTCCAGTCAGACTTGTGACACTCTGCGACAATCATCTATAATCAGCTAAGTTCTTTCCTCACTTTACTCTTGCACATTAGGGTTTCATTTCTATTAGTGTAATTATTTAGCTAATTTATATTTCTTTAGGGTATTTATTTACATCATTTATGTCCTCCTATATTATATTAACTATCATTATACTTCTCCCAATTTACATAATTTTAGTTAATCATTTTTGTGAACCCGACCTCTCATCATGGCTAAACATAATCCTTTTGACTCTCCACTCATTCTACAATTTGATACCTCTGGGCATGCCTTTGTTGATACCCCTATTGATCCTTTTGGTTATAGACCTTTCCCATTGTTTATTAAGCTCCCATCTTCTAATATGGATCCTAAAGCTCTCGATCCCACCATTTTTTCCTTATA
The DNA here is from genome assembly GCA_018340775.1 of Taxus wallichiana var. yunnanensis. Lineage (NCBI taxonomy): Eukaryota > Viridiplantae > Streptophyta > Pinopsida > Cupressales > Taxaceae > Taxus > Taxus wallichiana. The sequence continues at coordinate 415,859,131 of CM031236.1, forward strand.
TGTGTACTATTGATCCCACTATTTTAGCACAAATCATAGAGGAGGCAAAAATTACTTAACCCGATCCTATGATTGCAACACCCACCATTGCTGAAATGTAAGATGATTCGTAGTCACTCGTTAGTTCTCCTACATTATGTATAGTTCTCTCTTCCAATATAATATTTGTCCCTACTCCTCTATCTTCGAGGTTGAATCTCTTGAAGCTCCACATGACTTGGTCCCTAATATTTGTATCGTTGATATAGTCCCACTAATCCGTCACTAACTCCTGATGTTACAAACACTATGATACTTTATACGGGTCTACTCCACAATATTATCTTGCTTTACCTATTCCTCCACCACCTCCCTTTATACATGAGCTACTATTTGCGGGTGTCATTCGTATGATAGATACAGTTCCCTCCTCACCGTGTATTACTACTACTACTATCATTCCATATCAAGGGCATTTCTAGTCTAAATACATTGCTCTCTCATCTACATCAATATCATCCCCTTCAGTGTGCCCACCATTCACTTGTACTCTCTTCATGAACAATTCCTATTAGGAGCATATACCACTTGATACTTCCTGCTAAGCCACCTTTGTACATTCACATGACGACATATTTCAAATTATTTTTTCCTTTGAAGACCTCCATTCTCCTTTATACGATCCACATTTGTATTATGGCTATGTTATTCTCACTACTGCATATGGGATTTTTATTTTTCATCTTGTGGTTCATCTCGCACTTTATCATACTTCTCCTTACTCTTTCCCGGTCTTGGTTAGATTATATTGGAAACACACTTGATCCTGTTCACATCGATATATCATTTCCCATGGCATTTGGTACTATACACATTTGCAATAGCTCCTTTCTTTGTTATTCACCCAATTTCACTATTTGGTATGCTCATGGATGTCCCTTACCTCCCTTTACTGATGAACAATACGCCATGAAAATGTATATTTTACGCATTCACAATTATTTGGATGACCAACCACACACCATTTCTTATCAAGTTTCCCATGCCATTCAATATGATTTTGACAATGCTCATGATGATCTTTTAGAAGTTTTTACATTCCCATCGCTTCCCTTTATTGGTGACAACTCACCACCACACCAAATAAGCCTTATATTCACACACTTAGTTGATAGCTCTAGCCCTCACAACCATCCATATAATACACTTATATTGGACTCAATTCATGCTTTGCAAGACCAGTTTTCAAGTTATTGAATCCTAAATTGTGGTCCTTACCACTAAAATTCAATAATCTAAACATTCTTCTCAATTAGATGTTTGTACTAATTATACATCTCATATTCAATCTATGTCCACTACCTGCCATCTAACTTGAAACCTCAAGGCATACCATTACATGTGCCTCTTAGATTTGCACATAATACTATGACACATGATATTCTTATTTAGCTTCTTAATCATCAGTTGATTACTATGCCACCTACTCATTACTATCCTCCTTCTCAACTAACAAAATATTGTGGTCATCCATATTGGCATAATCATCAAATTAATGGACATCATGATAATGTTTTCCACACTTTTTCATGAATAATAAATATCTCAAACATCTTCACCTCCTTTCATTCACTCCACAACACTCTACTACTAATGATAAATCCCATTGGGATCTTCTATTTCATGAGCACCAAGCTAGTGTTGTTCAAGCACCTCTAAGAGCAGTCTTTTGTAAATCTTCCCCATATTTTTTTTGAAATTGCCAACTCAATCCTCTACCAAATTTGGTTCACCATTTCCTACTAATAAGTCATCAATCTTATCACCATGACAACTACTGCCGATCCCATTATCACCACATGTTGCTACACCCCAATCTTCATCATACACTAATCTTTCACATGCATATAGATCTCATTCACCAACACCGATTTCATCTACCATACATCCACTTTTAGATCTGGGCCCTCCGCTTTCATCCTTACGGGAATGGGTTGGAGGACATTTATCTTTCACTCTCATTGGTTAGTTTACATACTTGGGGGCATAACATCTCCCCCATTATAGCATATGTTCATCGCCATCCATTCAAATTCCTACATAAGCATACTAATCACACATCCTAACATACTCATTACCATATGATACACTCTTGTGCTTCGGTTCACACTTGACTATTGAGGGATTACCATTACACTGAACCCCACACACTGCACTATAGACACTACACATTTATAGTTTATCACAAACATCATGCATCATACACCATCCATTCTACACTTAGTCTGCATGTTATATTATACTATATTCTCATCACACACATATTATTCATTCTACATATTACATACACCATTAGGCTATTTCACATGGAACATTTATACATCATTTGTATTCTGTATACTATGCTATCCTACATTACATATGAGTTTAGCTTTACATTTCATTCCTAAGTTATAAATTACTAGTCTATCTACGCCTATTATCACATTTTACACATTTTATCTCGTACCTTTGGCATCACATTCAACATAGCGTGCATTTACATATCCTATTCTTCACTTTGTCATTTATGCTTTAGAGTTTTTTCTATGCATTGCATTCACTACCCTATGATGCATGTTAGTTCCTCAGTCCATACTCGACTATCGAGGGTTTACTAATCAAATGGACCTTATACTCACCATGTAACATTTCATCATGTGACAATCTTAGGCTAGTGACATACGCTTTAGGATAAATCGTCACTCACTCTAATTTCATCTAGTAGTGGTATATGCTTTAGGATAGATCACCACTTCCACCATATCATCTTGTAGTGGTATACACCTTAGGTTACATCACCACTCATCCATTCATCTTATAGTGATATACTCTTAGGGATAAATCATCACTCATCCTTTCATCATATAGTGATATACGCTTAAGGATAAACCATCACTCTGTTATCTCGTAAAATTGACAAGGGTAATTTTACCGATAACCATACCGAAATTTTGTCCCGATCCCTCGTTAGGGATCCCTTGCGTTCGAAATGTGGTAAAATCCCTTCCCGGGAAATCTGATTTTTCGAACTTAGTCTTTTTGAGCCTTTTTTGTCTGGGCGCATGAAATTGCTATGTAACACCATTTTTGGTGCCCCTTTAAAACCTTTGGCGCATGAGTTTGATGTTAACACAACTTTCGGTGTGCCAAAGTGTGTCGAGCCTTCCCTGCGTGTGCCAAGGCGCATGCGCCTATGTTGGCACAACGTTTGTTGCGCCACCTTTTGGTGCGCCAAAGGGTGCACATAATCTTATTGCAACACAATGCTTTGGTGCACCAAAGGCACGCTTTATTTCGTGTTGGCAGGTGTTTTGGTGTGCCAAAGGGCGCATGCTTTTCCCTGTCGACAACCACTCTCATGCGCTTTTCAAAAAGTGGGTGGCGCATTAATGACTGGTTCACCTATATATATGGTTTGCGCACCCAAATGTCATTTTCATTATTCACTTTGAATACGTGTTTTTACGAGCACATCGGCCTCTGCCTCATCGTTTTCAACATGTTGTGGACCCGTTCTCGAACTTTTGCTATTTATCCGGGTAAGAGGTTCTTTTCTCCTTCTTGCGTTTTGTTTTCTGGTTTTAAGCTTGCTGGTTTGTTTTTGTAATATCAAATGTTGAGCTAGCCGCCCCCTCTTTCCGGATCTCTGGAGGAGGATGTTATCCTTAAAAACTTGGTCTAAACCCCCTTTGGCTTGAAACATTGTATCTCTTGAACAAATCCTTGCGAGTGAAAGAAAGAATGAAGAGATGAACCATATGACAAACCCTAGTTTTCCCTTGAGCACACTTTGGCGCGTCTGCAACATCATAAACGATTGCACCCCGATGGCACATCTATCCTCCTGCTGCTGACATAACTAAAACCCACGCCATGGCGCACCCATTTTCTGTCACATCATGAACTGAACCTGCGCCTCTCAAGACGTGCCTCTTTCGCATGTTGCAGAGTGTTATACTTGCGCCCCTTTGCGCACAAACCTTCCTGTGCTGCATCGCCTTCCCATGCGCCCTTGGCGTACCAAAGCATCTATGCAACACAAGCTTTATCTGCGCCAAGTATAAAGTCAAAAGCGCGGCGCATCCCTCCTTACAGATAACATTTTGTTGTGCATACCCTCAGTGCGCCGTGCCATATTTCCTTTGGCACACGCAAAATCCTGTTACATGCTTTTCCCATGTGCCAAAGGCGCACAAAATCTAAATGTAACATGAGGTCCATGCGCCTTTGGCGCATCACATCTCCATGCAACATGATTTTCTCATGCGCCCTTTACTAAAATGCACTCTGCAGTATACATGCGCCATGCGCCTTTGGCGCCAGTTTAACCTTTGCAACAGCCCTTTCCCGTGCGCCCTGCCTATTTAGCCACATAAACTGCATTTTCCCGTGCCCAGAGCCTAAAAATCTCTAACTCTTTCTTCTGCTAACATTCCAATGGAAGATCAAATGGCTAATTCAACTTTTTCGGATTGGGTCTCGCTTCTTCTTCATGCAGATCAGCAGATAATCTTAGAAGAACATATGTCTACATCCAGCAAGAGACCCACCAAATCAAAAGGGAAGGCTAAGCTTACTGAAGAAGAGATGAAGTATAAATATCAAAGGGTCAGAATGCCCGAGTCACAGGCCGAATGCAGCATGGATGTCAGAGACTCAGAATTAGGGCATGTCGACATGGAGGAATTACGCAGGCCAAAGCGAGAAAGTTACTGAGGAGTCCGTGGATGGACAAATTGATAGGCGGTGTCTGCACTTCACCGGAGGAATCCCAAATCGGCCACGATCAACAATGAATTTATAATGGTGGTTATTCGGTCTTACAACAAAGACACCGGATGTGTCGAAAGCGGTGAAGGGTGAGGTAGTCATTAACCTCACTACCCGTCATTTTGAGATGATACTTGGCATCCCTAGCCACCGGCGCTTCGTGGCCGTCGGCCAAGCGAGAGTGCATCAAGGCTGGGAAGACAATGAAGACCAATGCATTCAACTAATGAACGAATTCTACTTGAAGAACAAGAAGGTGGTAACTTTGGTGGCCCCAAATCATCCACCGCAGTGACTTCTCGGAAGTGCTCAGGCGATACCATTACCTTCTGAGCGGGGTCTTCGGGCTTTCGCGCCCATTACTTCCATAAATGGATCTTTGCGCTACTTGGAAATGATGAATAAGAATGTGCACGAGCAACGCTTTTCTTTGGGAGGAGATTATAAGCGGCACCATTTCCGGCGATTCTGACGATTCAAAGCCTGGCGGGAGTATTCCATATGAACTCCTACGTGGTCTACGCTGCAGCATCAGAGAGGGATTATCCAGGCCTAGCACGAAGTGGAGTTTGGCCTCAGGTCAAAATATATGAGTATTATCCAGAGTTGAAGCTGGAGAATAGCATCGCCCAATTTGCCAAAATCAACGATGCATTCTTTTATCACATCATCTGCCTATTGAGGCCAAATCTGACTCATGGTCGTACGACCAAAAACATAGTGGCAGCCACGGAGAAATGGGGAGCCCTGTTCACCCAATTTCCTACATTCACCTATCTGAGGGCTGCCAACTTTTTGGGAGAGCCAACCAGGCTACCAAGGTATGCCGGGCCTAAGCTGATTCTGCTGGAGCTGTCAAGGCAGCTAATCACATATCACGAAAAGTGCCTGAAAAGAAAGAAGGGTGGAACTCCTTTCCCCCTCACAGTGGGCCGATACACATGCTCTACCCACCACAAGGCGAAGGAAATGTTTGCAGAGCTGGAGTTACTCAATTTGAAGCATGATTTCCCAGCCAGGCCTACCTTCGACCCAAGGGGCTGCCTGCCAAGAGCAAAGCTTGATCCAATCCATGTTCCTCAGATCGAGGATATTTATATTGACGTCCTCTATGAGGTAGAGTTCAGAAGAAAGGATCATTCTCGCCTAGCATTGGCAGAAATTATCTAGTATGGGGTAACCATTGTCCCCAAAGGCTACCAAACAACAGAAGATGAAGTGGATAAGGTATATAATGATACGGATGGGGACGATTGGCCCTTTACGGCCGTTGACAGAACTAAGGCTCCTCGAGACAATTGAGGAGAGGGTCGAGAAACTCTGCGTAGGACGAGCAACCTTGGTGCCGGATGAATGGCCTAATCTACCTTGGGGTAGATTTCACAACCTCCCCATTGGGCAACGCACCTTCACGGTCCAAAAAGCAGCTTAAAGGAAAAGGTGTAGAAGGTGAATCCAGCACCATTCAAGAAGAATCCCCAAGAATCCTCTTTCCACAGCGCCAGAACAAGTAATAACTCTGGATTCGCCAGAGAAAGAAGTAGCAGGGGATAGTCCAATTGGCCCATCCACTCAGGATGTCGGCATTGCTACCACAACAGAGGTCCCTTCTATCCCTTCTTCTTCTCTTCCTTCCCCTCCTCGAGTGACTCAAGCGACCATCCCTTTGGTCGTGTCCTCCACCCCTTCTTCTACTCTTTCCCCTACTTCTTCGTCTATCTTCTCTTCCCTCACTGATCTTTCCTCCTCCATTTCTTCCCTCATCTCCGAGCTCCCTTCCCTTCCTATGTCTTCCGCAGCTGCAGTTTCCCTTCCTCCCGTGGACACTTCTTCGGCTATTCTCTCAATGCCGCCTCCGCGTGTCTCCACGTTTTTCCCCTCTTCTACTGCAGCTGCCCCCTCCTCTGTTTCTGGTCCTTCTTCCATAGGACCAGCCTGGATCTCTCAGCAGCTGAGCCAGCAAAAGAGGAAAGTTCCCATCACTCCGATGGACTTTTCAGTGATCCCAACCAAAGGGGCAAAGAAGCTGAAGCCTGTTGCACGCTTCTCTAAAAGTGCTGCAGGTGAGAGAATCATGGAAATTGCATACCCCGATCCCCTCAAAGAGAAGAAGGATCTGTCTCCGACAGATTTTACCGTGACCCAAGTCACAATGGGGACATCTTACGAAAGTCTCCGAGGGAAGCTCTTTCCGTGGTCGACGCCCTTTGTTAAAAGCTTCAGAAACAAAAGAAGAGAAAAGGCTACTAAAAGAGCAAAACAAATATCTACTCCAAGCCTTACGAGAAGATGGGTAGTGCGCCTCCCACAATGCGCCTTGAAATTTACAGGCTTCTCGGCTAGGAGAAAATCAACGAATATACCAAGATTGGCGAGCAAGGTATGGCCGTTTACGCTTGGAGGGCCGGATCCTCAAGGATAGTGAAAGAGTGATTGTTGAGTTTGTCAATTTGTATCGAGCATCGGAAATGTGAACAAAGAGCTCCAAGCATTAGCGGGGCCCATATCGGAAGAACTAGATCATGCTAGACTCCAACACGAGACCTTTGTGGATGTTCATTTGTTGATCGAAGATCTGTCAAGTTCGGTGTCTTTGGCCATCCAGGGCCCTCAACAAAACCATGTCCACTCTGGACTACCGGTGGATCAGCTTGAATTTATTGGAAAAAATCGACAAGGTAAAGGAAGCATCCCTCGATCTGATGCACCAAATGGAGCGAATTGTTCTCAACATGTCTCCGGGGTTGCTCACTCCTTCCTTTATCTTAAGGTCAACGATGAAACCATCTGGATCTTGAGGAGATCGCTTCTCGAGAACAGGGGCCAAAGGTCACATTTGACACTTTGAATCTATCAACAACCTGCTTGGCTGTGTAGGGACTTCATTGGGTTCCTTATTGAGGCGAAAAAGATTATTCCAAACTCCCGAGAAGCTCATCGATGAGCGGGGGAGACTTGTGAGGCAATCAGTGACTGCACAGGATCCTTCTCGGGATCAATTTGGGCCGATGATTAACAAGTTTTGGAATACCGCACTTTTCGGTTCCATATCTCATCCCCCGAGCAGGCATCAAAAGCGAGGCTACTCCCTTTCGGCCACGGGATGATGACGGCGAGTAGCTACTCCTCCTCCTCCTTCTTCTTCTTCTCTCTCTTCTCAGACTTTCTTGTTGGAATGTAAAAGTATGTTGATGCAAATGATGACATCATCCATGTTGAATCATGGGATGATGTCATTCATCAAGTTGTAAAAGTCAACATGACTTTTAGATATTTTGTAAATATCCTTGTAAATAGTTGTTGGCTCCTTTTTGCCTTCTTTTCTCCTCTTCTTCTATAAATACCCCAACACTTGTTGTGTTGAGGCATGGGTGAACATTTTTTAGATGAAAATAGAAGTGAGGAGAGAAAGACTTTGAGCTTTCTTGTAACAGAAGAAAACAGTAATACAAATATTAAGACTTTGTGCTCAATAGCTGTGTTATGCATTAGATCTTCCTTATGTTAGATCTGTATGTGTTTAATCTGTTGGATTCATATCTACTTTTCTGTCATTTGCTCATCAGTATTGCTTTGTTTATTTATGCAAGTAGGTTTGGCTCTGTTTACTACCAACCCAAAAACATAAATCTTCTGACCTTTCTCTTTCTTTTCCCTCTTTCATTCCTTTCTTTCTTTTCGCAGCTGAAACACTCTCTTGGGATGAGATCCCAAACCCTCGAAGGTAGAATCATGAGACTTACATAGATTCCTGCTGGTAGAATAACAATAAACCGGTTTCACTTTCTTTGACTCAAAGAGGGCTAAGCCACTGCACCTGCTGTTGGCTCGTCTATCCATAGATCTGTCCAGGCGACAGATTTTGGACCAACAGTTTTTGGCGACTCCGCTGGGGATCGAATAGATCTGTCAGATCTATGATGGTAGTAAGATAAAAAATCAGAAAAAATCAAAAGATTGCTGCCTGTTTGCAAATCTGAACTTTTTGTTAAAAATCCAAAAATTTGCAAAAGTGCTCAAATTGAAAAAATTTCTTCTGAGAGTCATAGATCTGGTCTAGTTAAAGATCTTTAGTTCGCTGAGTTTTTACAAAAAATCAGTATTTTGCCGTAGATCTGATTTTTGACTGTTTGCAAAAAGTTTGAAACCCTCTGAAAAAAGTTAAAATCAGATCTGAAAATCAGCTTACTAATCTTCCCTGCCATCTTATCCTCATTGTTATTTGTCATTTAACCGCAATCGGTTTTCTGAAGAGGATAGTTTTAAATATTTAGAAAAGTATTTGCTGCTGGTTTTTGTCAGAAAAACCAGAAAATCAGCAAGTACAACCAAAAAGAAAGTTTGAATCTGCGCCATAACATTGCAGATCTGGAAGGAACACTGGCGAATGAACCTTTTACGCATAGCAGGCGAGCCCGTGGAGAAGATGATCCTAATTTCGATCTGCTTCAAAGGCACAATTTCAGCGTAACACCGGTGCATTTTTCAGCACTAAGCTCGGCTAGCCGGTCATCCAGGAGTGTCTCACCTTCACGAAGAAAAATTCTTTTGCAGGGGGCATCCACATCCCTTTGTAGTGCCTTACTACTCAGTGGAACTACACTTCCAGCTCGTGTTCTCTTTCCGGCTTTCCAGATGGTGGTACCATGGGGAAACGCGATGGGTCCTTTGGCTTTACCACATCTAGTTCACGCTCTCCCTCACGAACATTGAAAGAATTTTCCCAAATTTGATGAGAGCGGAAATCAAAGCATGGTTTCCCACATATCTGCATTCATCATGTCATGCGGTATTTTGGATGTGACCCACGAAGATGTGTCGGTTCACCTTTTAAAACCCTACAAGGACTGCTGCGTTGAATGGTTTCGGCATTTGCCGGTCGGGTCTATTACATTTGGGCCACCTTACGGGATGCTTTCGAAGACAGATCTGAGCCTTCGAGGGATGCATTTGCCTTATTATCATGGATCACTCACCAAAGAAGGAGGTGAATGATACCATGCGCGATTTTGTCACCCGGTTCAATGCACTAATCAACCGTGTCCCTGTTGCCATGCTTCCGACGCCGGAAAATCAAAAGTGTTTCTTCGTAAATGCTATGAGCTCGAAAGTTAGTTTCTTGCTCCTTCAGGAACGAGTTGCCACCTTGGTTCTCGCCCAAGCCGTTGCCATTCGCATAGAGGATAATCTGATAATATCTGGCGAATTAAAAAAGGAATCAGCCAAGCCTAAATCTTCGGGCCCTGCGCCCATTACTTCGTCTGATCCAGCATTCCAAAAGATGGCAAATGATTTTCTCGCATTGAAGAAGTAGTTGGCCCGAGCCTCTCCCGATTCCTCATACCGGGATATTCCATGGAGGAATTTCATTCCTAACAATGCTTCACAAAGACAGGCGCTTACCTACGGCTGCTCCGCGGTTAGCACTTGAAGCTCCTCCAGTCAATGCTCGCGAGATTGAAGAAGAAGAGCGTGTTATGAAGAACCTTCGTCTCAAGGCGAAGATGATCAAGATGTCGGTGGTACGACGGTGACTCTACTATCGGGTATATGGAATTTGATGAGGAAGAATCTGATGAAGAAGAGGTACTCAGGGCTATGCAAGCGGACAGTCATACGCTATTTTTACTCACTCGCAAGGAAAAGAAGCGGAAGTTGCTGCCCATGTCCAGCAGGAGAAGGCCATGTCAAACGCGCCTCCGATCATTTCTAAAAGAGGTAATCCTCTTCCTACTCAACTCCCTGGCAAATCTTTTACAAAGAAATCTTTTCCCCTATCTCTCCTCCAAATCAGTCCTCTCACATTCCTACTAAGACCACCAATCCTATTCCATCATCGCGAGGTGAGGGACTCATTCCTCTACCAACGCAACCCTTGGCGCGTTTGATATTATAGATCATGCAAAAAGACCAAGATCCAAATGTCAAGTGAGTACCTTGATCAAACCCCGAACAACTTGTAAGATTGACTAAGTATATACAAAGTCAAGCTGTTATATCTAATCAGGTTTCCTCAAAAGGAATCCTTTCCGCTCCCCACAATCCCATATAAATGTAGCTTCAACATTTGCGTCGGGAAGATAGAGCCTTTCTATCTCTCTCTCCTGATCAATGGACACAAGCTGAGTAACTGCATAATTGATTCCGGAGCTTCTGATAACATCATGCCAGAAAAAGTCACCCATGATTTGGGCCTCACTCTTACCAAGCCTTTCAACAGGTGTTATTCCTTGGAAACTAAGCAAGTTCCATTGGTTGGCCAAATCAAGGACGCGCAATTTGCATTTGCGGCTTTCCCAGATAAAAGAGTAAAAATGACAGTCCTCGTTGCTGACATTCCGGCAGCCTATGGAATTTTGCTGGGAAGAAGTTTTTGCAGCGAAGTTGGTGGAGAAATTCATATGGACTGGTCTAAAGCTAGAATTCCAGTCAAAGGCGTAATGCAAACTTTGGAGCCGGAATCCCAAAAGAAGTACTTGGTCACTAGCTCTGAAGACCCCAAAGCTCAAATCCTTTTTAAATCATCAGGGATGGGGAACTACTTCTTATCTACCGAGACGGATAAAATAGGTGTCCTCATTCAGGAAGGAGATCTTAATAAAATCTGGACATTGCAATTCAATGGCAGCTGTGCAACTAGTGGATGTGGCACTGGGGCCGTGCTGATATCTCCTGAGGAAGAAGTCATTCCTCTCTCTTTCAAATTGTAGTTTTTCAACACTAACAATACTGCTGAGTATGAATCTCTCTTACTTGGTATGCAAGCCGCAAAAGAAAGAGGAATTAAAAATCTAAAAGTGCAAGGTGATGCTGAGCTAGTTGTAAATCAGGTCAAAAGGATTTACCAAGTAAAGAATGAAAGGCTCAGACATTACCGTAATGTGGTATGGGACAGCATTGAAGAGTTTGATGCCTTTTCAATTGAATCTATTCCAAGAGCCCAAAATGACATGGCTGATTCATTGGCTGTTTCAGCATCTCTCATGCTCCCACACCCAGGTTTGAAAATGAACAAGTACACCATTGAGGTGGTTTTCCACCCGAGCGTACCAGACAATTCTCAGCATTGGCAGGTGTTCAACGACGATAATCAACTCATTGCTTTCTGGAGAAGGCAGAAAATTTTAAAGAATTACATTTTGAAGGGTCTACTTCCACTTGCCGTGAGTCAGTCACCGATCAAGGAAATGAATCTGAAGGTAATGATGGCATATGTCAGCTCAAGGGAAATAAAATTCCAAAGGGCCTGGTTTCTCTGGAACACTGTTCGGCGAGCATGACCGTTTGTAAAAAGAAGAAGTGGAGCGACCTAGCTCCTCCCGAAACCGAACCGGTCAATATAGGTTCGATAGAACACCCGCAATTCGTGAACATTGACAAATGTTGCACGCCTGAGGAGAAGCGAAAATTTGTCAAGTTGCTGAAAAAATATATGGATGTATTGGCATGGTCCTATGCCGATTTAAAGTCCTTCAAGCCAAAGGATGTTCAGCACGATATTCCGTTGAAAGACGATGTCAAAGCCTTCCGCCAGAAGCAGAGGCACTATAATCCCAAGATTTTGGGTACCATCCAGGCCGAAATTCAGAAGATGCTAGATGCAAGAATCATCTTCCCTATCCATCACAGCACTTGGGTAGCAAATATTGTGCCAGTACGCAAGAAAAACGGCGAGATACGCATATGCGTAGACTTTCGAAATTTGAATCAAGCTTCGCTGAAAGACAACTACCCTCTTCCGATAATGGATCAAGTTACTGCAGCGATGGCTCGGATCGAGATCTTGTCCATGCTTGATGGTTTTGAGTTCTGATCAGATTGAATTTTCACACAAGATCAGTTTAAAACAGCATTCACTACTCCCTGGGGTACATTTTCCTACAGCAGGATGCCTTTCGGCCTAACTAATGCTGGTGCCACTTTTCAGCGGGCCATGGACTTTGCATTCAAAGGTATGATGGGGAAATTCATTGTGGTTTATTTAGATGACTTAACCGTGTTCTCTAAACAATGAAATGATCATTGTGATCATTTGGAGCAAGTGTTGGCCAGGTGCCGAGAACATGGGATTTCCCTAAACCCAAAAAAGTCTATTTTTGGAGTCACGGAAGGGAAGTTGCTAGGCCATGTGGTCAGCAAAGAAGGAACAAAAATAGATATTGAAAGAGTTAAGGCTATTCAAAGCCTTACTCACCTTTCTGACAAGGCTGGTGTTCATTCTTTCTTTAGAAAGGTGAACTTTCTTAGGCGTTTTGTTCTGACTTTCCTGAAAAGACCCATCACATATTGAACATGATGAAAGGATCACCAACTTTCAGATGGAGTGAAGAAGGGAAAAGGTCATTTGAAGAAATAAAAGCTTCCGTTGCTCATGCACCAGTCCTGGTATGTCCCGATTTCTCCAAGGACTTCATCATGTATAGTTATGCATCTGAGCATACTGTGTCTGCAATCTTAATGCAAAAGAATTCAGAAGACATTGAATCCCCGATTGCATTCATGAGTTCTCCCCTCAAGCTTCACGAACTAAAGATGACTCAATTGGAAAAGCATGCCTTTTCCGTTGTCAAAGCAGTGAAGAATTTCAGGTATTACATTCTAAACTCGCATACGGTGGTGCTGGTCCCTGACACGGCGGTGAAATCAATTCTAACTCAGCAGGAGTTAGGAAGTTTGCGAGGAAATTGGATCGCAAAGGTCCAGGAGTATGACCTGGATATTAAACCAACCAAGCTGGTAAGGGGCAAGGCCCGTGTCAGCTAATGGCTGAAAACAAATATTCAGAAAACCTTGGTGAAAGCGGTGATTACACCGATGAAACACAGGACTGACAAGAAGAGCCTGATTCTCTACCTCTGGTTCTATTTGTTGCAACTAGTGATGAGTGGTACTCCGACATCACTTTCTTCCTTACCTACGGCGAATGCCCGATGCACCTAACTGCAAAGGAGAAGCGCACTATAAAGCTCAGAGCGGCTAAATATGTCATCTGGGATGACGGCTTATATAAACGTGGGATAGATGGCATCTTTTTGTGATGTGTTGACAAACCCCAACAAGTAAAACTACTGGAAAGTTTTCACAATTCAGCTTGTGGAGGGCATTTCTCTTCCTCCGTAACTGCACACAAGATCATTCGAGCCAGGTACTATTGGCCGACGCTCTTTCAAGATACAGCCATCTGGGTGGCAAAGTGTGAACCCTGCCAGCAATTCGTCGGCAAGCCCAAGTTGGCTGCCTTTCCCCTAAGGCCGGTCATTATCAATGAACCATTCAGGCAATGGGGAATTGATTTTATTGGTGCACTCAATCCTCAATCGAGTCTCCGGACATAGCTATGTCCTTACAGCAACGGATTACTTCACCAAGTGGGTGGAAGCCATACCTGTCAAGCATGCCACTTCTGAGGTGGTTTGTAATTTCATTAAAGAAAATATCATTGTCAGGTTCGGTGTTCCAAACAAAATCGTTGCTGATAATGCTTCTAACTTCTCCTCACGAGAAGTTATTAGTTTTTGCTATGAATATGGGATAACCTTGGCTCACGCATTCGACTATTACCCTCAGGGAAATGGCCAGGTGGAATCCAGTAACAAGAACTTGGTGACCATCATACGGAAGTTAGTAGATGAGAATCAGCGAATGTGGCACAAGTCTTTGTACGACGCTTTGTGGGCCGATCATATTACTCCCAAGAGATCTCTCGGCATGTCACCTTTTCAAGTGTTATATGGCACTGATGCCGAACTTCCCATTTCTGCGGAACTTCCTGCTCTGCGCTTGGCACGAGCCATCGAAGATGAAACTTTCCAAAATTCTCTTGAAAAGAGAATCATGTATCTGGCAGAACTTGAAGAAAAGAGAGTAAGGGTGGTCGACAGGATCACTGAACATCAGAATCAAGTTAAGAGGCTTTTTGATAAGAAGGCCAAGCAAAGAGATTTTCAAGTGGGAGATCTCGTCCTTTTGTGGGACAAGCGAAGAGAACCAAAGGGCATGCATGGAAAGTTTGATTCCCTGTGGAGAGGGCCCTTCAAGATCAAGCAGCTCAACGGAGAGAATAGCTTCTATCTCTCATATCTAGATGGAACCGAACTCCCGCTTCCTTATAGCGGGCAGCATCTGAAGATCTTCAGGAAGTAGAGCTTGCTCTCTTCTTTGTACAGTTTTCTTTTTGTTGTGTGTTTGCTTTCGTCGTGTGTTTGCTTTTGGTTTGTTGTGTGTTTTCTTTTGCTCCCCCTCCGGTCGCCCTTGTTTTTGACTCTGTTACCCAATGGATAGGCACATGAGAACTGGGATTCTCTACCCCCGAGTTCGCTCAGGGATAGTCCCCAGAAAGAGCCAGCTGTTATCCCGTAAAATTGACAAGGGAAATTTTACCGATAACCATACCGAAATTTTGTCTGATCCCTCGTTAGGGATCCCTTGCGTTCGAAACGTGGTAAAATCCCTTCCCGGGAAATCTGATTTTTCGAACTTAGTCTTTTTGAGCCTTTTTTGGCTGGGTGCATGAAATTGCTATGTAACACCAACTTTTGGTGCGCCCCTTTAAAACCTTTGGCGCATGATTTTCAATGTTAACACAACTTTGGTGCACCAAAGTGTGTCGAGCCTTCCTGCGTGTGCGCCAGGCGCATGCGCTGTGTTGGCACAACGCGTTGTTGCACCACCTTTTGTTGCGCCACCTTTTGGTGCGACAAAGGGCACACATAATCTTTTTGCAACACAATGCTTTGGTGCGCCAAAGGCGCACTTTATTTCATGTTGGCAGGCGTTTTGGTGCACCAAAGGGCGCACGCTTTTCCCTGTCGATAGCCACTCTCATGCGCTTTTCGAAAAGTGGGTGGCACATTAATGACTGGTTCACCTATATATATGGTTTGCGCGCCCAAATGTCATTTTCATTATTCACTGAGCACGTGATTTTTCTGAGCCTGTCAGCCTCTGCCTCGTCGTTTTCAACGTGTTGTGGACCCGTTCTCGAGCTTTTGCTATTTATCCGGGTAAGAGGTTCTTTTCTCCTTCTTGCATTTTGTTTTCTCGGTTTTAAGCTTGCTTTGGTTTGTTTTGAAATATCAAATGTTGAGCTAGCTGCCCCCTCTTTCCAGATCTGCTGGAGGAGGATGTTATCCTAAAAAAACTTGGTCTGAACCCCCTTTGGCTTGAAACATTGTATCTCTTGAACCAATCCTTGGGAGTGAAAGAAAGAATGAAGAGATGAACCATATGACAAACCCTGTTTTTCCCTTGGGCGCACTGGCGCGTCCTGCAACATCATAAACAGTTGCGCCCCCATGGCGCATCTGTCCTCCCTGCAGCATAACTAAAACCCGCGCCAATGGCGCACCCATTTTGCCTGTCACATCATGAACTTCTGCGCCCTCAAGACGTGCCTCTTTCGCATGTTGCAAGTGCTATACTTGCGCCCCTTTGGCGCACAATCCTTCCCTGCTGCATCACCTTCCCATGCGCCCTTGGCGCGCCCAACATCTATGCAACACAAGCTTTATCTGTGCCAAGTATAAAGTCAAAAGCGCAGGCGCATCCCTCCTTACAGTAACATTTGTGTTGTGCATACCCTCCGTGCGCCGCGCCATATTTCCTTTGGCGCACGCAAAATCCTGTTACATGCTTTTCCCATGCGCCAAAGGGCACACCAAATCCCAATGTAACATGTAAGGTCCATGCGCCTTTGGCGCATCCTATCTCCATGCAACATGATTTTCTCATGCGCCCTTTACTAAAATGCACTCTGCAGTATACATGCGCCATGCGCCTTTGGCGCCAGTTTAACCTTTGCAATAGCCCTTTCCCATGTGCCCTGCCTATTTAGCCACCTTAAACTACATTTTTCTGTGCCTGAGCCTAAAATCTCTAACTCTTTCTTCTGCTAGCATTCCAATGGAAGATCAAATGGCTAATTCAACTTTTTTGGATTGGGTCTCGCTTCTTCTTCATGCAGATCAGCAGATAATCTTAGAAGAACATATGTCTACATCCAGCAAGAGACCCACCAAATCAAAAGGGAAGGCTAAACTATCAAGAAGAGATGAAGTATAAATATCAAAGGGTCGAATGCCCGAGTCACGAGGCCGAATGCGGCATGGATGTCGAGACTCGGGGTGGGGCATGTCGACATGGAGGAATTTCAGGCCGAACTCGAGAAGTTACAAGGAGTCCATGGATGGACAAATTGATAGGCAGTGCCCTGCACTTCGCCGGAGGAATCCCCGTCAGCACAGTCAACAATGAATTTATAATGGTGGTTGCTCAGTCTTACAACAAAGACACCAGATGTGTCGAAAACAGTAAGGGCGAGGTAGTCATTAACCTCACTGCCCATCATTTTGAGATGATACTTGGCATCCCTCACCACCGGCACTTCGTGGCCATCAGCCAAGCAGAGTGCATCAAGGCCTGGGAAGACAATGAAGACCAATGCATGCAACTAATGAATGAAGTCTACTTGAAGAACAAGAAGGTGGTAACCCGGTGGCCCCAAATCATCCACCGCAGTGACTTCTCAGAAGAGCTCAGCGATACCATTACCTTCCTGAGTAGGGTCTTCGGGCTTTCTGATGCCCATTACTTCCATAAATGGATGTTGCGCTACTTGGAAACAATGAATAAGAATGTGCCTGAGCAACGCTTTTGCTGGGGGGAGATTATAAGCAGCACCATTTCCGGCGATTCTGCAGATTCGGCCTGGACAACGGAGTATTCCATATGAACTCCTACGTGGTCTACGCTGCAGCATCAGAAAGGGATTATCCAGGCCTAGCACGAAGTGGAGTTTGGCCTCAGGTCAAAATATATGAGTATTATCCAGAGTTGAAGCTGGAGAATAGCATCGCCCAATTTGCCAAAATCAACGATGCATTCTTTTATCACATCATCTGCCTATTGAGGCCAAATCTGACTCATGGTCGTACGACCAAAAACATAGTGGCAGCCACGGAGAAATGGGGAGCCCTGTTCACCCAATTTCCTACATTCACCTATCTGAGGGCTGCCAACTTTTTGGGAGAGCCAACCAGGCTACCAAGGTATGCCGGGCCTAAGTGATTCTCTTGGGTCAAGGCAGCTAATCACATATCACGAAAAGTTCCGGAAAAGAAAGAAGGGTGGAACTCCTTTCCCCCTCACAGTGGGCCGATACACATGCTCTACCCACCACAAGGTGAAGGAAATGTTTACTGGACACAGAGTTACTCAATTTGAAGCATGACTTCCCAGCCGTGGCCCACCTTCAACCCAAGGGCTGCTGCCAGGGCAAAGCTTGATCCAATCCACGTTCCTTAGATCGAGGATATTTATATTGGCGTCCTCCATGAGGTGGAGCTCGAGAAGAAAGGATCATTCTCGCCTAGCATTGGCGAAATTATCCCGGTATGGGGTAGCCATTGTCCCTAAAGGCTACCAAACAACGAGAAGATGAAGTGGATAAGGTATATAATGATACGATGGGGACGATTGGCCCTTTCTAGCCATTTACTGAGAACTAAGGCTCCTCAGACAATTGAGGAGAGGGTCAAGGAAACTCTGCGTAGGACAGAGCACTGGTGCCGGATGAACGGCCTAATCTACCTTGGGGTAGATTTCACAACCTCCCCATTGGGCAACGCACCTTCACGGTCCAAAAAGTAGCTTAAAGGCAAAGGTGTAGAAGGTGAATCTAGCACCATTCAAGAAGAAGCCCCCGAGAATCCTCTTTCCACAGTGCCAGAACAAGTAATAACTCTGGATTCGCCAGAGAAAGAAGCAGCAGGGGATAGTCCAATTGGCCCATCCACTCAGGATGTCGGCATTGCTACCACAATAGAGGTCCCTTCTATCCCTTCTTCTTCTCTTCCTTCCCCTCCTTGAGTGACTCAAGCGACCATCCCTTTGGTCGTGTCCTCCGCCCCTTCTTCTACTCTTTCCCCTATTTCTTCGTCTATCTTCTCTTCCCTCACTGATCTTTCCTCCTCCATTTCTTCCCTCATCTCCGAGCTCCCTTCCCTTCCTATGTCTTCCGCAGCTGCAGTTTCCCTTCCTCCCGTGGACACTTCTTCGGCTATTCTCTCAATGCCGCCTCCGCGTGTCTCCACGTTTTTCCCCTCTTCTACTGCGTGACCCCCTCCTCTGTTTCTAGTCCTTCTTCCATAGGACCAGCCTGGATCTCTCAGCAGCTGAGCCAGCAAAAGAGGAAAGTTCCCATCGCTCCGATGGACTTTTCAGTGATCCCAACCAAAGGGGCAAAGAAGCTGAAGCCTGTTGCACGCTTCTCTAAAAGTGCTGCAGGTGAGAGAATCATGGAAATTGCATACCCCGATCCCCTCAAAGAGAAGAAGGATCTATCTCTCGATAGATTTTACCGTGACCCAAGTCACAATGGGGACATCTTCGAAAGTCTCCGGGGAAGCTCTTTTTGTGGTTGACACCCTTTGTCAAAAGCTTCAAGAAACAAAAGAAGAGAAAAGGCTACTAAAAGAGAAAAACAAATATCTTCTCCAAGCCTTACAGAAGATGGGTAGTGTGCCTCCCACAACTTCCGCCAAAACTTCTGAGCTTCTCAGCCAAGAGAAAATCAACAAATATACCAAGATTGGTGAGCAAGGTATGGCCGTTTCTGCTTGGAGAAGCCAGATCCTCAAGGACAGTGAAAGAGTGATCGCCGAGTTTGTCAATTTATATCTGAGCATCGGAAAGGCGAACAAAGAGCTCCAAGCATTAGCGGGGCCCATATCAGAAGAACTAGATCATGCTAGACTCCAACACGAGACCTTTCAACAGATGTTTGACTGTTCAGTCGAAGATCTGGTCAAGTTCGGTGTCTTCGGCCATCCAAGGGCCCTCAACAAAACCATGTCCACTCTGGACTACCGGGTGGATCAGCTTGAATTTATTCTGGAAAAAATCGACAAGGTAAAGGAAGCAGCCCTGGATGTAATGCACCAAATGGAGCGAATTGTTCTCAACATGTCTCCAGGGTTGCTCACTCCTTCCTTTATCTTAAGGTTAGTTGATGAAACCATCCGGATCTTCAAGGAGATCGCTTCTCAAGGAACAGGGCCAGAGGTCACATTTGACACTGAATCTATCAACAACCTGCTGGCCTATAGGGACTTCATTGGGTTCCTCATTGAGGCGGAAAAATATTATTCCAAACTCCCAGAGAAGCTCATAGATGAGCGGGAGACTTGTGAGGCAATCAACGACCGCACAAGGATCCTTCTCGGGATCAATTTGGGCTGATGATTAACAAGTTTTGGAATACCACGCTCGATTCCATATCTCATCACCTGAGCAGCATCAAAAGCAGAGCTACTCCCTTTTGGCCGCGGGATGATGACGATGAGTAGCTACTCCTTCTTCTTCTTCTTCTTCTCTGTCTTCTCCAATTTCTTGTTGGAATGTCTGAAGTATGTTGATGCGAATGATGACATCATCCATGTTACATCATGGGATGATGTCATTCATCAAGTTGTAAAAAGTCAACATGACTTTTAGATATTTTGTAAATATCCTTGTAAATAGTTGTTGGCTCCTTTTCTCCTTCTTTTCTCCTCTTCTTCTATAAATACCCCAACACTTGTTGTGTTGATGGATGGGTGAACATTTTTTAGATGAAAATAGAAGTGAGGAGAGAAATACTTTGAGCTTTCTTGTAACAGAAGAAAATAGTAATAAAAATATTAAGACTTTGTGTTCAATAGCTGTGTTATGCATTAGATCTTCCTTACGTTAGATCTGTATGTGTTTAATTTGTTGGATTCATATCTACTTTTCTGTCATTTTCTCATCAGTATTGCTTTGTTTATTTATGCAAGTAGGTTTGGCTCTGTTTACTACCAACCCAAAAACATAAATCTTCTGACCTTTACGCTTTGGAATTCATTTCTTTTCTTCCTTCGGATCTGTTCTTTCTCTTTTCCCTCTTTCATTCCTTTCTTTTCACACTGAAACACTCTCTTTGGGATGAGATCCCAAACCCCGAAGGCGAATCTGTGAGACTTGCATAGATTCCTGCTGGTAGAATAGCAATAAACCGGTTTAACTTTCTTTGACTCAAAGAGGGCTAAACCACACACACTGCTTGTTGGCTTGTCTATCCATAGATCATCGTCCGGTGTGATTTTCGGACCA
The DNA here is from genome assembly GCA_018340775.1 of Taxus wallichiana var. yunnanensis. NCBI lineage: Eukaryota > Viridiplantae > Streptophyta > Pinopsida > Cupressales > Taxaceae > Taxus > Taxus wallichiana. Next base: position 415,880,050 of record CM031236.1, read on the forward strand.
ACACACTCATCTTTTTATCTTCTAGTGATATGTGCTTAGTTCTAAATCATACAACATCCATTAATAGTATAGGGATATACACTTAGACCAAATCATCACTCATCCATTCAACAAGTCATGATATATGCTTCAGCTATAGGGTTCACACACACCTTTTCTACATGTTGAATTTCATCACTACACATACGCCTTCATCACAATGTGCTAGACACAATCAATAAAACTCAATCATTTTTGATGTTGCACACTTTTTATAGTTCATTCTTGACTACTAAGGGGGAAAAATTAACCCCATTTTATACACTCTCATCCACTTGGGGGCATGCAGTCTTGTCACTCCATTTTCATTCCATTCCATCCATCCACAACATATTGCATGGTCTTGGTGCATTCACTCTTGTTTACTTGGTGTTTTGCATTTTCACATTACTACACATGTTAGATTGATTTCCTATATGTCATTATCTATATCATCCACACATGTGCATTCACTCCTTTGTTTAGTGTGATTGCAGATACAAGAATCCTACACCCAACACAAATGCTCACCTTCTAGCCTTCCTATAATGGTTGATGGGTGCATCCAAATTCATCTCATACAAGTGTTATTGTTTCATCTTGTACTTAGAATCTTATATTACTTGATCATACATGCTTTTACATATTGGTTTTTAATCTAACATGCTAATGGGTGTTATATGTACAACACTTGTTTTATAGGATTACATATTTTCATGACTACTTGATTATTTTTTTGTACTTGTGCTCGCTTATTATTTTCCATTGTATGCAGAATTTTAACTATGTTTGTTTGCATACTTGTTTGTTGTTTACGACCATGATGGCCTTACATGTCTTGTGACATCATGAGTGATGTCCCATGTTTTTAACCCATTTTTTTGACTTAATTGTTTTCTTGCGTCTATACATTTACTACATTGTATGCATAACTTACACATGTTTTATATATGCATGAATTGTTTTCTTTACACTTGTCTTTGGCTAGCCTTCTTGTTCGTGCATGCCTTGGTTTGTACCAAGAAATTTCCAGGGTACGTAGTTCAGAGTATGGTTGTTCCTCTTTTGGGGTCGCATTCTCTTATCAACGATGTCACATACACCCTCGAAAGGGGGGTATCATTTGGGGGTTTACATACTAATACAACATAACTACACTAGTGTAGTACATCACACTTTCCTCCCTTAGCATTTTGGCTTTACATATAGTGATTGGGTTTAGACCAATTTGAAAACTCTATACACAATGACTATTATAGGACATGGTGTCCTTAAAATTTTTAGGAAGCAGTTATAGGGTTAGGGATTACAATGGGTATGCCTCCCTACACTAATTCAGCCAATGGCATCAAATCACTCAAAAAAACCGGGACGCTACAAAGATATCTTCTCACATTTCACCATAAACAATTAGAGATTGGAGGACACAAAGCATATCTTCCGTACACTTCTTGAGCTAGAGTGGCATGAGATCGCCCAAAAACTTGTAGGATTATAGGATATCCTTCTACACCCTTTCTCTTAACATGGATCAGTGCACATGTTCCATTTACATTTTCATTTAGCATATTTTACACAACTCTATGCACATGTGTATTTTACATAGTATTTTTACATACATAAATATTTTACTACTTGATCATTTTCTCCTTACGAGGTTTGATCGTATGAGAAACAAGGAGTCAAATTGGGGAAAAAAAACAACATTCCATGATGGCACACAACTTTAATAACCATATAGGTACACTACATACCACAACAACTACACATGCATTCAACCATAGGCTCACTATCATCACGGTTTCTTTGCGCATACTTCATCTTTAGATTCCATGCTCCTCCATCTTATTTTTTTCATTCCACGCTTGAGTCTAATCCTTTGACGCGTTTCTACTACACTTTCTATGGATATCGGTACACACTTATATATAATTTATGTTACCAAGATTTCATCTCACCAACATAAAGTGGGGGAAAATGTAGTCACAAAATTAGGCACTTTAGGAATTATTTAACGTAGTCTCGGACTACTATTTAGAAGGTTCTTGAGTGAAGAAAGTACTAATTAATCCCATATTTTGGCCATCTTATTTTACTTTTATTTCATCATTCCCACACATTTTTATATACATTCCCAGTCTGTTTCGGTACTTTCCCATCATTTTATCCTAAAATGGGGTTCCCAAGCTTATCTTGGGGGCCTCGATCCCACTTAGGGTGCCTCAATCCTTTTCTACTTTCCCATCAATTTTGGCCTCTTTCTAGAAATTTTTCATCCTTATCTTTTTCCTAGTCAACCATGTTGAGGTTAATTATGAAATTAGATCAAGATAACCCTATAAATATAAATTTATGAGACCATAATGAGGGTCCTAGCGTCATTTACTACTATCACTCCATCTAGAGTTACATCCATTACATCACTTGCATCCACATAGTTCTATGCATCAAGGCTAGGAGATATGCATCAACACACACTTCATAAGGGGAGGGATTATATTCTATTCAATGCACACATGTTATTACATTTTCTACATTTATTTATTTCTCACTACTTCACATAGTGTGATTGGCACAAGAGCACCTAGGGCGACATACACACACACACCAAAACTACATTTAGGTATGAAATGTAATGCAACGCTTAGTTTAGTAATCCCATTGTTGTGATTGGAGGTCGATCGACACATTCATTTTCATATTTTACTTTTAGGGATTTTATACTTATTTTAAATTTTGTATGTCTTCAACATCATCTTTCTTAATTTGGTACATTTGGCGCAACTCGAGAAAATCTAGTGTGATAACCAGTGAGGGTTACTAGTCATCTTTTGACCTTGAAAGAATCAAGTTTCAATATTTTTCGAGAGACTAGGGCACCTATTCTTGCATACCAAGGCACCCCGGGGCACCCCAGTACCCTCTTGGATGCTCTATTCTACTCATATTTTCCATATCCACCCTTTTTGGGACCTCTATGTAGTTGTTCCTACTTCTAGAATTTTTAGTCGGACTGTGACACTCTATGACAGACCATCTATAATCAAATCGGTTTATTCCTCACTTTTCTCTTGCACATTAGGGTTTCATTTCTATTATTTTAATTATTTAGCCAATTTATATTGCTTTAGAGTATTTATTTACAATATTTATGTTCTCTTGGATTATATTAACTTTAATTATTTTTCTCTAATTTAGTTAATTTTAGTTAATCAATTCCTAAGTGGGAAAATACTAATTAATCCATGTCTTTCGATACCTTTATTTTATTTTTCTTACTACTTTTGGTCTTAGACCATTACTTTCTCGATATCCCTTTTATATTCTGTCTTTTATGATCTTAGAAACTAGCTAGGACACCAGCGTTAAGCACCCTCATCCCCTCTAGGCACCCCTAACCCCTTTGTATTTTAATCACACATTTTGGGTGATTTCTAGCCATTTGATCATCTTATATTTTTAGTAATTGGCCTTTTCGAGGTTAATTATGAAATTCCAAAAATGAATCATACAAATATAAAGTTATGTAATCATGATAAAGGACCAAACACTAAACATTAGCTATCACCACCTAAGGTTGCATCCATCAAGACATATAAGAGCTCCATTACATCCATCTAACACCATCACAAGGAACAAAAGGGTTTTTATTATGCATACACTTCATCGGAGGGAATTTTATTCTATTTGATACACACATCTATTACATTTATGTGCTCCTATTAAGTGCAACTCACACGAGATCCACTTAGGAAAAATTTCACACACATATAGAACTACATTGGGTATGACATGTAGTGCAAAGCTCAGTCGTAAGTTCACCATTGTGACATCTGAGGATAGTTTGAACCCTAATTTTACATCTTTCTTTTTTAGGATTTGATGTCTATTTGAGGGTTTTTTAGGTTAATATTTCATTGCAAGTTTACAACAGCCTCAAAGAAACCAAAAGTAACAAAATTTTAACATCTTACGAGACCTTAGAGGAGGTTTTGTGAGCTTTTTGTAGACCAATGCACCCATAATCATACCTAGAGCACCCACATACACCCCTGCCCCTCTCTAGGCACCCTAGTGTAGCTTATTCTTCCAAATTTGTATTTTTCTCAGTTTCTTTGTGATGATCTTATTGTTTTGTTTACCTAGTCATCACTCCAAAATAGTATAGATTACACCATGAATCAACTCGTCAGGATTTGTTTCCCAATTTTGGATCACTTGCAAAATTGGAGCAACTTGCATAAGTGTTAGAGTTGGTATACATTCAGAGATGAATTTGGAGAGGCCACAGATTTTTTGAGTTTTCCATGGATGGAGGAGCATAGGCTGCAAGGATTTACGTAGAGCCGTGGTGATGCTAAAGTTATGTGGAATGAAAAAATGCTCCACGGTGGATATTTAAGGTCACGCTACAATGGAAAGTGTCATGGGCTAAGGCAACAATAAAATATGAAGTGTGGGTCACAAGGAATCATGTCACATTATCAAGGCATGCCGTGGAATTTCAAAAGCCACGGGATCATGCCATGATATGAAGGAATCACATGTGGATATCAAATAGACGTGCAAGATTAATAGCAAATGACCGCGCAATGAAGAAAAATGATAATTTTTCATGGGAACTAGAAATAAATCTACCTTCAATTTGATTATAAAATTCTTTGCAAATCTAATAAGATTTTTGTCTTCTCTATATAATCAAATCAGATTTCATGAATTGTATCGACAAAAATAGAAAAAACCAAGGAAGCCTCTCCCGCACGTAAAAGGCCTTCTCAAAATGACTCAAACACCATAATTAAATGCATTATGGGCTCCTTTATTTCTTTAGATATGGATTTTTAGAAGAATTTATGCCTTTCCTTAGAGCACACGAGAGAAAATAAATGAAGGTGGTCAACTGTTGGGAGAAATTTAAATTTCAAATTTCCATCTACATCTCTCTCTCTCTCCTTCTATCTTTCTATATATTATAAAGTGATTCCTTGTTTTAACATTGGATACTTTGGAATGTGAAGGAATAATTTTATGTTGCACAAGTGTTCTATGGGTAGCATGCCTAGACTCAATTTTTGTAAATGTTTTGCATATTATTCTTGTATCGTGATGATTTGTGCATGATCTTCAAGAAATAAAATTCTAGTTTTGGCTCATTTCCATCTTGGCTATTGTTTTATTGTACTCTCTTACCTCTCACTCATTTACAGGTGTGGTGTATGTGTTGTTTAAGAACTAGTGTTCATTTTACATCATTGAGGTGGAACCCTGAATGTTATTTTGATCTTTGGTCTTCACTTGGCCCTCTTCACCATAATTTTATTTCATCTTCTCTCTTGTTGGAGTATTCATCCCCTTAATTTTTGGTGTTATCACCTTCTTTACATTAGGATTTTTATTTTATGCATCCCTTTCTCACCCTAGTCCCTTGGAAAGTCGAGTAGAGCTAGATAGTTTCATTTCAATTCCTAGCAATAGTTTAGCATTAGAAGTAAGTACAGGGAATCCAAACTTCTTTGGAGGTCTATCTCAATTCGAGTCCCAACCGGGAGACATTCCCATGTTGTCTCAAACCTCAGATTGTTGTTATTTGGGATGGGTGCACATTTGAGATCTAACAGTTTTGGAATTCCTAGTGGGACATTTGAAATTAATATTTCAAGTTTTATCAATTTTTGATATATATCTTGGTGAAACTCTATCCTTTGGAGGCTTTGCAGGTAACACATCCGGATACTCCATTCAAGACATAAACTGGTTTCTGTAGTAGTTTTGATCTAAGTGTCCCTAATTTATGAGAAGGATCCAAACACAGTTGAGAACAAGAGAAGAAGGCATATTTGAGTACTTATAGTTATCCCTAGGAAGAGGAAGACATATTCAAAGATCTCCATATCCTCCAAATCAAACTCTTTCCACACCTCCACCTAGTAGACCCTTCTTGCAGTCCACTAGAGTTCTCAGACCCATCATAATGGCTCATCAACAACATCCACCACCTCAAAATCCATTTGTAAAATTCACAAGAAGCAACCCAATTTCCTTGAATTCCCAAAATCCTATAAAGAATAGAAACTTTCAAGAATATTCCATATTTTACCTTGGAAAAAATCACACTACTCTATTTGATGCATTCGGGACATTACAAATGTCTTTAGTATGCATGAAATTGATGAAATAGATGTGGTGGTAAAAATTATGGCTTCATCACTTAAAGGAAAGGCTTTGTAAAGGTTTAGAAGTTTAACAACAGGCTTCGCCAGAATTGGAACAAGTTATGCATGGCCTTGTATAATCAATTTTGGGAAAAAGCTAATAACTTCTCTCTTTTGGACCGGATGGATACGATAAAGAGAGGACCTAATGAATAAATGGTGAATTTTAACTTCAGATTCTAGATAACTTGGGATAGAATCCTAGTTCTCGAGAGACCCACAACATAAGGTTTCTTTCTTTATTTTATAAAATCTCTTAACTCTGATATTGTTGTTATGATATAATCAATGAGAGGAATAACCTTACCCGCATGATTATGCATTTGTAACATTCCAATTTTAATAGTTTAGAAAAAGGATTTTTTTACTCTATTTTGCATAATGTTCTCTATTCTAAATCATAATTTAGAACACACATTCAAATTCCAAACTATCCCATAATAGAAAACCATATGCAACTATAATCACGTGGTGAAACATTGATCCCTCATTTCATGACTCAAAGACAAACAAATATCTTCATGTTATCTAGTAATGTGTATACAAAGTATAATTATTTTCTTTACCTTGTTAGGGGTACTCAAATGTTTGTTTAAGATCCTATGTGAATATTTGTTCTTGATATTCATCCAAATCCCACTTCTTAAACTAAGTGACATAGAAATTACAACCAAAGTGGCTTGCGATACTTTGGCCAAAGATTTACACATGTTTATCATGTTTTCTTTCCTAGATAGCATACTCGTTAAAGAGAATAAGTCCTTCAATACACTTGATTTTTTATCTAGATTGATCTTTACTAATATTTGTCAATCCATGCAATTCAAAGTATAACCCTAGACAAGGTTAGCAACATGCCCTAGTGTGGGGTACTACCCACGGTGACTAAGGGTACATAGACATACTCAATCGACTTACATCGATTGGGTGTGTCTAGTTATCCTAAGTCAACAAGATTTGACCCCAACACTAGGTCATGTCCCTATCCTTACATAGGGTAGAATTGTGAACTAGTCAAGAACTTATGTTAGTCTAGTTGAACAAACTCTGAAGGGTATTGAGACATGTCAACTACAACATAGTAACCTCATAATGAATCCTATAGTTACGAAGGTACTTCATTACAATTGGCATGTGTCAACATCCAACTGAGTTTCCTCATCTGGATGAACATAACTTATAGTGAAGTTAATGTTATATTAAATTCTTCATTAAAATTTAATGTCGACATCCTTAATTATTCATCAAGTTCTTTAACCTATAAGGTTACAAGTTATAACTACATCTGAGGTAGGTAAGAAGATAAAATATGATTCCTAACCTATTTATTTTCATGCATTATTTTATCATTTATCTAATACCACTTGCAACCGAAAGGGATATTAAGTCACTTTTAGATATAAGGTGATTGAGCTAATTAATTTCCAATTTTTAGATTGAGAAAATCTGCATAAGGAAGCACATTTGCACCCGTTCACCTTTTGTTCATTGACATCTAAGTAAGTTCATAACTTAAATCTTAATGTAGACCCTCAAGGGAATTTCCCTTTTTCCTATTTCATGGGCTAATGCCCATTAAGGAAAACAAAATTCATATGTTCCTAATAAATTCAAATTACATAAGTAGAATTATAAATAAGGTTAAAACACATACATCCATGTAAATTATTTACATCCCCTTTTGTAATGATAGAGTGTCATGAGATTATTAACTTTATAAGTTGCATCTCTTCTAAAGAAACTTATTCAACCAACAACTTAGACTCCTACCCCAGCCATTACATAATATTTAAGTATGTGAGCTACCTTCCTTAATTTGAGTAATACTTATCATTTCAGTCCAATTCATGCCAAGAATGTCATACCACAAGTATCAACTGAATTCACACCTATTTTATTCATCATGGAGGAGTTATACATTTACTAAGTCAAAACATTTCATATATCATAAATTTCCAAACAACATCACAAATATCACAAAATGTCAAAACAACATCACCTATTCATTTCCCCTTACAATTTTTTTTTTCATCAAGTACATCTTAGTAATGAAACCCCTTTTTTCATCATAATAAAGATTCAGTCTCTTAAATAAAACAAATGTAACTTATAATAATTCTTTCTTCTTTCATAGTTTCTGTATTCCATCTACAAAATTGTTAGCATAGGTCAATTCATTAAACTAATCATGATAAGCACTAAATCATTAAAACGATGTGATTTTAGCTAACAGCTTTCATTAAAAGAACCCCCGTTGTTATGAAACAAATAAGAAAGACTCAAGCCAAAGGAGATACTATTATGAATATTATATTGTCTACATTAGTGAATTTTTTAATGTAATATATATTATCATGGAGATAGTATATATGGGTGAATAAATAAAATGTATTATTAAAGATGAGAAAATATATCTCATATTAATAATATGGGTTTTATATTAATTGTGAGTTTGTTGTATAAACAACTCACGTTGGTATTTTAGGATTAGTTGAGTGCGTTGAGATAACTAAGGGATTGAGAGAGAATAGTGGAAGGTTGAGAGGTATGTGGAATAAAGGATGACTCCTATTTAATAGGAGATCATATGTGTATTTATACCTCTCAATGTAAATGAAGAAATATCCCGGATGAATTGAAAATTATTCTAATATTATTTTATTCGGTGTTTTTATTGTGCAAGATTATTTCCAATAATCTGTACCAACTTCAAGAGATATAATACCAAATAAGATATATATATATATATATATATATATATATATATATATATATATACTTCAAATCAAAAGAAAGGTTAGGTCATGAAATCTAATAGTTTTATCCTTCCATCCTATTTTCCTTTTATCAAAAAAATTTAAATAGTAAGTTAAGAGGAATAAAAATTTCATTTGATCCTCACTATTACTTTCATATATTTCTTTTTTAAGTTTCCTCACTCAGTTAAACATGTTTAACTGAATTAGGTAACTACCTAAACTATCTTTTAGGCATAATCAACAACAAAATTTTTATAAACATTACTTTCCATTGAAATATTTCATTAACCAAAATTCATCCTAAATTCTGAGATGCCATCAACCAAAATTAAAAATCATAAGAATTAAGTTAGGGTAATCCAGATCATCATAACATTTAATGTGTCCCTGATTGCAGTATCCTAACACTCAAGCTCAAAATTAGGAACCAATTCAAGTTAAAATCCAAAACAAGCTAAATCAGACCTCATCGAAAGGTAAGGCTAATTTTAACAATACAATGAGTTAACACTCAAATCCCAAAAATATACACCATTTCTATCATTACTTTAAGAGAGAAGAATGTTTAAGTTTAAAATTTAGACAAGACTCAATAATCCATCCAAATATTTTCAAACTTCAGCTATACTTCCCTAAGAAAATTTCTACACTCATTCTTATCAAATAGTCAAGAAGTTACATAAACATAACAAACCAGAGAAGGGACAACAACTTTACCAAGTTTGATAAGCTGAAAGAAAATTAAAGAGATAAAGAGAGAGAGAGATAGATTGTAGTCCTCAAAAATATTTTTAAGAATAAGAGTGAACATTAATTAACCAAGAAAACTATAATGACAAAGGTCAGATCACTTACGACTCAAACCAAAATCAAACAAATATTTACCCAGGGTTTGAATTGTATGATCACCAAAAGTCCAAGAGAAAGGAAAAGAAACGAAGAGAAACATCTTTCCATTACCTATAATCATTAAAGCGGTGAGTTTGAAAGCCTCAATTCCCACCCAAATAATAAGTAATCCATTTCCCAAAAGACTCAGAGAGGAAAGAAAGAGATGAATAGAAGGATTAGTCTGAAACAGACTTCCTATAACTCAAATTCTTAAAGGAATAGAAGTACACATTCTGATATTACCAAAACATGAGAAAGTGTTCCATAATCACGAAGAGAATATTTTCCTCGTTCTAAAAGAACTGGTACCAAGTTTATTGGCCCAAGGGGTTTAAGAAACATGCCAAGACAATAACATCAGAACATGGTCGACAGAGCGGTTAAGAAGTCCAGAGTAACAACAATAAACAAGAAGCAGTTAACTGATACTCAAGAGAGTTTTCCCTCTTAGCACAAAGTGCAAAATTCATTGATTACCTAAAGACCCAAAAGAATAGAAACAGAATAACATATCCTCTTACATTGCTTAAAAAATTAGACTCCCATAAAACAATTATTCATTTCAAGAGGTTAACACAAGATGCCCTTTGCAAATCTTTAAATAACAACCGAAAGAACTTTCCAAGTCGAATTAAACATACAATCGATTACCAAGCAAAACCCACAAATTTTTTTATCCTTCTGCAATAATAATAGGGGTCAAAAAGTCTGCAATAGGAAGAATACACGTAATAACCAGAACCAAAAATCATAGACAACGATAAGATTCCAGACAAGCTCATCATTTTGAAGTCTTCTATCAATAACCAAAAGAAAACATTAAAGAAAGAGCCACTAAATCTATCTTCCCAAATGAGTCAAGAAAGATCCTAGAAACAGTCAACATTCCAAATAGTTCCCTAACTGTAGTTTACCAATGGTGAAGAAACAAGATATTTTAGAACCAAATTTCCTAGACTTAAGGAAACCAAATTTCCAACAAGGTTCAAATACTTTTAACTATGATCCCCTAAAAATTTATGCTTTTCTTTCAAGCCTATGTAGGAAGATTCAAGAAAAACCCAACTACCCAAACATGGAAACTGAAAATCTATAACACACTTTCCAGACTCTAAACAAGGTAGATAAAGCATTCCAATAAAACAACACAAAAACCAGAAGTAAAAGAATCTCATCAACAGAAAAAAACTAGATTATTCCCTAAGAGAAGAGTTATTTTTATGAGCATTTAAGTAAAATCATAAAACTTAATGGATAGAGCCTATCATTCTTGATAGCACTTCACCTTCTCTGTTTCATAGAAAATATCCAAGCAGAGCTTCAATTTCTTCAAAATGCCAACAACACTCAAAAATTCCTCTAACTCTTCCTTATAGCTTCTCAATGCCAACTCCTTCCTTCAACACCATGCAAGGTAGGAAAACTCATGTACATATAACTTGCATGCAAGAATTGAATTGGAGGTTCAAGGACAAAACAACCACATACAGAGCTCAAGCTCCAAAACTGAATGAACAACAAAACCAAACCCCTCTATCTTCTTCCTAGGCCATTTCACCAAATTAAAAATATTAAATGCAAGGTAGGAATATCAATCCTCCAAGTCTTCCCACCACCTCCACCTCTAATTATAGTGAAGACTAAGTTCGAAATTACATGCATCCAAAACTTTGGCATAGATGCCAACTCACTCATCTAAGTTTCCCAATTCCTTTTCCAAATTTTGTTTTTAAAAGAGATAAGGACTCATTAACTCACCATTAATTCCTAGGATTTGTTGCCTCCCACTTACCCCTTCCCCATGTCATTTCATAGGCCCCTTTAGGTTAGCCACCCACTTTAGGTTAGGTTCAACATTAACTTAGGAACCAACATAGGTCCATAGGTATAAGTCTTTAGTCTTAGGTCCATTAATCACCAAAATAACAATAAACTTAGTAACTTAGGTTAAGTTGCTCCTTTTAGGATAAGGTTTCAAATTTAAGGAACATGGTGTAAATAGGTGCCAAGTTCCCTATTAAAATTTACATCATACCTTAAATAGAAAAGAGGAACTAGATTGTTAACCCCATTTCAATAAAAATCAGATATACAAGGAGAGGATAATTCATGGTTTGTACACATTCAAGGTCCATAAGTCTTCCACCTATCCAAATTGGACACCATGAAAACAAGATTTGAAAATTTAGAAGCATACCTTGGATCAATGAATTTTATCTAAGGTGTTGCTGTCCTGAATCTCATAAATTATGAAAAATGAAACTCAATTTCACAATCCTAAGAAATAAATTATTCTGCACAAAAAGACATGGGTTGCTTCATTATAAAATTAAGAAAAACATTCCAGTAATGTACCTATTTCCACATATAACATATTACCTACTACAAACATGATTTCATAAGTCATAAGAGTACACTGTCTTAAGACAAAATCACCTATCAATGTTTGAACCTTCTCTTACAAAAGTCATAATTGATACCAGTCATGCTAGATGCATTACAACACCGGCCATTAGGGCTGATTTTTTTAAATTCAAGATGGAAAATTAGCTCACATACTACCTATGCCATTATCCTCTAAATTTCAACAAGCCACATAGCCTTCCATTGCTCTATTACCTAACCAAACCCCCAACCCATTGCTTCCATATCAAAATCCCCACACAAAAAAGGAAGATGAGGAAATGAAATATCTAATTAGAAACTTGACAAACAAAGTTATATCCCTAGAAAAACAACAAGCCCAGTCATATAGAAATTATCAAAATCAAGGGAAATATTCAAATTAGGGATATCATCCATATAGAAAACCGATATCTAATCAAATATATGCACAAAACCAAAAAAATAATAGATGGAAAATTCAAATTGCTCCTCTTCCATTAGCAATAATTCCTCCTCCACAGGCACTCCCTACCCCCAGTTCTAGTCAAGCCTTAGTTCCAATACAAAAAATATGGTGCAAGAAACAAAGTGGTGTTTTCCATGTAATCTACCTCATAACCAACTTTTTTGTGAAAGGGAAATGCATCTCCAAGCCTACATGATTCAAGGTGCTTCCAGTCAGCAAGAACCACTTATTGAAGCACCAAATCATGGTGTGGAAGAAACTCAACAAGTTGCACCTGATGCTAACCTCATGTTTTTCAGAGCTGAGGATTTCTGTGCACTCAATCAAGTGTTTGAAACTCCGATAGACCTCAAATTAGTTTTGTTGACAAAAAAGCTGAATGATAAAATAATGTTGGAAGCTCAAGTTACAACTCCTACGGCATCGAACAACGCCATCGGAAAGGAAAAGACATTTTTGGGATTAAGAAAATCCACACACTTTGAAGCATAAATAAAAGGGCACAAGAAACCGTGGAATGAAGAAGAAAATGTGTCAAAGCATACTTTGTAGTGCTGATAAAATCTCCTAGAAAAGGAGGTTCTTGTTCAAATAAAGCCGCATGTTCAAACAATGTTGTAACAAAGAAAGAAGTAGCATATCGGAGATGTAGAAATCTGCAGGTCTCCCATTCAACATAGTTGAGAAAATGAATAATATTGATGTCAATGTCTCAATATGGGATGTACTTTCCATTCCATCTCAATGAGATCTTTTGTGTGAATCCCTCAAGCAACTACCTCTAGTGGATCCAGTAATGTAAGAGAATCATGCCACGCTTCATGTACTCAAGAAAAGGGTGATCAAGTAAGTAAAACCATTAAGACCCCACCCTTTTACATGTCTATAATTATGGGTAAATACCTATTTCATAACTATATGATTGATTTAGGGGCTAGTACATCTGTAATTCCTAAGAAAATTGTTGATATCCTAGGTCTCAAATATAGTCCTGTGTCTAGGGGAGTTTTACAAATTTATGGGTCAATTGTGAATGTCCTGGGAATAATAAAGGATTTTGAGTTTAGACTTCATGCCTGCCTAATCCTCACCATAACCCATGACATTTAAATCAATGAATAGCCTCCCATTTTTTCCATTTGCTTGTCTACATATATCATTATTAGATAGAAAGCTACCTATCCTCATATTGGACTCGGAAGCTTCAAAACCACATATCGTTCTTGATTCAAAATACAAACTAACCCCATATTTTCTTACCTTATTAAACCATATGACGTCATTCCCATCCAATCAAATTGTAAAATTCAAGAAGAAATTAAGCAAGGCTTAGTCTCTGATGAACAACCTATTCCTCCTTACATGCTTGACTTACTGCTAGATGAATGGGCAAAGAGATATCATGAGTTTTATCCTTATGATTAAGAGCTCAAAACTTTTGAGATTGGTCTAGGAACTTATTACATTCTCCAGGAAGAATCTATAATACTCATGACATTCAAGCAAGAGGAAAATTATTTTAGGCTATGGAGGATGTTATTTTATGGTTCAAGGAATAGAAATGGATCCGAGGCAGGTGTTGTGATCATTTATTGAAAGGAAGAGAAATTCTTCTTTACTCACAGAATATAATTATCATGCTCCAAAAATGTGGCAGAATATGAGACATTGGTGCATGGAATGTTGATCATGGAAAAGAGGAATATTAAGGAATTGAAATTATTTGGGGACACTGAATTGGTAGTCTACCAATTCCGTGGAAAATGTGAAAAAAGAACAAGCTATTGAAGGCTTATAAACACAAGGTATGGGATTTGCTGGAAATATTTGATGCCATAAACTTTTAGGTTGTGTCGTGGAAATTAAATAAAATTTTAGATCAAATCACAGCTCTAGGTTCTTATTTTTCATAGACAAATGATTTAATCAAAGGGAATTCCCAAGACATCAAATTGGTGGTTAGGCCTGTATTCCGAGAAAACCAAGCTTGATGTTAGGTATTTGAAAGTGATGAAAAAATTGTGCAGTTCATCGAAAATGAGGTAGAGTTATCCTCAAAGATGCAAGCTGATTTGCAAGAGGTCTATGGGGATCAGATTATTCAACTGAAAACAAACAAGTTTCCAAAGGGGTTAGTCACTCTAGAGCACATCTTCATCCCAGATGATGAGTTTAGATGAATGCAAAATAATATGGTGGAAAAGCAGGAAGACTGTCATCTAATTTTAATTACCCAAGGCAAGGAGCTTCTAGTTGGAAAGGTATATAATGAAAATGAAAGGAAAAATTTTGTTTCCTTGTTTCAAAATTTTAGTGATGTGTTTTTATGGGACTATCAAGATTTACAGGAATTCGATCTGGATATACCCCAAAATTCTATTGATCTTGATCCCAACATTAATCCATTCTCGATAGAAACAAAGACTAGTTAGCCCCAAGATTGAAACCCTCATGAGTAAAGAACTTTGTAAACTCATCAAGGCCAAGATAATTTTTCCAATCAAATATTCTACTTGGGTGGCCAATTTGGTCCTGGTCAGAAAGAAGAATGGTGAAATATGGCTCTGCATGGATTTTAGGGATTTAAATAGGGCCTCTCTCAAAGATCATTACCCCTTGCCTTCCATGGAACAAATTTTGTAGACAGTAGCAAGGGAAGCAAAAATCTTTATGGTAGACAATTATTTTGGTTTTAACCAGATCAAAGTGAAAAATGAGGATAAGTATAAAATCGTATTCACTACCAAATGGGGAACATATGCATATCATAAGATACCATTTAGCTTATCAAATGTGGGTGATACCTTCCAAAGAGCAATGGATATTTCCTTTAAAGGATATATCAATCAATTCATCTTGGTTTACCTTGATTATATCACAATTTTCTCCAAGTAGAGCATGTATCACATGAGGCACCTGGAGAAAGTATTTAAAAGATGTAGGGATTTTGGTGTATCCCTTAATCCTAAGAAATGTAACTTTGTAGTCCCTAGAGGAAATATTTTGGGACATATTGTATCAAAAGAAGGCATTGTCATTGATCTAGAGAGAATTATAGCCATTGCGGCTCTTTCCTTGCCAGTGCACAAGAAATATTTGCAGTCATTCCTTGGAAATATCAACTTTGTTAGGTGCTTTATTCCTAACTTTGTGGGTTTGGTAAGACCTATTACTCTCATGCTCAAAAGGATGTAGTGTTTAAATGGACCATGAAAGGGAATGATATATTTGAAAAGATAAAACAAGAGATTTCTCAGGCCCCAACATTGATTAACCCAGATTATACCAAGGATTTCATCCTCTATGCTCATGGGGAAGACTCTAGTATAGTTGCAATTTTGACATAATTGAATGATCAAGCGATGGAGTATCTCAGTATATTTTTTCAGCCAAACATTGAAGGATTATGAGCTCAAGTATAGTCATATTGAAAAGTAGGTGTTTTCTATCATGAGAGCCTTAAAGAAATTCAAAAGCATGATTACTGCTAGCCACATAAAGGTTTTGGTATCACATTCTAGTGTTAGAGACTTTATTATGGGAGTAGATATCAGTGAGAAATGAGTTGGATGGGTAACTAAAATCATGGAATATGATGTGACCATTAAGGCCAAAAATTTGGTAAGAGGAAGAGAGCTTTGTGAGCACTGGTTATGAACGTTGAAAAACCTCAAGAGGCCACCCTCAAGGATGAAGTTCCTTAAAATGATGAGTTGTCATGTCATGTTGAGTGGCAATAGGATGAAAGGAATGTATTGAATGATCACAACTAGATTGCTAATATGTCAAAGTTTTTTTCTACTGGTGCATACCCTCTTGGTTTGAACAAAACAAAGAGGAGACATCTAAGGTTGTGTTATATTCTTTATGCATTGATTACTGGTGTGTTGTTCAAAAGGAATATTGATGTCATACTTCTCAGATCCATTGAAGGTGAGAAATGTGACATGATTTTGGTGAAATTTCATGATCGTTTCTCACACGGGCATTTCTCTACTAAATATATAGCCATGAAGATTATAAAAGAAGGTTATTTCTAGCCTACGGTGTTTTGGATGATCATAGATGGGTAAGGAAGTGAAAAAGTGTGCACTCTTCACTTTGGAAATAAAACTTTGGCAGCCATGTCACTTTATCCATTCCAAGAAGATCAACCATTTACATAATGGATTCTTCACTTCATTGGCATGGTCAACCTGCCATCTAGTGTGGGTCACAAATTGGTCCTCATAGCCAAAAATTATTTCACTAGGTATACTTTGAAGCCATGCCATTGAAGGAATCCACTAAATGGACCATATATTATCACTACTTGTAAGGTGGCTAACTCATTTGATTTTTTTTTGATCTTGATGGGGATGCATTTTAAACCTTCTCATTAAGACATTTCATTGCATCTTGTACATAGTAGCTTAGGATTTCAATTCCTCCAAGTGATTTTAGCACACTATTTTGTTGGTAGTGTAGTTTTCCTTCCCCTAAGTGATTTGCACATGTTTTGTTGCTTGGAGGATCTTGTTTCACAGGTTCCATGTCTTCGGAGGATACTATTGAAAGTTGAATTCTAAAGTGTTAAGGATCAATTACCATCAATTAAAGGAATAAAATTTAGGATAACTAAATCAATTATCCTGACTCCATGCCCAATGGATTCCTAAGACTACTGACCATCCATCTAGTAGGTAGATGACCCCTTATGAGTCACCAAAAATGTTGCCTTCTGATTTTGCATCACTTGAAATTTTTTTAGCAACTTGCATAAGTGTTAGACTTGGTGGACATTCAAAGATGAATTTGGAGAGGCCACGAGGTTTTGAGTGTGCCACATATGGGGAACATAGCAGCGGAGGATTTACATAGAGCCATGGTAATGAGAAAGTTCCCTGGAATGAAGAAATGCTCCACAGGAGGATATTCAAGGCCACACTATAATCGAAAGCGTCGTGGGCTAATGCAACAAAAAGATGAAGTGTGGCTCAAAAAAAACATGTCACATTATCAATGCATGCTGAAAATTTTCAAAATATGTGGGATGCTATGGTGCCGTGATAGGAAGGAATCACTCGTAGATATCAAATAGTTGTGCAAGATCGAGAACAAATTACCCTACTGATGAAGAAAATGAATTTTTTCACGAGAACCAGAAATCAATCTACCTTCGATTTGATTGTCAAAATATTTACAAATCTAATAATATTTTTCTCTTCTCTATACAATCAAATCATATTTCATGAATCAAATCGAGGAAAATAGACAAAAACCAAGGAATCTTCTCCTACATGCAAAAGGTCTTCTCAGGATGGCTCAACCATCGAAATTAAAGCATTATGATTGCCTTTCTTTCTTTAGCAAGGTGGATCACATGTAGACATGTATTTGAAGAATTTTTTAGGATTTTCCTTAGATAAGGTGGATAAATTAAATGAAGGTGGTCGGCATGTGGGAGAAATTCAAAATTAAAATTTCCATCTACATTTCTCTCTCTCCTATTTTTCTATATATTGTAAAGCGATGCCTTGTTTTAACGTTGGATAATTTGGAATGCAAAGGAATAATTTTATGATACACAAGTGTTCTAAGGGTAGCATGCCTTGGAATTGAGTTTTAAAAAATAAATCATCTTCTTCATGTATCGTGATGATCTGTGCATGATCTTTAGGTAATAAAATTCTAGTTTTGTGGCTCATTTCTACCTTGGCTATTGTTTTATCGTACTCTCTTTCCTCTCATTCATTTGTAGGTGTGTTTTATGTGTTATTTTAGAACTGGTGTTCATTGTGCATCATGGAGGTGGAACCTAAATGTGATTTTGATATGTGGTCTTCTTTTCTTTCATCTTCTCTCTTGTTGAAGTATCCATCCCCTTACTTGTTGGTGTTATTACCTATTTTATACTACGATTTTTTTACGCATCTCCTTCTCACCTGGTCCTTGGAAAGTTAGAGTAGAGTAAGATAATTGCAATTAAATTCCTAGGAGTAGTTTAGAATTAGATGTAAGTAGAGGAATCCAGACTTCTCCGAGATCTATCTTAGTTTGAGTCCCACAAATTGGAGACAGTCCCATGTTGTTTGAAACCTCATATTCTTGTAATTTGGGATGGGTGCAAATTTGAGCTCCAACATTATTCTCACTCTCTCTTTGCACTTAGGGTTTTGCATTTCATTTCTTTTTTCCTTATGTATCATTGTTGTACTTATTTATTTATTTACTTCTAAAATCACATCAAATTAGGCTCATAAATCCACACTTTAACAATAAACATTTTGGTGAATCCGCATTTGAATACTCTTGGATCCTTCTTTTTTTCCCATCATGGATCATAAGGTCTGTCAAGTCTCTTTTATTTAATTACTTCAAATGCACCCATCTTGTAAAGATGATCTCCAAAAAACCTTAGAAACTATGTATTTTCCTATCAACATGTTACCTAATCAAGTTAATGTTATCTTGATCATCTTTTGGATGACTCTATTGTTACAATTCCAATCAATCTATTTACAAATCCATTCAAGCTCTTCATTCATTATTTCAAGATAAATTTCAGGCTATGGAATCCACAATTACATCTCTAAAATATGAAATCCAACATCTTAAGGATGCTTATCATGCTCATGTTTATTATCCTTATACATCTCACCTTAATTTAATGTCTTCTACATGTGATCATATTAGTAAAACTCAAATCCTTTTGTTCCCTACACACCTCTCAAGTTTGCAATCAATGTTAAGCAACAAGATATTCTTCTGAAACTCATAACTCATCAATTAATCATCTTTCCATCTACTCTTTTTATCCTCCTTATTGGCTTACAAAATATCAAGGCCTTCCATATTATAATTATCATCAAATTAATGGACATGATGAAAATTATTGATATGCTTTAAAAAAATAATCAAACATCTTGAGCATCAAGGTTTTATCTCATTTACTACACAACACTCTATTACATGGTCCTCTCCACTTGTTACATCTCAATGGGTTCCTAAATATGATTCATTTATGTCTAATGAGCATCCATTCATCACTTATAATGTTTCTTCTTCTGTCACTCAAGTGCCACCTATGCAATCTACTCAAGTCAAGAAACCACCTCTAAAAATTAGTCTCACTCCCCCTCCTCTCAAGGCATCTATGACACTATCAAGTCAGCCTAAACAAACTCCTTTAAAAATAAGTTCAACACCTCCTCCTCTCAATTCATCCACAATATTACCAAGTCAAACTATCGCAACCACCTCTCAAAATCAGTCCACCTTCTTCTCCTATCAATTCTTTTGTAGTGTCATCAATCCCACATAAGATCCAACCAATCACTTTTTTCATATAAACTACTGCAACCGATGGCCAAGACACATTTAAAATTCTTCCACCATCTCATGTTCTTCCTATTGCTTGAGACTACCTTTTTGTTGGCACCCCCTCTTATCATGACACATATAACACTCTCCCACAATGGCATGGTACCTCTTGCGTTGTCGTGTGAATATCGATCAATAGCACATTTTAGGGGCAACATAATTTTTCCCCCTCTAGCATCGACTCACATCTTATTCTCTCATCACTTCATAGACAACATACACATCTTGATACATGCTCGTATCATCATTTCCCGATGATACACTCTTGTGCTTTTTTTTTTCACACTATATTGTTGAGGGAATCTTATATACATGAAACTCACCCACCGCATGCTACACCACACACTACACATCATACATTTAACTTTACACACTACGTACTTAACACATCACGCATCATACACTTAGGAAATCTTCTCTCACTATATCTTCTACACACTTTACATCTTATTCACTCTACACATTCATGTTACATCTCTCTTACATCTACTTGTACACGATGTATTCATTTACCCTATGACACACTCTAGTCCCACGGTCTATACTCGACTAAAAGGATATATTTTATATTATTATATTTATCATACACACATATGCATTCACTTTCCTTTATATTTGTGATAGAAAATTATACAAAACTATTACATGCAACATGGATGTTTAGCGTAGTACTTATTACTAGTCCCACAATAGCTCCTGGGGGCATCCACTTTCGTACATTATAGGTTTTATTGTTTCATTTTGTTTCATAACACACTACTTTATAATATTATACAAATATTGAAATAATTTTCTTCTTTCAAACATACTAACAGTGCTCCATGTGCACATGTGTTAAGCAAGACTATTTTCTTCCTTGGTTTTCATTACATTATTTGTCATTGCCTTCTCTTTATATGTTATTATTTGTGATATTTTACCTTTTTCTTGTGTGCATACTTGTATGATTTTGGCCACTTCGGCCTTGATTTTATTATGACATCATGAGTGATGTCCCATGTTTCTGCAACCCACTTTTTATGGTCTACATTGTTTTCTTACGTATTAGCTTCCACATTTTCTTCATGTTTTCTAGCTTACATTTTATATGCATGTTTTCTTGTAGTAAGACTTATCCCCTAGCCATTTTATTTGCATGTTCCTTAATTTCTACCAAACATATCCCCTTCCCCTAGTAGGGCATAATTTCATCACAACGCTTAGTACTCTTTTTAGGCTGCATACTCTTTCAACAACATTGCATGCATCCTAAATGAGGGGGCATTTGTAGACACCAAATTTGGGTCTTACGACGCCCTTTACCCCGTATCTCATCCCGTAACCTAACCCTACCTCACCACCTAAAACCTTACACACCTAATGATTTATTAATTACCTTATAATTAATAAATCCACATCTCCAAACCCACCACCTCATCTTGCCACCTCACCATGACCTAGCCCTAACCCTAAACCAACCTAATTAAGACCTATGACTTGGTCTAGACCTACACCCATGACTCATCACCCCTCACCCGCACCAAAACGAGCCAAATAATGACTTGACCAAGCCCACAACTAATCTCTCAGGAGAAAAGGAGGGAAAGATGGTTGTTTTACTAAAAATAGCCACTTTGACCTAACCGACATTGGTTCCTACTCGACTGTCGTCGGTTACGTAACCGCCATCGGTTCCCTATTAATGACCTCCCCCAACCAAAAAGAAAGGATCCAAAATTCATTTGGGTAGGAAAGAGAAGTGAAACAAGCAGAAGAGGTTGTAGAGAAGAGCATCAAGCCGAAGACTGCAACTGAGCAACTGGATCGTTGTCACCCTCGTTCAAGCATTAGAAAAGACTGAGGATAGCTTCATCATCTCACTTTCCAATACCAGATCATCCCAACTAAGCCTTACTATCACCACCACATTCCTTGGACCTGTATCTTCATCAGGAACTAGTGAGTATTATCTTGTAGTTCTTTGTTATCATTTTACTTTAATTCATATTAAATGAGGAATTGATCACCTTCAAATGGAAGTCTAATATTTCCCGGGCCTAAGGCGGTTCCTCACCTATTGTCTAACTAAGATCTCGGTGGTATTGTATTCTTACTTACAGGTAGTCCTTCCCAGACAAAAAGGAGTTCTTCACAATCGATCTGATCTCTCTACGGTACGTGCACACCTTCCCAACATTCAACAAGTATTCCTCCTAGCCCTAACCCTTATCTATTTCTCAAGAGAATGAAAGGATAGAAGAAACTCTATTCGAATGAAATTCTGTGTGAAACATTTTGGCACGCCCGGTGGGACCCATTTTGGGTTTCTTTCTTTCTTGCTTGCTTTCATATAGGGAGCATACTTGTTGCTTCTTTCTTCTAAATATTCACAAAATAGTTTGTCATTTTGGTAAAATAATTTGTCTTTCTTTAGCATCTTTGCATTAGTGAAAGTCATCTTCTTTGCTTCATTGAATATCGGTTTCAATTTGGGTTTAAAACATGTGCATCACATTCTTGCTTACTATTTTTAATTCTAGTGAATGTAGATTAAGTAACAGGTCGTACACGTGGGGGTGATATCCACGGTATTGACAAGAAATTAATCTTACTCTCACTACACAACACATACCAAATCACATCATAATCAACACAACAGCTCAAACATCCCCCCTTCTCGCGGTATTCCTCCACCCGATTGAGGTAGCCTTCTGAGCCAAAACAAACTTGACATCTCCCTTAGGTCTCTTGTTTAGGATTGACATAATCTAGCGTCTAAGGCATAAGCCCAATGTGATTAAAACTAATCCTAGGGTTAGTCTATTGATTTGCTTGTGCATCTTGCTTGTTTTAGTTCTATTTCTCTATCATACATCTTTGTTTTTGATGATCACTTCAAGACAGTTTGGTAGGTATATTAAGCATTATTATCCCCAAACCAGCAGCTTCTTACATCCTCTCTTTTCTTTCACAGTGACCGACACCGGTCCCATACTACCGACATCGGTTAATTGACCGACGCCGGTTACATTCTCGATCGACATCGATTATCGGCGATATCGGTTCTTTGTGTTTAACATTCTTGACACACCATCAACCTATCAATTCCAACATTTTGTTGTTGTTTTCATTCGGATTGATTAAATCCATGCAACGTCCTATTTTCCATGGTTGTTATCACTGAAAACAAGCAACGACCCATGGTTTCACATGCCTATTCCGTGCCTTTTCCTGAGTCACCCCCTTCGCATCCTATGGGGAATCCTACGGATACCAGCAATTTTCCCAAGATCCCTGTAGGAGATAAGGAATTTGCCAAATTTTTGGATGCTAATCCTAGCGCCGTACAATATTATTTGTCTCATACCCCTGACCGTGCACCCGACGGTCAGCTCCTCATTGGTATGCCTATTAGTATCACCACTCACTTAGCCCCTTCCCCACCTAATAACTCCACCTCACCATCTTCATCCTTAGCCCCATCTCCCAGCTCAGTAGCTTCGGTGGTTCATACTACACCGATTGGTTTTCCTCTGGTTAATCTGGGACCCCACATATCACTACCGTCCACTACCCCTACCTCATCTCTCTCGTAGGTTGCCTCTTTCATCACTTGCTCTCTGCCACCTATACACACGAGCTTTCCCTCACAAGTTCCGCCCACCTTTTCATTTCCACAAATTCATCCGGTGGCCTCAACCTCTTATATAGGACACCCTTATTCGGTAGACCCAACACATTCATCACCATTCAATCCCACCATTGTCTAGTAGCGGCTCTTGGACTAATCCTCCTCTGTTTACAATGACAACACCATCATCTAACCCAACCAATGATTTAATCAAATAGATGATGGACAAGATGCAAAATCTTGAGGCTTCTATTTCAGGAAGTCGTAACACCCTGACATATGAGCAAGTTTGTCGAAGCCTATTCATCCTTCTATCCCCCTTCATACATATCCTCCTCAATGGGAATTACTAAAATTTACTCGCTTTAATAGTAAGGAGGACCCTCAACAACACTTGCGATCATTCAGACATGCCTGCTATCTGATTTCTCATGACGATGCCTTACTACTCCGTACCTTTCCCATGTCCTTATCAGGACCTACCTTGGAGTGGTACAGTGCTTTAACCTAGCATTCAATCTTCTCCTTTAACCAGTTATCCCAATCTTTCTTGGATCACTTCTCCATCAATATTGCCAAGAAAGTATCCATTACCGACCTCTATGCCATCCAACAATTTGAATACGAGTCTATCTCAAATTTCATTGGACGATGGCGGGGCCTCATCAACCAACTCACTTACACCTTACCTCAAACCGAGCTCATCAAACTATTTATGCGGACTGTATGCTAAACACATTTCTCCCACCCTCCAAATTCAAGCTTTCTACACCTTTGATGAGGCCTTTACTATGGCTCGAAACTAGAGATTCGAGCCTTAGAGGAAGAGAAATTGAGGTTATGCAAAAAAGTTCAAATTTCTGGACCCAAGACTCTACCACAAAACCTAACACCACCACTTCTCACACATCGGCTGCTTCAAATCAAATGGTTCCGTACATGGTGTGACGGTCAAATCTCAAGCAGCACTGCCTAATACCCAACCAAAAGCCACCTATAAGTATAAAGCTGAGCCCATCAACTATACTCCCTTGGGAGAAACTTATGGTGTGATCTTAGACAAATTGCTTAAAGCAGGAGATATCACCTTACCTCTGTTAAACCTCACTCCGTGGTTTGATTCCACCCACGCTATTCCTTCTTGGTATAAATAAACCCACCTGTCAGAACTTCCATCGCGTGAAGGGACACAATCACAAAAACTGCAAGATGTTGAAAAACATAGTGCAGGAAATGGTTGATGCAGGGGATATAACTCTCGATAATCCTAATGCCCACGCTAATCAAAATTTAAAAATCTTCAACAAACCATTTCCAAACCATGCATCTAACAGTAACACAAATCAAGACACCTCAATTGAGGAGAAGAGTGTGCATAAGATCCATGCGATTTTCAACTCCCAACCCAGGGCTTCCATTGAGGAAATTCTGAATCAAGCTTCTTCACCAACACAGGGATTTTTGCCCCGTTCTCCTTCATCAGGAAAAGAGGATAGTCCTGCTTTATTCCTTTACCTATAAAGTAATTAACCACCCAGAGTTCTCTTCTCACAATGAATCTTCTTACACCACATCCTGCAAGATTATGAGCGGGTGTTATCTAACTTATTTATTTCCCAAACATCTCCTTCCACCACTCTTGCTGCAATAGAAGAAGGCTTACCACTTTTTCTGTCACCCTTAGAAGAGAAACCCCTTGAGCCTACATCACCAAACTCCTCAATCATAACGGATCCCCTCGAACATGCCCTCCTACCTATTATTTCTTCATCACCTAAATCTTTCCAGCGACCGGTTGACCTCTTAGTACCCATTGATACAACACCTCATTTACCCCCTGTATCACACACACAATGGACCGGAATCACAACCCATCTCTCTTCCATACCAAAGTTCTTGTTCACACGTGAAGAGTGTCACCCCTTAGAAGATAGACAAGCCTTATGGGAGCATTTGAGTACACCATGCTCTACTCAAATGCGATGACTAATCCAGACACCTCTACCATATACCCGAGGTGTTTACAAAAGCTCAAAATGCTTATGTCCTCACCTTCACCACCCTCATCTCTATAAAATCCCTCATTCACCTCTATCAACCTAACCAAAACTTCCCTTATGCTTGGAACTTCACCAATTCCCAGCTGACACACCCACCTAAACGTTTAGATTTATCCAAAAATACGCCATCAATCCACCTAGGAGACAGGACCCAATCTCCTCAAGTCCAATCTATACCTCTTCCATAACTAAAACCCTCACCCCCGATCACAATGATACAACGGGCTCGGCTTGACCCTTCACCATCACACCTACCTTCTATATTAGGGTCGTCACCCTCCACCTTGCCACAATACACCTTGCCTCCCACATCTTCTTTAACACGATCTATACCTTCTACACCCCTAGAGAGCAGTCACGGTGTATCAACACCGTCATCCCAAGTATCTTACCTACCTGCCAACCCTAAGCAAACTCGATCATCGAAGGACTTGTTTGTTTTCGCTCCTCTTTCCCCATGGTTGTTTCCTACCACCACGTGATCTCGGGCCTCATCATCTAACTAGCTAAACATAACTTCTATGCGAAGAAACCATTCCTAGTTAAAACCACTCATCAAAATCCCTTGCCTAAATCATCACTGTCTGAAACCACTCGCACTCCAACCCTTACCAAAACAATCAAAAATATCACCCACTTAATCAACCTCATCTTCATCTTCAATTTGACCCACTCAAAGGATCTTACTCCAAGATCCTTGATATGTTAGTAGGGGATGCGACCATTTCCTACCCCCACTTAGACTCATGATCCATCTAAACCTTGACCTATAGGTTATGATGAATCTAAAATCAGTGCTTACCATCACACACCAGACACGATGTAGAAGGATGTAAAGCTTTGAAATCCATCCTTCCTGAGTCCACCTATCTCGGATAAACATTCTAAGAAATCACCTATTTCGATGAAGGATGTAAAGCTTTGAAAATCAATAAACAGCCCTAAGAAATACAATTTACGAGAGAGAAGCCCTCTTCGATTCCTTCTCCTATACCACCTGTCTCCGCCTCGCCAAAATCTATCATCATTGCAACCCCACCTCTTGAGAACAATGACTTATCCCCACCATCCTCCTCCACTCATATTCATAAGATCAACATGATTAACATTGCTACTCGAGGTCAGAAAAACAATGGAAAAGCTAAAGAAAGCACACCTGCGGCTTCTCTTTCTCCTTCTACCATCCCAATCACACCACCACCAAAAGTGGTCATTCATGGACCTACCTATCCCATCTCTGATGGAGTTGCCCACCACACCATGATCAAACAACTTCACTAATCTCCTGTCAAAATGACACTCTATGATCTCATTCAAACATCTGAATCACATCGACAAGCTTTAATTGAGATCCTTCAAGGGATAGAGGTCCTACCTAACAAAACCTTACCCATCGCTTCCATTTTAACACCCAACCATGTCGCTTCTCTCACCAAACAACCTACCTCCACAACCACTTGTCTCGCATCCTTAATTTATTCATCGGTTTTCTGAAGAAGAAATTGTCATCTTGATGCAAACGATCCCGCTCTTTTCATCTCGGCTCATCAATAAGAAGATATGTATTCAATGGCGCATTATCTGATCCCATATCTCACCAAAACAACTACCTCCACAACCATTCTTGTATCAGCAGTTTTCATTCTTTGTCGATTTTCACGAAGAAGCCTTCGGTCCGAAGATCTGAAACATACGTTGTGTGATCAATGGGGATGCTTGTCTCTTCCAAATCCTTCCAATAGATGAATATCACCTGTTTGTATGTGTGCCAACCCCACCATGTTGCGTTCATTCAACGATGCTATTACTTCTACTTTAGGTACTTGTGATCCTTAACATTCATGTAGGGCCACGTACTTACCCAAACTCTTCATGTCCTTGAGGGAGAATTCCAATACAACATATTGTTAGGCCACCCTTGGATCCGGGCTATGGGATGCGTTCCCTCCACCTTACATAGATGCATCAAATTCGAGTATGAGGGGAAGTCATACACCGTCAAAGCTGATGCTTCCCCCTTCAAAACCTACAATATGTTATATCACCCTAATGATGTGCTTGTACCAGTCAAGGCACCCATTGATCCAGCCCAACCATCTACTTCAACCACGCCTCCACCATCCACCTTAACCACACTCACACCTTCAACCAATGAACCCACTTCATAGTGAATACCACTTCTTTCCCCATGCACAACATCCCAACTTTAGACCCCTTGGTATATGTTTTTCAATGCCTTACGCTAGGGGAATACCACCTTTACAACGTTAGTACCTTTCACCCCACCCCGAGTACGGACGATTACATGCACATCCTACCTACGATCCGTCATGTGGGGAGGTGATCTCCATGGACCACCTAATTTCTGCACCAACCTAACATATGGGGGTGTTGACACATCCTCTATCACTTCTAAACCTCCCCTTGGTGTGGTTCCCTTCCAATCTGATTTTTGATATCTAACCAACCGTCATTTTTCCCTCACCTTCCTGACGTGCTATGCTTGGAAGGGTTTTGGTTTTGGTCTTTATGAACAAGGCCAACACACGATCATTCCTGTAACTAACTGCAAACACAAAGATTGTCGTGGTCTTGGATTTTTTGAACCACCTACACCAAAGAAACCTCATGTCAATTGTATCCAGGAAAACAACGAAGTCACCCCTTCTGAATCATCATCACCCATTTTTCCATCTTCACCCACAGAGTCAATAGACCCGGAATCTATCCCTCCTAACTTTTTTTTTCGTGAATGCTATCTTCTTGGGTCCTCTCACTTATCAACGTGATAGTGAAGACTTATCTTCTCTCCCCCTTTTGTATCTAGATATGATTGAAGAAGATTCACCTTCAATTAATTTTGTGGAGTGCCAAGATGATGACTCCATCCTCACCTACCTTGGTGCGGATGCCTCTTATATTCAACGTGCCTTACCATCTGACACCCAAACTATGCTGAATGAATCGACTACATAAATCAACATCCACACGGAGGATGATCCTCACATTGTAAAGATCAGACAATCTCTTGATGCATTAGAACAAGCCGCCTTCACTACCTTCCTCCGTACCCACAATCAAGATTTTTCTTGGTCCTACGCCGACATGCCAGGAATCGATCCTGACATTGCTATCCATAACATCACTCTGAAACCATACTCTAAACCAATTAAACAGAAACTGAGAAAAATGCATCCACGCATTTCCCTCTTGGTGAAAGAAGAGCTTCAATGCCTTCTTTCTATTTCTTTCATCTTACCTATTGACTATCCGCAATGGATTTCTAATATCATACTGTCACTACTAAAGTGACGGGGGGACTTTGGATATGCACAGATTTTTGGGACCTTAACCTCACTTGCCCAAAGGATGACTTCCCCTTACCTAGCATTGATCAACTTGTTGATCTCACTACGGGCCATGAGATGCTTTCTCTCATGGATGGCTTCTTGGGATACAATCAAATTTTGGTAGCCGCATGCTGATCAACATAAAACCACCTTCATTACCCCCTGGGACCTTCTACTATTGTTTCATGCCATTCAGCCTTAAGAATGCTGGTGTGACCTATCAATGCAAGCTATGACTTATATTTTCCATGACATTATGCACACTATCCTCGAGGATTATGTCGATGATCTTATTGGAAAATCCAAACATCGAGTGAACATCTCGATGTTTTAACCATTATTTTCGATCACTGTTACAATACGTGTTCGTCTTCAACTAAAGAAATGTGTCTTTGGTGTATTTTTAGGAAAAATCCTTGGATTTATCATCTCTTTGCATGGCATTGAGGTTGACCCAGCTAAAGTCAAAGCAATCCTAGAAATGCCCCCACCCACTAACCTCAAACAATTGCGTAGTTTGTAAGGCAAACTCCAATCTATCCAGCATTTCATTTCACAACTCTCAGACCGATGTCAACCTTTCCATCATCTCCTTAAAAAATACATTGTCTTTCAATGGAGCAAGGAATGCCACCAAGCCTTTGAGGCTCTTAAAGCTTATCTCTTGCAGCCACCCGTGCTTATCCCACCTCAGGATGATCACCCTTTCTACCTTTACCTTTCTGCCACCGACCATGTTGTAGGAGCCATGCTCGCACATCGTGACTCTGAGCATCGAGAACAAGCAATTTATTACATAAGCCATACTCTTGTGGATTACGAGACTAGGTATACACACGTAGAAAATTTATGCCTAGCCCTATCATTTGTGGCCACCAAACTCTGACATTACCTCCTGAATCACAAAACTTTTGTCATCACCAATGCTGACCCCATACATTATATGTATGCCAAACCTCATCTAAACCAACACATCACCCGATGGCTTATGCTACTCGCTGACCTCGACCTTGAGTTTGTACACCAAAAATCAGTCAAAGGACAAACTATCACGAGACAACTCACTAAGCCCCTTTACCTGGGGAACAATTTACCAATTTTACTTTCCCTGATGAGCTCATCGCAACTCTTTCACTCAGTGATGTGTCGTATCTAATGACCCTCTTCTTCGATGGATCTAAATGCCAGCGTGGTGGAGGGGCAGGCGTTGTTCTCATTCCTCTTGAAGGTGAACCTATGCCTCTTTCATTCAGGCTCGATTTCCCCTGCACTAACAATACAGTGGAATACGAGGCCCTTGTTTTGGGTCTCCATGTTGCATTACACTTAGGTGTGAAGTCTATTAATATTTTTGGTGACTCTTAATTGGTAGTAAATCAAGTTACTGGCATCTACCAATGTAAAAATGAGGAACTTCAAAAGTACAAACATTATGTGGATTCACTTTTGACCTTATTTTCTCATTATTCTATTCTAACCATTCCCTACTCAACTAATAAATTTGCAAATACTATGGCTTGCTTGGCCTCACAAATTCAGGCCTCACCAACTGACTCGGACATATTTTTCTGGGTCCAAAAACTCTTTGCCCCATCTTACTTAGTTTCGAATGTTTGTATGGTAAATAATGTATCTACTGATTCGCAAGATACCTAGTATCACCAATTTCACGACTACCTTACAACCTCTGTTCTACCACCTGACCTTACTAGTAATGGAAAACATGCTTTTCTTAAAAGTGTTTCTCATTATGTCATCATGGGGGGACTCCTCTATAAACATGGCTTTGATGGTATCCTCCTTCACTGTCTAACCGGCGCTGAAGTCACTCATACCACCCAACAAATCCATGATGGACTTTGTGGCGGGCACTTTAGTGGCCTTGCCATGGCCAAGTGGATCCTTCACCTAGGATATTATTGGCCTACTCTTAATAAAGACTACTACGAATATGTTAAGCATTGTGTTATGTGTCAACAACATGCCAACCTTCAACATACTCCTATCCACCCGTTACAGCATGTGTCGATAAGATCTTTGGCCTTTCTCACAATGGGGTTTAGACCTTATTGGTGAGATTCACCTGCCTTCTTTGCAGAATCACCATTGGATCATCATGGCAACCGAATATTACACTAAATGGGTGGAGGCCATTCCACTCATTTCAACCAAAAATAAAAAATCGTTGAGTTCATCAATCATCACATTATTTGTCGTTTTGGTGTTCCTCATCGCCTGATAACAGATAATGGAAAATCTTTCAAAAATAAGTTGTTACAAGACCTTTGTGATAACTTTGGTATCAAACTTAGCTTCTCGTCACCCTACTATCCACAAGAAAATGGACAAGCCGAATCTTCTAACAAAACCTTAATCAAAATTCTCATGAAAGTCGTTAACAATTCTAGAAAAAACTGGCATGATCACATCCCCTTTGCCCTTTGGGCTTATCGTACCAGCATTCGTACTTCTACTAATGCCACACCATTCTCTCTAGTGTATGGTACCGAGGTTGTCTTTCCTCTCGAAATACAAATCCCTTCTCTCAGAATATCTCTTCAGGATATTCTCGCCAATGATGACTTCCGCCAAGAGCGGTTAGCCCAATTAGAGCTTCTTGACGAGTGTCGTCTTACAGCTCTTGATCACCTACAAATTTATCAAAAGTGCATTAAGCATGCTTATGATAAGTGAATTCATGAGCGTACCTTTAAGATTGGTGATCTTGTCCTCAAAGAGAATCAACATGTGACCAAACTAGAAAAGAGCAAACGTGGAAAATTTGCTCCTAATTGGATTGGGCCTTACATTATCACTCACACCTACGAATCAGGTACTTATCATTTAACTTCTCTTAATGGTAAACTGAACTCAACCCCTTAATGCCTTGCATATCCGACCATTCTAATGTTGAATTTAGTGTTACCTCACTTCTTATCTACTGCGCTCGTCCCTTGAGCCCATTTACCACCTCATACACTTTGTTTCGTGCATCTCAAAATGGAATCAAGCTCACATGGTCTGATCATCACCTCTTCTTAAAGATGCCTTCCCCTTTATTCTGGTCCATGACTTAAAAGTGTCAAAATAACAAGTTCTCAATTATACAATTCTGGGATATTCTTGAGTCAAACTTCCTGCAAAACTAGATGCTTCATGTCAAACAGACATCTAGACCTCTAAGCTATAAACTAGACTGTTCCCTTGAAGTACAATTATGTGTAAAGCCACATCTATTATTATACACTAGACTGCTCCCTTGAAGGACAGGTATGTGCAAAGCCGCATCATGCTTTGCTTTATAGTAGATTGCTCCTTGAAGGAAAGCTATACAAAGTCAGCCTCTATCGAAGCTTCTCGCATTGATCGCCTTCGTGAAGACCTCAAGAAACCACAAAATGCATATCCCATATAGACTTCCCGCATCGATCGATCACCTATATCCTAAAAATAAAAGCAAAGATTCAAAAGAACTTTTGAGTCATGGACTCATCTATCTAGGTTTGGATCTATTTTGTCGAATAATCACCTTATAACAAGTCCCCTACACCCCGCTTATACCATCCACCTCACCTCACCATTCTTCACAATAACAAAACTCAAGGGATGTGACGTATATCCGATATATTGTGATTATACAACTCTTTTCACCTATTGACTTCTCGCCTATGCAAGGTACCTAGAGATTCAAGCTCATCCTATGATAATACGTGATTTGTTTAGCTCTTTCCAACTATGGGACATTTTTGCCTCTTTTACCCGAATCTGGGATTATATGTTGACCTTAATCAGGACACGGTTCCCAATGCTTGGGTAAGCTAACCCTCGCTTCACCTATACCTTACCAACTCCAACAACATTACCCTACCAACATCAAACTTTTACCAACCAACAAATTGCCTAAACACAACCAAATTGCCTAAATTCATCTCTCCCTGGTCCTAAGGGAGAACTACATCGGTCTGAGGCCCCTCCTTGCTTTATGCAATGGGCTATGTAGGCAGCACTTTGGAGACATGGGGTCTCCCAAGGTTAGCTCGACCATCCCCTACCATAACCTATCATGTGTTGTGTTTTGCTTAAAAATATAAATTTTTTCGCATAATTATATTGATAACACTCACTTTTGTCCTTTATTAATCCAAGCATTCAAAACACAACCATTTCTTATTATTATCATCAACTCAAAATCAACATACATATCCAATTTTATTTAGATGTTAAACAAATACATCTTCTCTATCATCGACGCAAGCAGTCGGTTTCCTCATTTATTCTTCTACCCCTATAAAATTCACGCGGCCCCCACACTCATCCCAAACTAAGTAGTGATGGTGATCGTCAATGCCGCTCACTGGCCTCTCGACCCTCAAAGGGGCCACCGCTTTGTTGGATCCTCCCACCGATCTGTCAATCTCTCTTGTAACATACAAATACGCCTCTCACGTGGAGGAATCTTGCCTCTAGCCTCTCCACTCGTGACTGTGAAACCTCTAACAATCTCATTGTCTCATTCACCTGTGTTTGAAGCCGTGTGAACTAAACCCTGCAGGTGGTCTCTCTCCATTGTAATCACAGCTATGTCAGGATGATCAGCCCTCTCACGTGTACCTCGCAGCTCTGCTACCCACCATAATCTATAAGACTCTATCACTCCTGCATCCATTACCCTGCGATCGGCTGCTGTCTCCTCTGGTCCTTCTGGAAGTGTCGGTCGTGGCGGTGAGAGGGGTGCCTCGGCGTCGATCCTCCTGTATGGTCTATGAGCCATGGGTATATCCTGAACAAATCCAAATTGTCGCCACACACGATCTAGAGGAATCCTCTCGTACTCACCTGGCCTGTGTCCCGCAATCCACCTTAATCGCTCTACACCCCTCAAATCCTCGGCTATGTTCACACCATGTAGTTCCCATACGGTCTCCAATGAATATCCGCAATCGTCACCATCTCCCACATCTACCTATAATACTCGGCGTCATCTATCATGGTTTCGGCTCTTGCCTCTTGCTCTGTCTGGACCCATCGTCTGAATCCCAACCTCTGCATTCCTATCTCTTCTCCCTGGATTGGTCGGCCTATTGGTCGCACACACACAATGTGCTCATAGGCCCAACAATGTAATAAGTATGCACAATCCAGTGTAGTCCTATGATTTTTCCTGCATGCCCATAAACCCCTGTATAGCTCCGCAAGATATGCAGGTGCCCATGCGAAAGTAATGCTACCTTCTATCATCTCACGAATAATACACATCAATGATTTTGGAAATATTCCCCCGTCCACTCTAGGTAATGCATAATACCCCACCACTATCATTAATACCACTACCAACCTTGTTGCCTCAGGGTGTGCCGCAAACATTATACCATAAGTGAATGTCAAACCTCATTGTGTCAAATATCGTGCGGCTGGACCAAATACTACCGTTATCACTGCCTGCGCCACGTTAGGCCCCACTGATACACTAGTCTTCCTATAATTGGGAGTCTCAAAATTCGGAACACATCTTCTAACGTCACTGTCATCTCCCCTGTTGGCAGATAAAAGGTATTCTTTTTAGGATTCCATCTCTCAATCAGTGCCTGCAACATAGCATGATTGCGTGCGATCCGTGAATAATAGCGGATTCCGGTTAACCCCACATAGTTTATTAATGCCCACTCATCTAGTGTTACATCCACTCGAACCCGTGATAACAAAGCTGGCACCCTATCATTCATCCTCAACCCTGCTTGTTCCTGCACACATTAAACTAACAAACAAAAAATAAACAAATAACTTCCCCCATGTTTTTTATCGCAATCCACAACTTTACACAGTAAATCGATATCGGTTATAGACAACCAATAAGGTTACCTAACCGATACCGGTTATTCCTAAATGATATCAGTCACTGTCAATTCCAACCACCCCGCTCAAAAACACCACCTATGATAACTTCGTGCTCGTTTTCCCCTTTCGTGCCCATAGCTCCAAATCTCCTCAGCAGGGTCCTCAACCAATCAAACTCTACCTCCTGATCGCTGGGGCCTACCAATAACTCCCTCCTCCACTCAACTAGTGCCAACTCAGCCCACAAACTCAACAAAATCAATTCAAAACTCAGACAAGCAAAAGGTTGGCACTCAAATTGACAATGTGAAAATGACACGCCGTATTTTTCTTTTTATAGGTTTTGACCTATAACCGATATCGGTTAGAGCGCACCCTAAAACACCGATATCGGTCTTCTAACCGATACCGGTCATAACTAACCGATATCGGTTACATGCCTAGTTTTTCCTAATTCCTACCCTTATCCACCAATTTCCATTTCTCATCACATCGCCTACCCCCGGCTTTGCTAAATAGCCTTATTTTGAATTCATGGGCCCAACCCAAGGCCGTAACCACTCAATTGGCTGACCCAAGGCCGCAACCAATCACTTGGCCCGACCCAAGGCACAAAAACCAATTGGCCCGACCCAAGGCCGCAACAAACCAATCAGCCCGACCCAAGGCCGTAACAAACCAACCGGCCCGACCCAAGGCCGCACCCAATCACTTGGCCCAACCCAAGGCCACAAAAACCAATCGGCCCAACCCAAGGCCACAACAAACCAACCAGCCCGACCCAAGGCCACACCCAATCACTTGGCCCGACCCAAGGCCATAACAAACCAATCGGCCCGACCCAAGGCTACAACAAACCAATCAGCCCGACCCAAGGCTGCAACAAACCAACCGGCCCGACCCAAGGCCACACCCAATCACTTGGCCCGACCCAAGGCCACAACCAACCAATCGGCCTGACCCACGGCGCACACAATTAAGTACCTTGACCGAAGCCCGCAAATTACGATTCTATCCACCCATAATGTAGCTGTTTGTTCAATCAAGCTCACCTATTCATGTTTTAGCATGACTAGGATACTTGAATTGATCAGCCAACCAGCTTTGCTTAGACCGAGACCATGACATTTATCTCAACCAAACCAACCATTTGGTATTGCCGAACATGCCTAAACGTTCCGGTACCTTACCCATTATATCCCCTGGAGCTACTTCCTATGCCTTGGATACTAGGATTATATCAACCTTGTTTGGATAAACTATCGACCTTTGCCTATGAATTGCTTTTTTGCTCTTCAATTCGTGTACCCTGGTCACACTACTGCATTTCAACGTGCATCTACCTCCTTGAACTTACCCCACCATCTTACCATCATCTCATCAGAATTCACCCTTTATTAACCCTATCCCTGATTTCACGTCACCTCAATCTGTGATAGATTTGAGGGGATTACCTATACCCTTAATCTGGGCAACCACTTTTAATTTTTGTCGGTCAGCCTTTAAAAACAAGCTACACAACAACAAGGGGCAAATGTAGACACCAAATTTGGGTCTTATGATGCCCTTTACCCCGTATCTCGTCCCGCAACCTAACCCTACCTCACCACCTAAAACCTTACACACCTAATGATTTATTAATTACCTTATAATTAATAAATCCACATCTCCAAACCCGCCACCTCACCATGACCTAGCCCTAACCCTAAACCAACCTAATTAAGACCTATGACTTGGTCCAGACCCACACCCATGACTCATCACCCCTCACCCACACCAAAACAAGCCAAATAATGACTTGACCAAGCCCACAACTGATCCCTTGGGAGAAAAGGAGGGAAAGATGGTTGTTTTACTAAAAATAGCCACTTTGACCTAACCGACATCGGTTCCTACTCGACCGCCATCGGTTACATAACCACCATCGGTTCCCTGTTAATGACCTCCCCCAACCAAAAAGAAGGATCCAAAATTCATTTTGGTAGGAAAGAGAAGTGAAACAAGCAGAAGAGGTTGCAGAGAAGAGCATCGAGCCGAAGACTGCAACTGAGCAACTGGATCACTGTCACCCTCATTCAAGCATTGGAAAAGACTGAGGATAGCTTCATCAGCTCACTTTCCAATACCGGATCATCCCAACTAAGCCTTACTATCACCACCACATTCCTTGGACCTGTATCTTCATCAGGAACTAGTAAGTATTATCTTGTAGTTCTTTGTTATCATTTTGCTTTAATTCATATTAAATGGGGAACTGACCACCTTCAAAAGGAAGTCTAATATTTCCTGGGCCTAAGGCAGTTCCCTCACCTATTGTCTAACTAAGATCTGGTGGTCTTGTATTCTTACTTATAGGTAGTCCTTCCTAGACAAAAAGGAGTTCTTCACAATCGATCTGATCTCTCTACGGTACGTGCACACCTTCCCAACATTCAACAGGTATTCCTCCTAGCCCTAACCCTTATCTGTTTCTCAAGAGAATGAAAGGATAGAAGCAACTCTATTCTGGAATGAAATTCTATGTGAAACAACATTATATGGGTGAATCAGTCACCCCATATGACATTATACATAGTATAACACAATACCAATATAGCACATTATTCATTTTTTGATAGGGCTTAGAATCAAACTTGAGTCCTTAGCACAATGATGTCATTTCTTGATGCCAATAACCAGGGGGTAGATCTTCATAATTTTTTTGTACAACATAGTTTTTATTTTTATACCAGGTTCAGAATCAAACTTGGGTCCGTAGCACAGTGATGTACTTCTTGGATATCAGTTACTAGGGCGCAGATCTACAACATTTTTAAGTACAACATAGTTTTTTAGTTTCGAGATAGGGCTCAAAATCATACTTGGTCCCTTAAATAGTGATGTCCTTCCCCGGATGTAGTAACGAGGGTAGATCTTAAGCTTTTAAGTTCATCACAATTCTTTGACATGTCACGAGGCTTTTAATAGGGTAGAGAGTCATTTAGCACATGTCATTTACATTATGGGTAAGTACTCACCATTTGCGGTGGTGTTCCATATTCGGCAAAAGTAGTTAAAGGTTAGAAGATGAAACCAAACTTTCCTCTCTACACCACTTCTTTCATGGTGTAGGATCACACAAAAAATCAACATTTTAAAGAACTCTACAACCCTTAGAAGTGGATAAAGGTTGGAATATGACACTAGAATTTCCTCCCTATAATTATTTTACCATGGCATGATATCACCCAAAAAAATCACCCTTCATTGACATCTTCGTGGATCATTTCTACACCTTTTTTCCTCATCATGGATCAGGTGCACATGTTCCTTTTAAACTTTTCAACATTTTTATACACTTCTTTACATACGTTTTTCACATATACATGCATATTTGACTACTTTATCATTCTTCTCTTTTACAGTCCATACATATGGGAAGTAGTAGTCAACATCATCCACATCATCAATAAAACAATATTGATATCGAAAATAGGAACATTGCAAAATCTACACATGCATTTGTTCCCTAAATTCATTTTCATCATCACTTTTATTTTTACCTTCTATTCCTTAGCATCCACACTTCACATTTTTAACACTCCACACTTTTCTAGTCTCGTTAACATGCTTTCATGATCAATCTACATGGTTATAAGGTATGTATGTCTATCTACTTTATGTTACCAAATTTTTTGCTCACCAAAGATAAAGTGGGTGCAAATGTAGACACAAAATCATTCACTTTGGGTAATTATCTAATCCTAATTACATACTACTATTCATATGATTCTTAAGTGAGAAAAGTACTAATCAACCCATTTCTTTGGCCACCTTTCTTTTATTTTTTTACTTTTGATCTTACACCCTTAATTACTCAGTCTTCATTTTTATACTCCAAATTTTATCATCCTAGACACAACAGACTACTTTATACGATGCTAGCACCAGTGCTCCTTGACCCCTTTAGGTGCCCCTAACCCCTTTGTACTTTACTTTGAAACTTTTGGTTTTTTTATAGTTATTTGAGCATATTATATTTTTATTAGTTGGCCTTTTAAGGGTTAATTATGAATTTCAAGCAAACGAATTATATACATATAAATTTATGTGATCATAAGAAAGGACCAATAACTAAATATTAGCTATCACCACCTAAGGTTACATCCATCAAGGCATATAAGAGCTTCATTGAATATATCTATAATGATCATAAGGGACAAAAGTGTTGGTTATTATTCATACACTTCATAGGAAGGAAGTTCATTCTATTCCATGCACACATCTATTACACTTCTTTACATTTAACTCGCTTGCTTGCTATTAAGTTTGACTTGCACAAGAGCCACCTAGGGAAAAATTCTACACACACATACATAGAAATACATTGATTTTGATATGTAGTGCAACAATCATCATAAGTTCACCATTGTGATAGTTGAGGACAATTTCACCCCTCGTTTTGCATCTTTCCTTTTTAAGATTTGATGTCTATTTAAGGGTTTTGTAGGTTCATATTTCATTAAAGGTGTAAAAACCTTAACAATCTTGGTGTGACCTTGGAGTGACAAAAAGTGATACAAGATGAACACCTTAAGACACCTCGGAGGAGGATTTTGATCTTTTCCACGCACCTAGGCACACAAAATAAGGCCTAGGGTGCTCACAAGCACCCTTGTCCCTCTCTCGAGATCCCTACTCTAGCTTATTCTTCTAGATCTCAATTTTTCAAGGTCTCTACAATTCTGATGTCATCCTATTTACCTAGTTATCACTCCGACACAGCCTAGATTTCACCAAAAATCAACTAAGGCTTCCCATGCTCTCTTTACACTTAGGGTTTTGCATTTCGCTTTCTTTTTTTTGTATCATTTTTGTACTTATTTATTCATTTATTTAATGTTACAATAACATCATATTAGGCTCATATATTTACATTTAGCTTAATCAACAACACTAGGATACTTATAACACAATGTAAGGAAATAAAAGTAGTAAAAAATATAGACATCTTATTCTGGATGTTGCAAGAGCCTCAGGATATTTTATCAAGTGACTAGATACTCATTGGAAATATAAGAATCCTTATGTCATACTTCAAAAGGTTTTGGTAGGTTATACAATCCATATTTTGAGATATTGGCTTGAAAGTGCAAATGAAGATCCATGATCCTGGTGGGGATTCAAATGATAATTTCAAGAGTTATATGGAGATTCAAGGTCTAACTCAAAGAACAATTTGACCTATGAAATTCTCATATTTCTTTATGGTATTCCAACATTTGAACTCTAACCCTTATCTTTTCTCGAACCCTTTTTTTTCTTTCCAAACATAATCAAGTCACCTTCTACCTTGACCGAAAGTTTTTGTACCTCCTCCCAATTAGCTGGTTGAGTTGTTCTCAAGATGAAACTAACTTCAAGAAGATGTGAATTAGTGAATAATATTAACTTATTATATTTTTAGGCTAGGAAGCTTCAGGATCCTGTAGATTATTCTTTTGAAATTCATCAAAAACTCCCTCATGGGATCATAGGGATATTTCTTCAACTAAGGACATTGGGAGAGAAGAGCGTGAGAATCTTGTTATAAAAATAACTTCCTAGTTATTTTGACAACTTACATCACCTTTTTGGATTTAAAGTTCAAATATTACAGTCGCGCAGACTCTAGTTTTCCCATTGGCACAATTCCTTGGTTGAAGTTTATCGTGAACCCTCACATGATTTTTTCCACTCATGTTCCTTCCTCTTTCCTTATCCATACCTTTATCTTCTTCCATTTCCCTTGTGTGAACTCCTCATGCACCCGCATTCTTTCCAAATAAGTTCCCGCATCTTGTGCTCATACTCTCGACTTGCCTTCCAAATATGGATAAGTCCTCGCACATTTCCACATGCCCCTTCCTTTATTAGTGCCACAAATTTCTCAATTAAATGCTTGCACCTTGCTTACATACTTGTTTCTTGCAGATATGTACCCTTTCCCTACACACGTGTCACCTCTCCGCACAATTTTTTTTTCTTCCACTTTCTTACACCTTTTTCTTCCATGCACTTGTTGTGCATTATTCCACACCAGTCACTATGTCATGGGGAAACCTCTCAAACTTGAGTGTGCTACATGTAATCTATCAAAATGCACCAACTGGACACTGAATCCTTCTAGCAATCCAATGTGGGATGTGTTATAAAATGACAAAATAAATGAATAGTTGGTTGATCCTTCAGCTAATCGGGAATGTGCCACGTGTCATTGCATGTCCAAATTACACTATGGACCTTCAAATTATCATAATATTTGATTCATGGCTCATATTAATGGATGGTTGGTCTTGTTGGAAAGATTTTGACGTGGGCTTTGTTAGGTTGTGCAACTTGTTTTCATGTGAGAAAGTGTTGAAGACTATACACTAAGAGTATTGTACACTTTCCATAATTGTCTCGACGTGCCCGATATATTAGGATACGTGATTTTCTCATATGGGTGGGATTTTTGACCCATAGGTTTATCGGATGGTTTTGGCCCATGGTTTTAATACCCACGATTTTATAAAATTACTTAAGAAATTGTATACTTATATGGTTTTATGCATATGGTAGGGATAATGTAACATTGTAGATGTGTTTTGAATTCAGTGTGAATTCTATAGATATTTTTAGCATAGATCCAAACATATTTGGGTATTGTATTGAGAGAGAGATGGCTTGTAATAAAATCTGAGCAAGTGATTCTTGGTGGACGTAGCCCAAATTGGGTGAACCATGTTAAATATTGTCTCTTTGTGTTGTGTTATTTTATCATGCACTTTTAGTTTGAGATCTGTAATATTTTTGCATATTAGTTTCTACTGTTGCGATTATGTGAGGGATTATTCCACATATTTTATCCCTTATTTCCTAACAATTGGTATTAGAGCCTAGTTTGGTTTGTTGAACTATTGAATCACAGGGAAATTTTTATCTTTAATGGGAGCTATGGCAGATGATGGAAAATCAAGGGTTGATAAATTCAACAAGAATAATTTTAGTCTTTAGAAGAAGCGAGATGGAATATTACCTTTATCGTAAGGAACGTTATATTCCACTATCCGAGAAGGTGAACAAACCCTCAAGCGTGATGGATGCGGAATAGGATTTGCTAGATAGGAAGGCACTTGGGACAATCCAGTTGTGTCTTGCATCTTCAATATTATTTAATGTTTCAAAGGAAAATACTACAAAAGAACTGATGGATGCATTAGGGAAGTTGTATGAAAAACCCTCTGCCTCAAATAAGATATTTTTAATGAAAAATTTTTTTAATATGAAGATGTCTGAGAATGGTTCAGTAGTATATCATTTAAATGATTTTAATATGGTTGTAAATATGCTAGATTTAGTTACAATAGAATTTTATGAAGAATTTATGGCTTTATTAGTTATGTTCTCTTTACCTAAAGTTGGAATAACTCGGTAATGGTGGTAAACAACTTGGTTCCATCTAACTCAAAGTTGAAGTTTAAGGATGTTGTAGGGGTGATTCTAAGCAAGGAAATGCAAAGAACAATATATAGGGAATCTTATACTTCAGGGAATACTTTGATAGTGGAAACTAGAGGGAGATAGAAGAATATAAGAAGTCGTGGAAAATCAAAGGATTGGGTAAGGTCAAAATCCAAAAGAAAGATAGTATGCTTTGCACTGTGGAACATTTGGGCATGCAAAGAAGGATTTTTGGGAGCTTCAAGACAAGAAGAAACAATAGGAAGAAAAAACTGAGGTAAATGTGGCAACAGTCATGTATGTCGGGATGCTTTGATTCTTTCTTTGCATAATATTATTGAATCTTTGGTTTTAGATTCATAGGCTTCTTTCCATGCTACTCCACATAGGCATTATTTTGTCAATTATGTTCAAGGAGATTTTGGGAATGTTTTTCTTGGTGATGATGAGCCTTGCAATATAGTTGGAAAAGGTATTGTTTAGGTTAAGATGCGAATGGGAATACTTGGCTATTGAAGGATGTAATACATGTGCCTATATTAAGACACAATTTTATATCGGCGGGCGGTTGGGAAGTGATGGTTATATCGTGATATTTACAAAGTGGACTCTTGGAAGGTTACCAAGGGTGCTCTTGTGGTGGCAAGAGGTAAGAAGGTTGAAACTTGTATTTAACCACTTATAGCACTATTTTTGTAATCTTATGGCTTGTATAGATACAACATTATGGCACTATAAGCTCGGTCATATGAGCCATAAGGGCATAGAGATCATAAAGAAGGATTTTCTTGGATATACGAAAATGGGTTTAGAGTTCTATGAGGACTGCATATATGGGGAAAAAAAGTGAGTAAGATTTCTCAAGGTTGGACCTAAAAATAAAGAGAGTAAGTTAGAGCTGGTGCATTCTGATGTGTGGGGGCGGCTCAAGTATCATCTCTTGGGGTTCAAGTTATTATGTTACTTTTATTGATGATGCAACAAGGAAAGTTTGGGTTTATTGTATTAGAAACAAATCTAATGTATTTGACACTTTTGTTAAATGGAAATCCTTAGTAGAGAATGAAATAGGTCTTAAGCTAAAATGTCTCAGGTTAGATAATGGAGGGGAGTATTGCAGCAATGAATTTGATGATTATTGTTCTAAGAATGGAATCCATAGGAAAAATATGGTTCCAGGAACTCCACAGCAGAATGGGGTGTCATAAAGGATGAACAAAACAATAATGAAACATGCGAGGAGCATGATGTTACATGCATGAATGCATGTTTCTTTTTGGACAGAAGCAGTGAGCACAGTTGTGTACTTGATAAACAGAGGATCTTCAAGTGCCATAGATGGAGGCATACTTGAGGAGGCTTGGTATGGTAAGAAAGTTGATTATTCATTTCTTAGAGTCTCGTGGATGTGAGTTTTTGTCCATATAGATAAGGATGATAGGACCAAGCTATAGGCTAAATCAGAAAAATTTACTTTTATTGGTTATGGTGGTGATGAATTTGGATATAAATGTTAGAGTATTAAGGAAAATAAAATTATCTAATCTAGGGATGTGGTTTTTTATGAGAAAGTCATGTATAAGCAGTAGTTGCAGGAAAATAGGGAAGAATACAAGAAAGAATATGTAGTGGTAAAGGATCTTCGGGATGGGAAAGTGACACATGAACCAGTTCAGGAACCTCCTCAACAGGAACCCATAACTCCTATATTGAGGAGTTCTTCTAGGGTAAGAAGAGAACCAAAACATTTTTCTCCTTCTCTTTATTATTTATTACTCACTGATAATGGAGAGCTAGAGAGCTTTGATGAAGCAATGCAAGTAGA
This sequence comes from Taxus wallichiana var. yunnanensis, assembly GCA_018340775.1. Classification (NCBI taxonomy): domain Eukaryota; kingdom Viridiplantae; phylum Streptophyta; class Pinopsida; order Cupressales; family Taxaceae; genus Taxus; species Taxus wallichiana. The sequence continues at coordinate 415,924,287 of CM031236.1, forward strand.
TTCCAGGAAGAAGTGGGAGCAAGCCATGGATGAGGAGCATCAGGATCTCATGGAGAACTAGACATGGGATTTGGTGAAGCTACCCGAATGTAAAAGAGCATTACAAAACAAGTGGGTGTTCAGAGTCAAATAGGAATAAGGAGGAAAGAAAAGATACAAGGCTTGGTTGGTGGTCAAGGGGTTTGTATAGAAAAAGGTATAGATTTTGATGATTTTTTTCTCCTGTAGTAAAAATGAGTTCTATTAGAACTATTCTTGGAATAGTTGCAGCAGAAGACTTGCACTTAGAGCAGCTTGATGTAAATACGCATTTATCCATGGTGATTTGAAGGAGAATCTATATATGCATCAGCAAGAAGGATATGAGGTCAAAGGTAAAGAGGAGATGGTGTGCTAACTCGATGAAGAGCTTGTATGACTTGAAACAAGCTCCACGTCAATGATATAAGAAATTTGATAGCTTCATGATGGATCAAGGTTATATTATATGTCATTTTGACCATTTCATGTATACAAAGAAATTTGAGGATGGCGCTTATATTATCATGTGTCTCAGTATGTGGATGACATGTTGATTGTAGGTAAAAACATGCAGGAAATAAAAGTACTCAAGAAGTAGCTAAGTGAATCCTTTGCTATGAATAATGTGGGGGTAGCCAAAAAAATCCTTGGTATGAGGATATCTCAAGATAGGAAGGAACAAAATATGACTTTATCTCAGGAAGAGTACATTAAGAAAGTCCTAGAGAGGTTTAATATGCAGGATGCTAAACCGGTTGGGACTCCTTTGGCAGGCCATTTCAAGTTATCAAAGGAATAGTGTCCCAAGACAGAGCATGAGAGAAACCATATGTCCAAGGTACCTTACTCATCAGTGGTGGGTAGTTTGATGTATGCCATGGTGTGCACCAAGCCTAATATTTCCCATGCAGTGAGAGCGGTGAGTAGATTTATGAGTGATCCAAGTAGAGATAATTCACAGGAAGTAAAGTGGATCCTTATATATTTGAAAGGGACCATGGGGACATTTTTGTGTTACAATGGATCAAAACCATTTTGTGTCATTTTGTAGATACAAATATGGCATGAGATGTAGACAGCAAGAGGAGCATGAAAGGTTATATTTACACCGTAGGTGGGACAAAGGTGAGATGGATGGATTTCATGACTACAAAAGCTGGTGGCTTTGTCAACCATAGAGGCTAGTATATTGCTACCATAGAGGCAAGAAAATAAATGATTTGGTTACAACAATTTTTTTGAGGAGTTGGGGCATAAGTAGGAGGAAGGAAAGCTACATAGTGATAGTTAGAGTGTTTTACACCTAGCTAAGAAATTTTCTTTCCACTCTAGGACAAAGCATATACAGTTAAGGTACCATTTCATCAAAAAAACTTTTGAGGAAGAGAAGTTGAAGCTAGATAAGATTCATACCAGTTAGAATCCTACAAACATGATGACCAAGGTGGTCAGAAGGGAAAAACCGAAGATGTGTTCAGCTTTGGTTGGTCTTCACAAAACTAGTGAAGGCTTGAGAAGCTAGATCAAAGGAAAACTAGTCTCCAAGTGAGATATTGTTAGGTTGTGGAGCCTGTTTTCATGTGAGAAAGTGTTGAAGACTGTACACTAAGAGTACTTCAAACTTTCCACAGCTTGTCTCACCGGGCCCCCAAAATTTTTTTAGGCCTTAAAACGTGTCCGCTATATCGAGAAACATGTTTTTCTCATATGGAAGGGATTTTTGTCCCATAGGTTTATGAGATGGTTTTGGCCCATGGTTTTAATACCCATGGTTTTGTAAAATTACTTAAGTAGTTATCTATTTATATGGTTTTATGCATATGGTAGAGATAATGTAACATTACAAATGTGTTTTGAATTCGGGTGTGAATTCTGTAGAGTTTGTTAAGCATAGCTCCAAATAGATCTAGGTATTGTATTGAGAGAGCGGTGGCTTGTAATAAAATCTGAACAAGTTATTCTTGGTGGACATAGCCCAAATTGGGTGAACCATGTTAAATATTGTCTCTTTGTGTTGTGTTATTTTATCATACACTTTTAGTTTGAGATCTGTAATATTTTCTGCATATTAGTTTCTACTATTGCGATTTTGTGAGGGATTATTTCACATATTTTTATCCCTTATTTCCTAATAGGTTGCACTTAGAAACATTCAAATTAAAATATTGATGAGATTTGGTAAGTGAGAAGTAGGGAATGCATTTCAGCCATTAATGCAGACATCTAATTGAATCAACCACAAGATCTTATTTAGTTCTTTCCTTCTTCCTTTTTCTATAATCCAAATAGACATGGGGAGGTGTATCGATAAATTTGCAAGTGGATTTTCAAGAAATATATTAGTTTCGATGTTAGTTTTTGTATTTCCAATTTAAGTTTCCCTCTTCTTTCTCTCCTTCTTCCCTCCTCTTCTATAAATTATAGATCAAGGTTCATTGTATAAGGTTGTGGGACCCCATTAGTTTGCTAAGAGCTCTGCTTTCTTGGCATTTTTAAGTTGCAGACCTTTAGATCTAGTTTCTTCATGTTGATATCAGCCTCATCGACATTGTAATCGACTCTAAATTTTCTAGAAGTAATAGAATCTTTATTTTGTGGCTATTCTCTGCCTTGGCTCATTTCTATTGCATCTCTTTGCCTCTCTTTTGTATTTTTTTTTTTTTTCCTCTCACGTCCATATAGGTTCCTTCTCTTATTTTTTCCATGGAAAGAAATGCATGGATGTGCTTCATAATATGATACACATATCAATTCTTTATGTGTGCATTCTCCTTAATTTTCATTTAAAGCTACCTATGTTCATTCCTCTTCTTTCTAGTGCTATCACCTCGCTTAGATTAGTTTTCCATTTCTACATATCCTTCTAACTCTGGTCCCTTGGCATGATTAGTTTAGGATTTTATTTTAGCATTAGGAGTAGTTGTAGCAATAGAAATACATAGAGGAACCAGACTTCTCTAGAGTTCGCCTCAAGTGCACAAGTTCCCATAACTTGGAGACGACCCATGTTTCCTCAAAATCTCGCCATCCTAATCTGGGATGGGTGTAATTTTGAGCTCCAATGTTTTTAGCATGCTTGATGTGTAGATAATCGAAAGCTTAAATTTCAGAATCACTAATCTCTCATGTGTGACTTAGTTATTTCTAACCTTTGAGGCGTATTTCCACACATCTAGTGACTCCCAACTTTTATATCTACCATTTTAGTAATCTGTGTGCCTATCTTATGAGAACAATACACAAAAGATAAAGAGAAGCACCTAAAGATTCCTTTGAATACCTCCAACTCTCTCTAAGAAGAAAACACAGTAGAGAAGCATATCCTACATCTCCATCTCTAGTGCACCATGAAAATTCTACACCACCTCCCCATGCCTTCTTTGTAACCTACTAGAGTTTTGAGACCTATCATAAGTGTAGCACAACAGAATCAAGAAAATAAGGGATTTGTTAATTTCACTAGTAGTAGTCCTCTTTCTCTTAATGCCCAAAACCCTATTCCAAAGATCCACACTTATGTATTTTGTTCTTCACTGGGGAAAACCATACTACTCTATCTCGACCACATACAGAACATTGCTAACATCTGAACCATCCACCAAGTTGTTGAACAAGATGTGGTTGTTAGGCTATTAGCCTCTTCATTCAAATAGAAATATTTGTAATGGTGCAGGGATTCTAACAACATGATCAATTAAAAAATTAGAATTAACTAGGGGAAGGAATTTGTAATCATTTTGGAGAAAAGGAAGACAACCTCTCACTACTTGAACAATTGAAAACCATAAAGAGGGCTCCCAATGAGCTCATAGAAGACATCAACTTCAGATTTTAGAAAATGTGGGAGAAGATTCTATCCTAGTAAGACCAACTCTAGAAGGTGTTTTCCTTTACTTTTAAGGGGTTTAAATTTTGATATTGTTGTCATGATCTAATCCATGGGAGGTGCAATACTACTTGGGCCTATGCATTAGCCATTAAGGTTGAGAACTATCTCATTCAGGTAGGAAATTTATCTCCTAGACCACTTGTGCCCTATTTTAAGAAATGAATCAAGCCACCCAGCCTTCTATTTACCCTATTCCCAAGTAGAGTGTGCAGCCCACTACATCTACATGCTATTATCCCTCACAAAAAAGGAAGATGAAGAAATGAAGGCCCTGATTAGAAACTTGTCCAATAAGGTCATGTCTTTGGAGAAACAACCCATCAACCCTTTAGAAACCAATATCCAAATCAAAGATATGGGTAGAACCAATATAATGGCATATGTCAGGGTAATGTGCACCTCCCCTTGCAAATAATTCCTCCTACGTAGCCTCTTCTAGTGCCCAGTTCAAGTCAAAAATTGTTCCATTTTAGAATAATATGGCACAATATTCATAATGGTGTTTTTCTTGTAATATGCCACATACTCAATATAGTTGTGTCAATACTTTAAGTGGGAAGGACTACAAGATTTAAGATTCTTCAAACTATGAACCTTCCACTAGCACGTGAGACTGAAAATCAAGAAATGCTAGAAGTTTTTCTAAGGAAAACCTTATGTTCTTTAGCATAGAAGAATTCTATGTAATCAATCAAGATGTAGATAAAAAATAGGTTTGTGTGCCCAGGTTGCTTATAACACAAGATACAAGAAGAGAATGTTGGATTTTGGAGTGCAACCTTTAACTTCTTCTAGTCAGAGTGATCTCTAAAATTAGAAGGATGAAAATGAAAATTATACAAAAATTTATGGTGTGAAAGTTTCTACTTACCAAGTTCCACAAAATTCTCAAATTTAAGTGGTGCGCCCCCCTCCTTTGGGAGGTCAAACCTCTGCGCAACACAAAAACTTACGTCTCCCTTCTTGAATAGTCAAGAATAAAAAATGTTGTCCCTCAAATATGGAAATATGTTGGCCTTCAATTCAACATTCTAGACCAGATAAAGAAGAAAAATGTAAATGTCACAATGTGGGATGCCTGGCCATTCCGTCTCAACGCGACCTATTGCATGAAGCTCTGATGCAATTCCCACATGTTGATCCAATTTTCCCAAAACCTCGCGATGCTATAAATATCTATCAAGCATAGGAGAAGCAAGTAAGTAAGGTTGTTAAAACCCCACCCTTATATATTTCCTTGATAATAGGAAAACAATTTATCCATAATTGTATGATTGGCTCATGTGTTAGCACTTATGTTATGCCAAATACAATTGTTGATGTCCTAGGCCTTAAGTGCATCCCTATGTCTAAATATTTCCTACATCTTGATGGATGAACTGTCACCCCTCTTGGAGTCATGAAGGATCTTGAGGTAATCCTCCATAAATTTCCAACCCTTACCATAACTCAATTTGGTTCAATCATTGACCTACCTCCTTTGTTTTCCCTTTTCCTATCAAGAGATTTCCCGCCGAGTTGGTGGATACTTGTCTTCTAATTGGTCTAATATGTTACTAAGAACAAAGTATGGTAACCAGTTTACCATACAATATGAGCCTATATTTTCCTATCTTATTGATTCGTATGACCCATCCCCCTCAAGATAATTGTTTGATCCAAGAAGAACAAGTCTCAATTTTATAATAACAACCTATTTCCCCACCTCTACCTGACCTATTGTTAGATGAATGGGATGAGAGACATCACAAGTTTTATCCAAATTTTGAAGAACTTGAAGCTTTTAAAAGTTTCCTTGGTACTTACTGTATCCTTAAAGAAGAAGGTGTGTTTCCACGTGCGCTCAAAACGGATAAAGAAAATACTTGTTTGTGAAAGTTATACTTTGATGGATCTAGAATTAGGAATGACATAGGTGTAGGTGTTGTTCTTATTTCTCTAAAGGATGAGAAATTATTCTTCATACACATGTTACTATTTTCATGCTCCAATAATGTAGCAGAATATGAAGCGTTAGTGCATGGTATTCTTATTTTTGAAAAGAGACAGATCAAGGTACTGTGGATCTTTGGGGACACAAAACTAGTCATCCACTAGGTTACAAAAAATTTGTAACAAATAATAATCTTATCAAAGCTTATAAGAATAGATTTTGGGACCTCCTTGAGGGATTTGATGCTCTGAATCTACAGGTGGTACCAAGGAATATGAATAAAGAAGTAGATCAAATGGCCACGCTTAGCTTGTAATTCTTGCTTGATGAGGATTTATTCCAAGGTAGCGCAAAATATGTTAAGATGGTGATCAGGCCATCTATTCTAGATAATTACACTAGATAGAAAGTTTTTGATAGTGATGCACAAATCGTCAAGTTCATTCAGAATGAAGTTGAGATCTCTTCAAACATGCAAGCTCACTTGCATGAAAGCTATATTGACCAAGTGATTTAACTTAGAGAAAATATTCATACCTAATGATGATTTCAAGGGTGAAGAAAAGTATATTCCTACAAAGTGCAAAAATAATGTACTCTAGTCACTATTGTGTGCGAAAAGGATTTTATACTCAATAAATATTACATGCATGATGAAAAATAGGCCTTCATCTCTCTGTGTCAGAAATATAATGACATATTTTCATGGGATTATGAAGACTTGAAATTATTTGATCCAAGTGTTTCTCAACACTCCATTAACCTCGATCCTAGTATCAAGCCCATCATAAAAAAATAGATGCAATTCAATCCAAGGAAAGAGCCCTCATGAGGAAGGAATTGTCCAAAATTATATTTCCCATCAAATACTCTACTTGGGTCACGAATCTTGTTCTAGTGCAAAAAAAGGATAGTGAAATCAGACCTAGTGTCGATTTTAGAGATATAAATAAGGCATCATTGAAGAATCATTATTTGTTTCCTTCTATAGATCAGATTCCATAGAAAATGGATGACATGTAAAGATTTTCTATGTTGGATGGGTATTCTAGTTTTAATCATATTATGGTCAAGGAAGAGGATCAATTCAAAACAACATTTACAACTAAATGGGGAACATATGCATATCGAAGATTCCTTTGTTATTCAAATATAGGTGAAACATTCCAATGATCCATGGATGTTACCTTTAAAGTGTTGGACCACAATTTCCATTAGACCAAAACCCATAGGTGTTAGTCTCCACTACACATCGAGTTAGGATCTAGGAGAGGCGCTTTTCCATGTCACAAAACTCATGGGGAGCGTTGGACACACACGCTAACAATATCCCTCTTAGTGTTACCCGAGTGAGTTTCGACCATTTGTTGGACCATGATTTTTGCTAAACCAAAACCCATAGGTGTTAGTCTCCACTACAATCATCGAGTTAGTCCTACGAGAGGATGTTAGTCCATGTCATGAAAATCACAAGGAGAATTGGACATGCATGCAAACATAAAGGATATATCAATGAGTTCATCCTAGTTTACTTGGATGACATAATTGTCTTCTCAAAATAGAGCACAGATCACATCATGCATCTAAGAAAGTATTTGAGAGATGTAGATAATTTGGGGTATCTCTCAATGCCAGGAAGTGCAACTTTGTTATGGCATATGGTAAGTTTTTTTTTCCATGTTGTCTCCAAGGATGGTATTTGTATTGATCCCGAGTGTGTTTCATCCATTCTTTCTCACTCCTTGTCGGCACATAAGAAAACCTTACAATCCTTCCTAGGAAAAATAAATTTTGTTAAGTGATTCATTCCTAACTTTACAGATGTTAGGGTCCATCACCCTCATGCTCAAGAAATATACAACCTTCAAATAGACAACATAAGGAAAAGATACCTTTAACAAAATTAATTAAGAAATTGTTTGCGCAACAACACTCATCAATCGAGATTACTCCAAATATTTCATCATTTACGCTTATGGAGCTAATGTAAGTGTTGTAGTTGTCTTGACACAAGAAAATGAATAAGGAATGAAGAAACAAGTCACTTTCTTCAGTCAAACACTAAAGTATTATGAGTTGAAATATATCCACATGGAGAGGTAGGCCTTTTCCATCATGTGCACACTTACAAATTTCAGAAGTATGCTGGCCACAAATCATGTTAAGGTGATAGTTTTTCACTTAGGTGTAAGATAATTCATCATGGGAATAAAAATCAACAAGAAGAGAGAAAGATGGGTGATCAAAATCATGTAATTTGATGTGACTATCAAATCCATAAAGATGGTTAGAGGAAGTACACTTTACAAACAACTTGCAGAGGATCCACAAAATGATCACGAGACTTCATTATTTTTGGATGAAGAGATCTTGTGAGTTGGCCGAGAAGAATAAAGATCCTAATGCACACATCTATTTGAATAACATGGTCATATTCCTTTCCTCTAGTGCATACCCTCTTGGTCCGAGAAAAGTTAAGAGATGAAATTTGAGGTTACTTTCTATTTCATATACCTTGATTGATGGTGTTATCTTCAAAATAAACATTGATGGCATGCTGATGAGATGTATTGATGGCGTGCAAGTTAAAAAAGTGTTAGCATAATTTCACGATGGATTATCTGGTGGGAACTTCTCTTCCAAGGCAACAGAAATGAAGATCATTAATGCATGATAATTTTTTCCTACCCTATTCACGGATGCACACAAGTGGAACTCTGAAATGCAAAGAATGTACTTTCTTTGTAGGAAAGAATAAATTGGAAACAATTCCCCTCTAACCAATCCAAGTCGATTATACTTTTACATAATGGGGTCTTGAATTCATAGGCATGATCAATACTTCCTTGAGCATTGGGAAAAAATGGGTGTTGAAAGCAATGGACTACTTTACCAGATGGACAGAAGTTTCTACACTCACGGAATCAAGCTCGAGTCAATAATCCTTGATTTTCTCAAAGGCATTACAAAAAGGTTCATAATTCCTCTCTCGAAGGAATTATAACAAGGTTAGACATTCCTCATACCATTATCTATAATAATGTAAAATCCTTCCTTGGTACTAGAAGTTCTAATTGAGATCTTAGTCTTGGCATATATTTGGAGACTTCTTCAAACTACTACCCTCAAGGTAATGGCTTGGGAGTAAACTAACAAGAACCTAATCAAAATCATGAAACAGAATATTGAATATCAACCAGAGGAAGTGGCACACAAAGGTCTCATATATGATTTGGGTAGATAGAATCAAGATAAAGAATGAAATAGGTACTTCACCCTATAAGCTTGTTTATGGAAAGGAAGCTAGACTTCCTTTATCTCTTGAATTTCCTTCATTAGAGATCACCCAACACTAGAATTTTAGGGTGTGAATCATAGATAAATCATAATGGAGGAGTTGGTAGAACATGAAGAATTGAGAAATTCTTCCATGACCAAGCTAGAATAACATCAACAATCAATAAATAAGTGGTTTGATAGAAAGGTTAGGCCTCAATCTTTCAAATTTGGTGACTTAGTCTTGAAATGAGATGCTAACAGAGCCAAACCATGGTGCCATTCAAAGTTTGATGCACTTTGGAGTGGCCCATATACTATCAGTTCTTGCAAGGAGGATAACTCTTTTGAGTTGTCTCATCTTGATGGACGCATGCTTCCAATCCCATTTAATAAGATTTATCTCAAGAAATTTCATTGACTTTTCTACATCATTGTAAATATTAGAGTAGTTTCAATTCCTCTGAGTGCATTGTGCTTGCAAAGTGATTGTTTATACATAGTTCTTTCCTCTCGTACGCTCCTTGCGTGCACTCTTTTTACTTCCAAGATGTCAGTTTGGTTTAGAAATATTTTAGCAGCCTTCAACTGCTATATCAAGGTTCGAAACTCACTAAAGTGACTTCAAAGGTAGTTCTTCAAGTTATGGATCAAAATTTCATGTTTTAAAGCTCACTCCATGCCCAATAGATACTCCAAGGCTATTGATCTCTTTCATATAGTAGGAAAATGGCCCTGAAAGTCATCAAACTATTGTTTAAAATAACCTCCCTAGTTATTTTGACAACATACATCCCCTTTTTGGCTATAAAGTTCAAATATTGTAGGTTATGTGCACTCTGGTTGTCCCCTTGGCATAATTTCCTTGGTTGTAGTTTCTCACACACCCTCGCACACTATTTTCCTCTCATTATCCTTCCCCTTTCCTTCTTCATACCTCTATATTCTTCTATTTCCCTTACACACAATCCTCACACATGTGCCTTCTTTACAAATAAGTTTTTTCACCTTGCGCACACACTCTCTCGAATTACCTTCCAAATATGGCTAAGTCCCTTACGCATTTCCCTATGCCCTTTCCTTTTTTTTTCTGGACATTCCTCGGTTGAACGCTCGTGTCCTGCTTGCATATTTTTTCTTACAAATATGCACCCTTTCCCTCCATGCACAACTTTGTGCACTTTTTTTTACTTTCCCTTTCTTATACCTTTTGCTTTTGTGTGCTCCTTGCACATTCTCCCATCTAGTCACTATACCACGTGGAAACCTATCGACTTGAGTGTTCTACACACAATCTATCAAATCATGCCACTGGGTATTTAATCCTTACAACAAGCCAATGCATAACACATGGAAGAAAATGAAAAAACAAATGAACAGCTTTTCTAATCCTTAAGAAAATCATAGTGTGCCACGTGTCATTGCATCTAGATTGCATTATAGACCTTGAGATCATCATAAAAAAATTTCCAGGGCTCAAATTAATGCATGGTTGGTCTTGTTGGAAATTTTTTGACATGAGCACTCTAGATCATTCAAATTCAAATATTGGTGGGATTTGGTAGGTGAGAATTAGGGAACGTGTTTTAGCCATTAATGCAAGCATCTAATTGACTCAATGACCATATTTTATTCAGATTTTTCCTTCTTCCTTCTTCTATGAGCCAAATAGACATGTAGAGGTGTATCTCGATAACTTTGCATCGGATTTATATGCATTCAATTCTTTTTCTTAGTGGTTGCATTTCAAATTTCAGTTTTCCTCTTATTTCTCTCCTTCATCCCTCCTCTTCTATAAATTATATATCAAGGCTCATTCTAAAAGGTTTTGGAACCCGTTAGTTTGATAAGAAATTTTCTCCTTGGCATTTTTAAGTTACATGCCTTTAGATCTAGTTTCTGCGGGTAGATATTAGCCTCATCTGCCATTGATATCGATTACGCATTTTACGTAAGTAATAGAAGCTTTGTTTTGTGGATATTCTATGTCTTGGCTCATTTTTATTGCATCTCCTTGCCTCTCTTTTGCATTTTTTTTTTTATGTGCTCTCTCATGTCCCTACATGATCCTTTTCTTATTATTTCCCATGGAAATGAGTGCATGTATTTGTTTTATACTTTGATACACATATATATCCTTTTTGTGTGCATTCTCATTCATTTTTACTTAAAGATAATTGTGTTCATTCCTCTTCTTTTTGGTTTTATTGCCTCCCTTAGATTATTTTTTCATTTCTACATATCCTTCTAACTCTAGTCCTTTTTTATGATTAGTTTAGGATTATATTTCAGCATTAGGAACAGTTGTAGTAGTAGAAATATGTAGAGGAACCAGCCTTCTCCGTAGGTCTATCTCAAGCGCACAAGGTCCCACAACTTGGAGAAACTCTCATGTTGCTTAAAAAGACTAATTCATCTTGATCTGGGATAGGTGTAATTCTTATCTCCAACACATCGTCAAATATTTTGAATCTACATCTAAATTTGGATTTCATATCATTCCTATTGATAATAGATCTCCTCGGTAAATGATATACCTATTCTATAACAACATCTTGTAAGGATTCTACAAATAGACAAACTGACACATCTTCATATCCTACACCTAACACCCCACATGTTATTATGAAATCTGCAATGTGATCATCAGGGTGTTGCTTCCCATCACCATATAATTTAGGGAATTTATTTTGGGATAATTTAGGTAATTCATGTAAAGGAGAATTGAGATCCAATGGGATGATGTTTTTCCCTAAGGTAATGGTTTTTCTTGTTCCATATCTGGTTCTTCTTCCTCAACTTCTTCTACAATTTATTCTTCCATAGGAATGTAATTTAATGGTTCAACTACTGATCTATCAACAAATTATTCAAGAGACAAGGTAAGGTCAAGTGTAGGAAAATATTATTGACCTAGTTTCCTTGCAATTTGCTTGATAGGAAGTATAAAATCATATTACAATTTCTCTTTTAAAGTCATGTAAGTAATAACACTAGCTTTGGAGGACCTCATATAGATTACTCATGTGTACCAACTTGAATGTACATATCAAAATAGAGTTATTCTAAGCTCTTTTTTATTTAGATCTTGTCTTACATGTTGTAGAGCTTGATCATATTACTATTTAAGGTATAAAATTATTGAGGTTTCATGATAGTGATTAAAAATCTCTATTTTATGGAAAATGTATTTTCTTAGATCATCTTAGAAGTCTTCTTAAGTATCCTCAAAGAAAACGATATTATGTTGCAACATAGGAGGAATTCTAGGGATATCCATGGAGGGAAAAATATAAAGCATACATGAAGACTAATTTATTTGTATGTTTAAGCTATTTAATTTTTATGGGATTTTTGGTTTACGATGTGGTGTAGAGACAAAAACATTTCCCCATGGTGGGCACCAAACACCGTTGAAAAAATACTTTTCACAAGGACAAATTATTTGATTTTCACCAACGTTCTGGGACTATGTCCCTCTTACTTGTAAAAGGGGATGCTCCCTTTATTGTATATAAAAAAATAAATATTGTGCGTAGATAATAGGACAAGGACCAAAACGCACACTCCGGTGAACCTATGGCAAATGGTTACACCTAGTGTAAGGGAATAATTTACATGAGAGGTGAGATAGTATGAGTGAGAAATTTGAGAGGGGGTTAATCTTGTAAATAGACGATAGCATATTTTTACAAGTTTTAACTAGAATTTATCCACAAATAATTAGAAGAAAACAAATTTGTTAGAAATGGAAAGACATAATGAATTATGAACATAAAATTTCATTTATCCATTCATCAAAGGATTTAACACCCTTCTTGGTTATAAAATATTGTCATATTCACAAAGATGCAAAAGAGAGATGGAGGAAACATATAGAAAAGAAATAGAAGAATGTTATCTTTTCTTGTTTCTTTGTAGTGCACTAGCTATCTACTTAGAGACTCAAAAATTGAAAACCCTTTGGAATAAGCGAAAAATACAATATATAGTTTTCAAAATGACTCTTTTCCTAACCCCCACATTACTTTTCACTAACCTTTACAACTTTTGACCTTTCATATCCCTAGGAAAGAAAGTGAGTCCCTTTTTATTAATTGGAGGAAACTCATTAAAATGTTTAACTATAGGTCACATTTAAATGAATAAGATAAAATTTAAAAGTAAACCCCCTTAATGAAAAAAATTAACATGAGAGAAGGGATGTAGGAGGTGGGAAAGAGAGGAGAGAGGAGATTAAAATATGAAGAAGATGGTGCTTTTTTCATGAAGATCCACTTGCTGGACGGACTCTATGAGAGTTATCCTAGAAAGATATCAATCCTTATGAACTCCTTCCTAAAAGGATTTGATGTGGTTGTAGCCTTCTCCGATTCAGGAATGTGCACAACTCTTAGAGCCTTAAGACAATTATCAAAGGTGTTTGTGATATTTTTGCATTTTTGAACCATGCTTGATGCTCCTTTGCATTATTGGAGATAACACATCTTATCTCTACAAGATATTCCAAGGTGTCTTTATTGAATGAGAATGGGTATCCTACCTCTTTCTTAACTAGTTATTCAAATGGATTCACGAGATCATTCACCAAAGTGTTCTCATTTACAAGTACTCCAAGCTTTTGCACTTCCATGTTGATGTCTTCCTAAATTTTTGAAGTGAGCTCATCACATGAATCATACTCATCGAGATAGTTATTTTTATTCTCATATTGAGTAAGAAAATTTTTGTACCAAATTAGAGACATGTTTTTAGATGCATATTTGAACATATTTCTACCTACCAATACAAAAGAATTGATTTTTCCCATCTCAATAACCAATGGAAATACCTGATCCCAATGTTATTTCTCCTTTTAAATATCATCTATGATCATATTTAATTTTTTAGTGGTGGTAATAATAAATTAAAATAAAGAAAGAATTTTGGAAGCAAGGTGCTACCGTTCACAAGTATTTTATTCACCCATTTGTAATTGGCTCTTCCTTGCATTGTGAAGCCTTGCATCCTCCTAATTGATTTTGGATCAAATTTTCTGAATGGAGTGACTTTTTAGTAGAGAGAGATGGGAAAACATTAGGCTCCATAAAGGATTGAACATATGAGGTGATAGTCCTCACATTTTCTTCTAGTTGTTCAATCTTCTCCTTGTACTCCTCATTTCTTACAAGAACATAAGTGGGAGATTCTTTGAATAGATGGGCATATCCTTCATGTATTTCTAGCCTTAGAGGAATTGTGGTCATTTCATAGTCAGATGGGGTCATCTCACCAATAAGTTTAACTACCTTTGGCCGAGCTAATTCCATATACTGATATCCCGAGGCACCACTGAAGAAGTGAGAAGTAGTTTGAGCTATCTTACCTTAGTTTTTTGTCATCATCATTGAAATGTCTTAAAAATATGGCACCATTTCCTATTAGATTGTGATATTCTCTCTTCGATCATTTCTTTCACCCATGGGAATATATTCATTATCTCAAGCTTGATACTAGGCATGATTTCAATCTTAGGATTGGAGTGAGAGGGTACCTCTTACAGTTGTTGAGTTGGTTCAGCTGCAGAGGAGGAGATAAATGGAAACCGACAAGGAATCGGTAGATGAGAGGGATCAAATTCTCCTTGATACAAATATTATATAGGATCTCAAATGATTCCATATTTGTTATACAACCTAATGTAGTGGGGAACCTCAATTTATATTGATTTCATTGTTGTGATATCTCTGAGTGAGCAGATGTTGCAGTCCTCTCGGTCACCTTTGACATAGAGAGATGAGATGTTTGTCTTCTCGAGTGTGAAAACCACATGATTCAATGAGTACAATCCTATTTTTCTTGAACCATTCCTTCTATATTTGTATTACCATTTTAGTTTTTTCATTGATATTTCCTAACTCACGAATTATCCACGAGACCTATGGGAGAAGTGAGACCTTCACCACTTGATATTCATGATCATAAAAATTGGTCTCGTCATCTTCTACTCCATCCTCAAACTAATAAAATATCAAATTTCTCATCCATCCAATGGTCATTCTCATGTGATCATGATCTTTTACCTCAAAATCATCTAGGAAATTTACCCAATAATCTTCTATTTGTGGAGCATGGTGTAAATTGAGAAGATAAAAGGTCTCAGGGTTACTTAAAATGTCAAAATATTTCCTGGATATATATGAATAGAGGTTTAAGGGAGAAAATGAATCTTCAATATTTGAGGCATGAGTGACATTCCTACATGAGAAGATTCTAAGAGAGATAGAAAAGGAACACCTTTCTTCTTATAGTTCTTGAGTTTTCCATTGACTTGAGCGAGCTACTTGCATAGCTCAAACATCAAGATATTATCACTAGTGTATCTCGGGAGCTTACGGGGAGTAAGATCAAACACTAAAAGTCTAATATATGAGAAGGTTGAAAACTTGTGAAGTAGGACCCATATCTCTTGATCAATGCATTGTCTTGAGAAGAAAGCCTCACTCGTGGTTACCTTCTAGCAACCATATGAAAAACATGATGAATGCATCATTCACCCTAAAAAATGATGATTTATTTTTGAAAATTAGTTGTGGATACGTTTAATAGGTGGGGGCCTTTGAGAATATTTTTGAGAAGTATTAAATGCTTTGAATGGTATTACACTTGTGAGAGTATATACAAGATATGATATCATTAATAAATTTTTGGTGACTTGCAACTAAAGCAATTTAAGGTGGATGTTATCACATATTATTTTTCCCAATCAATCATCTATTTTCCTTCAATGATAACGAGGATGAATTGTGTCATCCAATCTTGAAACTATTTTTGGCCTCTTCTCCCATTACCCTACTCAACAAAATGATCGAATCATAATAGCCTTCATGAAACTCACTCTGGACAAATCTTTTTATACATGAGAAGGCTTCCTCCCTTGATTCTTCCATGATCCTAGTGCAAGGCCCTATAGTTAGGTTTAAATTTTTGACCATTTTCCAGATGAAAACTCCTTCATGATGATGACCATGATGTTACTTATTGGAATTTTCATACACCGTGAAATTCCCTTTGGAGTGACCACTACAAGTATGGAGTTGATGTCCACTCTTACAATTATTGATTATGGATCATAGTTATGAGCACATGTGATTACCCAATTTTTTACTCGAACAAATACAGGATGACCTCCTACAGCATACAACTTTCTCATGAAAATATTGTCTTCCACTAGTTCCCTTGGGCCTCCGAGCATCTAATTCTAAAGGTCTTCCAAGTCCATGTGAGCAACATCACTATCACCTACACTTGGATATCCTCATACCAATGTTGAAACATGATCCATATAAGAGAACTTAAAATTCATGATGATAAGAATCAACAAGATGAGAGAAAATGAAACCAACAACAACTTTCCTCACTTGAATCTGAAACTTTTTATTTTTAGCATGTAGGGTTTAGGAGTTTCTTTTTTGGGAAAATGTGATTTTTAGCTAAAATTTGGCTTTCTGGATATCCTAACATGAAGATAGTACCTTTATTGATGTTACTTTATTAGTTTTTTTGCAATTTTCTATTTTTAGGAAAACTACTTTTTTGCTTGAATTGCTGATTACCTAGTTTTCCATTTGCATTATTTTCGGATGTCTTTGAGCGGAGAGACCGTATAATTTTTAGACGGTTACTATTTTTAGTCAAGTATGAACATAAAAAAATTCTATTATTATAATTTGTACTTACCATTTTTGTTTTTAATGAAATTAACCTCATCAAATTAGGTTTCTCTCTGGGATCTCATACTCCAAATTTCACAAAGGATTCACCCTGTAGAACTCTTAAAAATTGAAAAAGAAACTTGTAGGGAAAAATTATTAGGATTTATGTTGTTAAAAATATTGGGAATCATCAAAGTTATAATGAAATCCTTTTAAAGGTGTCTAGGATGAAGATATTTTGAGAAAATTTCACCGTAATCGACTTCAGGTTTAAAAGTTATGAATAAATCACCATTTTCGTGTTCATGGCTACCATGGAATTTTTTTGTAGCATGTCTAGTTTTTTCAGGTTTTGGAGGTTTAATGGAATAAAAAATAGTAGCACAGTCCAATTGGGTGAATAAGTAACCTTGGGAGTTAATAATTTAGTGTTTTCTAGTTACCCGACAACTATTTTTTGTTCACGGTTTTGGAAGTAGCATTTAACTTAAATTTAGGGTTTTGGAAAATTGGTTATGGGGTACTTTTTTTTATCCCCTCTAACCCCTTGGGAATGGGTAAAAATGGGAAAAGAAAATGCACCTCAATTATATGAGGACAAGTGGAGCTATGTGGTGACATGATGGAGAGAGGGAAAACATGTCCTAACACCCAGGAGTTGTCATCGGTCATATGAAGAACTTGAAGAAGGGATAGAATAGTGTGTATTTTTGTGTCCCATATATACCCTTGGGAATGGGGAAAATGGGGATAAGATAATTCACCTCCGGCTAGATTCGACAATTGTCGGTATGTGATGCGAGGAGGGAGAGATGGAGAAAGGCATGATTTAGAAATTGGGAGCTGGATTTTTGTTGCATGGAGAACTAGAGGAGGGGATAGGATGGGGTGCATTTTTATGTCACCTCTATTCCCTAAGTAATTGTGATAAGGGTAATAATAAAAATTTCCTGGCTAGATGATGAGAAGTGTCATTGTGTAATGCGAAGAGGGGGAGATGCGTTTAGTCCGATTAGCACAAAATTGGGTTGAGGCTGGGTCATATGGAAGACCATATGGAAGGGATAAGGTGGGACACATTTTTTTGTCCCCTCTTCACCCTTGGGAAAGGTACAAGAGATAATTTGAGAGCGAATAACTTGATAACACAATTCCCAAATCTCCAGATGGTGTTTTCATATTACTTCTATATTATTTTGAATCCCAAGATAATTTTAAGGACAATGGGATAGGTTTTAGCAATAAATTATAATTACATATTCAAAAATTGTCCTTTTTTCTTTAGGAAAATAGGGTGTGTCTTCCAAGACTGGGATGCCTTGAAAAACCATCACGTCTTTTGAAATATGTGATCATTCCACCATGTATAGGATTTTTTAAGATTTCCAATTCCTATTTATTGACACCTAACTCCATATAGAGCTCTCGAAATCATCAATTAAAGTTTAGGTACTAATTTTGATTACATAATCAATACCGTAGGAGATAAATCACACATTTGGGTACATTTATAGGTCCTAAAAGCATACTTGCATTTATATGATTCCTAAGCAAGAAAACTAGTAATTGACAACTATCTTACACACCCTACATCCTAGTTGATATTTCACTTTCTTATCTTTTCTAGCTTTGAATGACAACACCTAGATAGGATGTAAGCACCCAAGCACCCTCATCCTTCTGTGCACCGATGACCCTTTTCAATCTTACTCACTTCTTTTAGGTCCCTTTTATATTTTAGACATATTTTCTTATGAGTTTCCTTCCAATTTTCAATTCTGAAATTCAACCAAGGGAATCATATAAATCAAAGGACCAATCTCAAAGTATCTATTATCATCACCTAATCTTGCATTAAAATAAATCTAAGAGCATCAAAGGAATCCATCTATCATCCATTCAAGAGACAAGGGACTACACTTTTACATACACTACATAGGAGGGGGAAGTTCATTATTTCATCCACACATCTATCTAAATTTATACATCTATCTACTACCTACTATCAAGTGAATAGGAACAAGGGAATCCTAGGGCATGATTCTTTCACACACTCATAATAACTACATGGATTTTGATATATAGTTCAACACTCGAGTCGTAAGTTCACTCAATCGGGTGATCTCTAGGGTCATCCCAACTCCACATATAGTATATTTTCTTTTGGGATTTGAAGTAGGTTTATATTTTTACAAGTGGACATATCTTTGCAGGTTATAGGTTCATTTAGAAGATATATTGCAATATACAAGTGACCAATAATGACTTTTAGTGACAATCTACCAACACCAGAAAAAATAGGTTTCGAGCCCCGCAAAGACACATGTGCTTAGAAGGAAACTCTGTACCTACGTGCCCCCGACCCATCCCGGAACCCCAATCCGTATATTCGATAGCTCCAAAATTTATTATGCATAGTTACGATAGTATTCCCTTCTTGTTCATCGAGTTTACCGGTCCATATAAGTTCCAAGGATAACCCAAATCATCCAAGTAATTATTTCCCTCTCTTACACTTAGGGTTTAATATTTATCTAGCTTATTGCTTGTGTCATCTACATTATATTAGTTTATTATCATAGTTTACATCTATTACTATGAAATATTAGGATTTATACAAAAATAAATTTATGTTAAATCATTTGGTGAACTTCACTCATGATTGATATTTTGAATCCTTCTTTTGCACATTTATATTTCTTTCATGGATCTTAAGGTTCATCAAATCTATTTTCATGAATTACTTCAAATACATCCACCTTACAAATATATTCTTCAAAAATTCTTAGAAACCATGTATTTACCTTGCAATATGCCACATGCACATATAAGCTCAATTTTTATCATCTCTTCGACAATCCTAGCCTTCGTGATCCTCCAACCAATCAACCAATCTTAGATTCAATTTAGGATTTAAATTCTTTATTTCAAGACAAAATCCAAGCTATTGAATCAACGATTATATCTTTTAATTATGAAATTCAACATCTCAAGGATGATTCTCGGGCTTATTATAGTTCTCTTTCTACATCCCATTCATCTCATCCTAATTTTATGTCTTCTACATGCCCTCATATCATTGAACCACAAGTCTTACCACTTCCTGCACCTATCAAGTTTGATCATAATGCTAAGAAGAAATATATTATTCTGCATCTCCTCACTCATTAATTGATCAACTTACCAACTACTTATTGTTATCCTCCTATTAGATTACCAACTATTAATGTCTCCCATTCTATAATTATCATTGAATCAATGGACATCATGAAAATTATTTATATGCTTTAAAATGAAGAATAACCCACCTTGAACATCAAGGATTTATCTCATTTACTACACAACATTTTTTTACAGGCCCATCTCCAAATTATAAATCCAAATGGGCTCCTAAATCATATCCTTCTATGACCAATGGGCATCATGATATAACTTCTAATGTCCCTTCTTTGATTAGTTAATCACTTCCTACTGAACCCACTCAAACTAAACAATCACCTCTCAAGGTTTGTCCTCCATCAAATACTCCTACCAACACTTCTACGGTGTCACCAATCCCAAATAAGTAACCACTCACTAAGAAATACCAACAAAATTTAGTGTCCCTCTTTTGAATTATTCCGCTCAATATCCCTTCACAACCTCCACTTCAATAACCAATCATTTTTGTGAAGTAAACTACACCTTAAATGGATTCCTTTAGCAACATCGACTAAATTTTCACCTCTCACACATTTGGGGGAATCATTCTTACTTATCTCCCCATGCTAACATCATCAAGTCTCTCTCATTTTTTCTATTATGTTGCATTCTTTATACTTCTTATTCTAAAATTTCATCTTACACAATGTGATATACTTTGTATCATCACTACCCTATGACGCACTCTTGTGTTATGGTTAACACTTAACTATTAAGGGCATACTACATCTGAAAACCTCACACACTACACATTTTTATCTCCATACTTCACGATACGTATTTCTCACATTTCAATCCTCACACATCATACTACCCTATGACATAATCTTATTCTATAGTTAATACTCAACTATTGAGGGTATAAATCTGAAATTAACCTCACCACATTTGCACTTGACACTCTACGCTTCATGTTTTATTCGATCTAGCACACATTTACAAAAATTAACCGATGATACACTCTAGTCCCAAAGTTCATACTCAACTGTTGAGGGTCTAAATATGAATTGAGTCTCACTTCTTCTACACTTTATGCTTTGTGCTTCATGATATATATTTCTAACATCTATTTTCAAACCATTTCCCAATGACACACTCTTGTTCTATGGTTCATTCTTTATTGTTGAGGGGTATTTTATAAATTAACTTTATCTCATACTCATACACATCCATTAGGGGGCATGCCGATCCATCATTCACATTGCATACTATTTCATTCACACTCACACACATATAATTGCATATTTTTATTACACTTATTATTGTTTGTGTATACTTACATGTACGCTTTTCTCACTATGTTAGCCAAATACTTAGTATGTCAATATCTTTTCCATATACACATGGGTGTTCACTTGGTATTTAGTGGTGAATGAATAATTCTTAAATATCCTTACATTGTAATGATGTTGAGAATTGTACCTCATTCCACTCCCACTGAGGCTTCTAGGGAATATACTTTTCTCACACATTAGAGGTATTATTATTTCATTATTTACTACTTCCTATATTCACTACAACACTTGCTTTTAATTTATATTTACATGTTTTTACATACTCTTTATCTTTATAACATGTTGATGGTGCTTTAGTGCAACATTTAATTTACTGAGGACTATTTTCCACCATGGATGTTCGATACTTTGCTTGTTACTTTTTGTATTTGATTGATATTATATGTTATTATCTGTTATATATACCCTTTGTCTAATATGTACATAGTATGCTTTTTTTTCACTTTATCCTTGATTGTCTTATGACATTGTGAGTGATGTCCCATGTATGAAACCTTCTTTTCACACTCTCTCTCTTTTGTATGCAAATTTTCTTATCACACTAATTTTCTATGACATGCTTTCTTCTTTTTCTACCAATACATGTTTTTATCCATGTTTTTTCATGTGCATTGGTTTCCATCATGCAAATTCCCCTTGGAAGGTACACATTTCATATCAATAGGAGGTCATCTCTTTGGGTCACATTCTCCTAGTGATATTGTATGCACCCCAAACAAGGGGGAATACATTGGGTGAATCAGTCACCTCATACAACAATACAATATAGTTCATCACATGAACAAAATAGACTACCATTATAAAAATGGCCTAGATTCGACTTGGGTCTTCGAGTTTAGAAAAAACACCAAACACCTAACTACATACACTAGCACTTTGGTGATCTTGACCTTTTAAGGAACCTTTGTCCTAGGGGAAGATACAATTACTTTATCATATTGTCACAACCTAAAATATTTCACAAAGTAGTATCACAGGATCAAGCCATGGTCTAAAAATACATAATGCATGTATTCTCCTACAATGATATAGATGTTTATGACATCATCTCTTCCTCCTCTCTTTCTTCTTCTTCTCTTGGGACTTCAAGATCTAAAGGTGGGTGAAAGATAGGGAATTTGTAGGAGTGTCAATTGGACTTTGAATGGGGTTACCATGGATATTGGTAAATGAATCGGATGGAGATGAAGCTTGGGAGAAGTAGTGTGGGTTGTCTCTTACACACTCTTGATTTTTAAGATTCAAAAGATTCGTCACAACGTATTCAATCTTGCATGTATTTTTGTAGCCAAGTTTTCTCAAGAGGCTCGAAAAAAGTATTTGATCATTCAAATATATATCCTTTTTGTAATTTCAAGAGATCTATTCGGGTTCACAAGGAAAGATCTCCCCCTAGAGGATTATTTAACAAATATTGGTGATAAAAAAAATTCAGTTGGGAAAATTATGTGTCTCCACCAACATTCATGGGAATATGCCCCTTTGTATCAAATGGTGCAAATCAAATTATTGAATGAAAACTAATATAATCCTATCTATTATTGTGGGTTAGCCAAAAAAGGCTAGGGATAACATAGGAACACTCCACTGATCCTGTGTAAAGTTATTTTATAGGTTACAAGGGAGGAAATTACAATGATGTAGGGTGAAGGAGAGAAATTAGGAAAGGAAGGTTATTTCTATGCGTAGGTCAATTGTAGAGTTCACGCCCAAGAACCGGAGTAGTTCAAAATTCAATATAGAGGAAAACAACCATTAAACTATTATTTAGATAGACAAATTGAGACACAAAGTTCTTAAATTCATCTATTAAAGATACAAATCTTTCTTGATCACCATGCTTACAAAGTGCATATAAGAGGGAAAAGAGGAAACATGAGAAAGGGAAATGGAAGAAAAGTAGCTTTCATTTATTGTGTAGTGATGAGTACAAAAGATTTAATTAATCTAAAACAATTAACAATTACTACTAAAAATACTAACTTTCAGGATCCTTTTTGAAATGGAGAATCCATTTCAATTCATAGTAATGTGAATTAACCTCTCATATTCTCTCCACATAACTCTTCACATTCATATTCTACTTGTGAATTTTTATTTACCTCTAGAAGAGACAAATTAATTATTTCTCTTATAATTTTGAGAAAGAACTTTTTAAATTTAAAATTTATGTCACTTAAGTGAATAGGAAAAAATACAATGATTATCCGCAATGAATAATTAGAAATGAGGGGGAAGGAAGAGAGATAAAGAGAGGAGGGAGGAGATAATAAGCTCTAAGAATGAATGAAGATTCCTCCAACTTTGATGAAGTTCATATCTATTGATGAACTAGTGAAATTCTCTACTAAATTGATGAACTCTAGACCTTTAAAATATTTTTCAACTTGAGAAAACTCCTCTTGAATAGACCATGAAAAGTGTCCAATCATTTTTGACCAATCATGCCTATGAATGAATACTTGAAACAATTTCTTGCACAATGAAACCATGATGATTCTGCCACCTCAATAATTTTGAAGATGACACTCCGACCACCGATGATCCTCCACACTTATGAAGGTTACTCCTCTAAACACCTTTGAACACATAAAATAATCAACAAATATAATTTTATTTAAATAGTGCTACAAAAATTCAAGAAGAGATATATGGCAAATAGGATAATGGTTTTCATTCAATGTCAATCCCACTCTTCATGTAACACTAACTTTTCTACAATTCAAAATAGCTAAATAATTAATGTAGATTTCTACAAGAGGGAGATCAACAACAATAAAAAAAAGTAGATTTTTTTTTAACAAGTAATAAGATAACTAAAACAGAAATTATCCAAAGAGTCTCGTGTTTCATCCATCATTTTTGTGATACCAAAATGTAGTGCAATCAATTTTTTTCCCATTTTTAAAGCAAACACCCTAAATTTTCAGATTTAATATATAATGCACAATTATATTTTACATATTTATAAACAACAATTTCTTCCAAATGAAGACATTGAAATAAGAAAAACTCATGGTTTCATTATGATCTCAAATGATAATCTTACAAGATTCTTAACAATAAAATATAAACTTTCTTAGTAATGAATAATGTTTTCAAGAAACAATAAGTACAAAAATGGGTATTTACAAGAGTATGAAACTTCAAAAAGCCACACTTATTTACAAAATGAAGGTAATTCCCTAAAAAGATGAGGATGACCAAGATGGCAAGGGGCTCCAACTATCTCCAACTTGAGTGTTCTTCCAAGGATGCTGAAATAAGATACAAGACTTGTTTACCACCCAACCAATAGGCATCATCACATCTCTTTCCATGGTTGGAAGCCATGCTAGCCTCCCCCAAGCCCATGGGAGAGAGGAAAAAAATTCCACAATGTGCACAAGAATAATGGGGATAAAACACAACAAGAATACATAAGACCATTTAACCACTAGACATACTACACATGATAAATCAACAACATGAGGATAACAAGGTCAACCTCACAAGGGGGAAGAGAAGAAGTAGGATGCCCAAATCAAAGGTGTCCAACCATAGGAGCACCAACAAAACATGTTTACAAAACTCCTTATACCTCCTAATCATTCATCCTCCTTATTCCTCCTTTATGTCAAAGATATTCTTCTTGGGAGGATTTTCAAACCCAAAAGGGTTTCCTCACCAAGAATGGGGAAAGGTTCAAGCCATATGGACCTTTCTCCCACCTCAAACCATATGAGGGGATGAGAAGGGACCTTCATGGCTTGACCAACAACCATGAGGTTTGAGAGGGAAATCCCTCTCTCTTCCCCTACATTCTCCAAAACCATCAATCCAAATGATGGTGAAGAGAAAACTATGAAAACCACAAGAACAAGCAAACAACTACATTCACCATACAAATTCACAACACATCATTTCACACACACCATTTCATTGATCAAGCATAGTTAATAAGATAAGCACAACTAAGAAGAAAAAGGTTAAGAATCCTACTTCTACAATGTTTTCCAAGACTCTAAGATTTTCCCTTTGTCCAAGTAAATCTCCAAGCTCCCAAAATTCTCCAAGTTCTCCCCCCCCAAAAAAAAGAGCTAAGAAGACCCCTTCCTTCCCCATGACGAAGAATAAGAAGAGGAACCCAAAAGTTTCCTCGCTAATGGGAAGGTGAAAAGTGTCACCCCCTCTCCTCTCAAGAGTCAAAGATTTCAAAAACAAAAATGTAAGAGTAAACTCAACTTTTAGCCCTTATCCCCCAAAATACTAAAAGCTAAAATAAAACAAAGTGGAGCAACTTTTAACAATTACACACAAATCAACCATCTTACATGGATGGTGACTAAGGAGAGAAAAATGGGAGGCAAACTCCTCAAAACCTTGAAATAAGCCCCCTACCTATTAGGTAGGGTCCAAGGGCCCATTTTCATGCTAAGGTAACTCCCAAACTCAAAAGGGGTCCCTAAAAATGCCCAAAATAACCCAATTTCTGGTTTGGCATGCTTGGGCATAAGGGTAGAGGGTGTGGGGTCCACCCAAAGTTCACATGTGGTCCCCAATCCCTTCTACCACACACACACTTTCCCAAAACCAACACTTAAATTAATATGAGATCATTATACCCCTAAGCTAGTTTACTTAATAAAACACACCCTAAACATAATTAATTTTACAAGACATAATTACATTACAATTGAGGGTTCACCCATGGTGCCCAATTAAATACATCTATTCTAAGGCCTCAAACATTTAGCATGGTTAGGACTCAGCCCATGGGCCACTTGTGCACAATTGCATAGCTGCCCTGAAACCCATGCTCTCCTATACCTGTCACCTGCACACTCATTGCACACATTAACCACATCTGTCCAATATAATAACATCATCTATGCATCACAATTTCAATCAAACTTATAATTCCCTAACATTATTAAACAATTGATAGTGCAATGCATACAATTATTCACATAGTTTTCCACGAATCATCCATAGATAAAATTACAATGACATACACTTAGGCTAGCATGAAAATTACCATTATTAAATCTAGAAAACTATATCATTAATCAAATCGACCACAAGAACCAACATCTAACCAATAGATCTATCATATAACCCTGTTAGTGTCATCAACATCATAAGAAATATATCAATATGTGAATCTAGTCCATTGGCGCTATGCGCCAAAAATGCCATAATGTCCATGAGGATAAAATATCATAGTAAAATGTCCCAAAATCTATAAGTGTCTCAATCAAAACATGTCTATGCATAAAGGAATCAACAAATAACTGGAGCTATAAAAACATGGGCACTACATCCCCTTCTCCTGCAGAATTAGATTTCCTCACGAAAGTCATTGGAAGAGATAGGGATATCTAGCCCTCGGTGGTGTAGCATCCTCCCAAGTGCTCCAAGATGCGTATGGGCTCCAGATATCCACTTTCCTCCATCCTTTACCTATAATTTCGACCAATCCAAAACATGAGAAGCATCAAGTACATATCTACATAGTACAGAAACATGAAAAAAATCATGGGCCCATGCAAGGCATGGTGGCAAAGCTAAAGATAGGTAAATCGGACCAATGACCTCTAAAATATCAAAAGGCCCCACAAAGCAAGGCAATAGCTTAGAAACATTTCCATATCGGATTGGACTCTTATGAGGATGAACCCTCAAGAAGACTTTGTCACCCATTGAGAAGTGACGATCGATCTTCTTGGTGTCCGCATACGCCTTTTGGCGTGCTCTGGCCTGCTCAAGACATTGTCTAATCAGAACAACGTGCTGCTCTAAATCCTGAAGATAAGATGGCCCCAAAATAATCCTGTCATCTATTCTGTCCCAACTCAAAGGTGTCCTGCAAGGTCATCCATATAAAGCCTGATAGGGAGTTATGCCAATGGAGCTATGATAACTTATGTTGTAGGAAAACTCAACTAAATGCAAATAATATTCCCACTTCTTTTGTTGGTCCATCACATACATCCTCAACATGTCCTCAAGAACCTGATTAACTCTCTCTATCTACCCATCTATCTCTAGATGATATGTCGAACTGAAATTAATGTGTACCCAATGCCTCATAAAAAGAAGTCCGAAAAATTGATGCGTAGATGGTGTCTCTCATTGATGATCATCTTCGGGATCCCATGCAATCTAACAATGTCCTCCATGAACACTTTGGCGATGGCCTGTGCATTATAGGTAACCTTGGTTGGCGAGAAATGCACAACCTTGGTCAACTTATCCATAATGACCATAATGGCATCATGAAAATAAGAGGACATAGGAGTCCTACTATGAAATCCATGGAGATCACATCCAATTTCCACTGGGAATGTCATGAGGATATAAGAGTCCTGTGGGATGAGAATGCTCTCGCCTTGACTCTCGACACTCAAGACAACGTGCTACAAAATCTGATATGTCCCAACAAAGACCCGGCCAATAATATAAATCTCTCAAATCGACATGCATCTTCTTCACTCCTAGATGTGCTGCATATGGGGCTCGATGAGCCTCAGTAAGGATGAAACTATGCAGATCACCTGCCTTAGGCACATAAATGTGCCTATGGAACCGAATCAAACCATTAGACTCTAACATGCATCCTGAATATCTACCCTTAAAAGAATCCTGAGAATCTAAAATCTGCTTAGCACCCTCATAAAACTTATCCTCTGGAAGATGCTCAAGTATCCTGCCTCTCAAATCATTGCGCATCAAAGAAGCAAGCACATGCCATCATCTACTAAGTGCATCTGCAACAACATTTTCCTTTCCTTTGATATATTGTACCTCCATGTCATACTCACATAGGAAATCCATCCAACGATGTTGACGAGTGTTGAGGTTTGGCCGAGAGAATATATGTTGTAAGCTACAATGATCCATACTCAAGATGAAAGGTTTACCTAGAAAGAAATGTCACCAACGCATAAGTGCATGAACAATCTGCTCTGAAGCTCTAAGTCGTGAGTAGGACGAGTTAAGCTCATAGTATTTGAGTTTATGCGACTCAAAGGAAATCACCCAATGCTCCTGCATAAGGACTACTCCCAAACCCTCTAGCGATGCATTAGTGCAAACAACAAAATCCTCTGTCGGGTCTGGAACTGCTAAGATAGGTGCCGTGGTTAACCTTTCCTTAAGCAACTTGAAGGCATGCTCACACTTTTCTAACCAATCAAACTTCTTCCCTTTCCTCTAAAGGGAAGTAATAGGGTGAGCAATCCTAGAAAATTCCTGCACAAACCTGTGGTAATACCCTACTAAACCCATGAAACTCCTCACCTCGACTGATGTGGGTGCTGGCCAATCCATGATAGCCTAAATCTTAGAGGGATCTACTAAGATACCCTCACCTAATATGATATGACCCAAGTACTGAATCTCTGTTTGAAAGAAGCTACATTTTTCCAAGTTCCCATATAACTTCTGATCTCTCAAAACCTGAAGTACCTGCCTCAAATGCTCCTCATGTTCCTCCTTGGAATGAGAATAAATCAATATGTCATCAAGGAACACTAAAACAAAGTGATCCAGAAATGTCCTGAATACTCCATTCATGAGGCTCATGAAGACACTTGGGCATTAGTCAAACCAAATGGAACCACTGTGAACTCATAATGCCCGTAACGTGTGTGAAACGTTGTCTTATGAATGTCTGCATCTGAAATGCGCAACTGATGATACCCTGACTTGAGATCGATTTTGGAGAACACTCTAGCTCCCCACGCATCTGATCAAACAAGTCATCAATCCTGGGGAGTGGGTAACGGTTCTTTATTGTGACTTTGTTGAGTTGTATGAAGTCTACACAAAGTCTAGAGAGAACCATCCTTCTTATTCACAAATATAACTGGCGCTCCCTAAGGAGATACACTAGGTCGAATGAGACCCTTCTCTAATAACTCCTCTAACTGAATCTTGATCTCATGAAGCTCTGAATTCATCATCTGATAGGGTGCCCTAGAAATTGGTGTGGAGCCAGCACTAAGTCAATGGTGAAGTCCACCTCCCTACTAGGTGGTAAACCTAGAAGCTCTCCTGGAAACACATCTGCATACTCCCTCAAAACTATGTGATCATCAAGGGGTGAATGCTCCAGTCTTGTCCAAATAATCACTGATAGTGATAGCAAACAACTGGCATCCCTTACGCATGCTCCGCTTTAGTTGCTTAGCTAAGATCATATGCAAGGAAATAGGTCTCTGCATCCCTAAAATCACAACTACACTACCAAGATCATCCTGACACTCAATGACCTTCTTTCTGCAATCCACCTTGGCTCGGTGAGCCTCGAGCCAATCCATACCTAGCACTACCCGATAGGATCCTAAAGGAATAACTCAGAGGTCAAGTGTAGTGGATAAGACTCCCAAGTCAAGTACACAACTCTCCACATATGATTCCACAGTGAGTTTGGCCCCGCAGGCCAACTCAACTCGCCAACTATCCGGTTGCCTAGCCACAACTAGCCCACACTTGTCTACAACAGAAGGAGATACACAAGAATCTGAAGCACCTGAATCAAAAAGTACTAAGAAAAAAATACCCCTGATAGTACCTATTGTCTCAATGACTGTGGCCTAATGCTCAGTCTTGTGGTTGTCAACCACTGCATATACACGATGGGCATGTCCCACATCACCCACTGTCTGCTTGGATCTAGGAGCTCTCTGCATATCCATAGTAGTGGGATTATGCAGACACATACGCACATAATGGTATGGAGCCCCACAAATAAAACATCCTCTTGTACCTCTCTAAGATGGGGTCCCTCCTGTACTTTAGCGAATAACTGAACTCTGTCGGTCCAACCTAGCAGACTTCGCGAGCAGGCGGCAAAGGCCGTGAGTGATGAGTACCTGGCCTCCTATCTCTAGATCCACCAAAACCACCTCTAGATCCACCTTGCTGAAAACTTTGAGTCTATCTACCCCTCTGATGTTGGTGTCCCTGATGTTGTGTTTGCTGTGATGGGTGTGGAGGAGCTCTCGATGCTACTGGAGAAGACCAGAATCCTCCTCTAGGGGGTGGTACTGCTCCCCGTGCCCTCTGACTTTAGAATGCCTGAATCCTATCCTAGAACTTGCTCTTGTTTCTATCTTGGTGCTCTTGTGCCTTGGTCCTATTCTCCTTAGCCAAGTAGGCCTTCTCAATGGCCTTCTCGAGCGTGGGAGGAGATAACATCCTAACAGCTCCTGCTATATCTGCATTCAAGCCCCGAATGAACCTGTTTACCTACAACTTCTCATCTTGTAGGTAGTCTACATACTGCAAGAGATCCAAGAACCTGCTCTCATATTGTGCCATTGTGTCGAGCTCATTGTCATAAGTTGTGAAACTCATTGATCCTCTTCTACACAAAGTGCTCGACATATACTTGGGCCCCGAACCGCTCCTTAAACAACTCCCATATCACTGTATCTCGATTCAAATGGAGCTTCCGCTCCTAATTCCTCCACCAAACACCTATTGTGTCTCAAAGAAGGTGTATGATGAACCTAGCTTTGACATTGCTTTCATGAGAGTGCAAGCCAAAGTAGCTATCTGGGCTAAGGAGCCAGGAATCTGCCCCAAAGCCATCTGTCGAACTAGTAAATGTAGGTGGCTGAAGGTGAAGAAGGTCTCGAGACACATTTCCTGTGTCTCTATCCTGGCGATGTGGTCTAATAAGTGAAAGAGGTCACCTATCTCCAAATGGTCCCTCAAAGCTGTGCGAGCGGATGTGACGAAATGAGGCCACCCTCTCGCCAAGGATGGAAGGGCTGCATGACCTCTCTCATCTCAGAATGTCATGCTCAGGTGGCTCTAGATGTGTGTCCTCTCCAATCAACTCCTCATCTCCCAACTGAATGTTCTCCTCTCTCGTCTCTGCGATGGGGAAGACACTCATGTACGACGCCTATTAGCTCTGTAGGGTTTCTAATATCTCGAGGCCCAAAATTGGGGGCGATGGCTCTCATGTAGATGCACTTTGCGCGCCCGAAACTTGAACCGACGTCCCCTCTTGGGTGCCATCCTCAACCCAAGATAAAAAATATATTTTAAAAAAACCCTTTTTTAAAAAAATTTATTTTATTTTATTTTTTTTTTTTTAAAGTAACCCGTAGTTAAAGATATTCTTATTAAGTCAACCCGATTTAAGTAATAAATTAATTAGGCAACATAGTTACTCCCCACTTTATATTTAATTTGTCTTCCCTTATAATTAAAATTTACAAACACCCCTCTTAAAATTATTTCCCATTCACACTAAAACTTTAGGTTTGCATGATTAAATTGTGGCCCTAGGATCAAATGTTTCTTAGCCCTTGATAAAAAATTTGCCCTATGAAAACCCTAAAATTTTCCCTAAATATCTCTATGTTGTTTTTATTTTCTTTTTCATTCCTTTGTTCATTCTTTTGTTTCTTCTTCTATTCTATTTCTCTTATTTTGTTTTCTTTGTTCCTCTTGTGCAGGTGGAGGAGCTACGAAGGTTGGCTCCATGGAATTTTTTTTTTTGAAGAAGGAGAAGGATCTCCATTCTCTATTATTATTATTATTTTTGGTGCATGGAAGGAGGTATATGTAAAAAAATGGTGACCAAGAGGGCGCGGCTATATCTAGCCACATTTCTCTTTTTTTGGTCATATCTATTTTATTTATTTTGTTGTTTTGCTTGGGGGCGTGGGGCGGGGTGCGGGGTGCGCGGGTGCGCAGAGGGGTAGGGGCGCGGGGCGGGTACGGACAATGCGCGAGGGTGGGGAGTCGTTTGGGGGTGTGGGGTCTGTGGCAAGGGAGGTTGGGGAGTCCAAGGTTTGGGGAGCGAGGAATGGTCGGGGTTACGTGGGGTAGGGGACAGGGTTCCAGGGGTGGGGCAGCAGGAGGTTTGGGGTTTATGGGGGTTCACCCCCGCCAACACAGAGTTCTTTTTTTCCTTATTTTTATATATTTTTTAATATGTTTCGTGTGTGTGTGTGTGTGTGTGTAAAACTAAATTTTTTTATTTGTTTTATTATATTTTATTTCATTTTTTTAATAGATAAATAAAAACCACCACATATATATATACATTTTTTTGAATCCATATATATGATTTAATATATATATATATATATATATAAAATATATTTATTACATAATATATATATATATATATTTTATATATTATATAATAGCTATACTATATGTTGAAACAAAATCGGTATACACATAAATATATATTATTATGTATATATTTTTAAATCTTTCTTCTTTAATAGAATGTATTTACTCAAATAAAACTATATTTACAATTTATTTTTATTTTTATTTTTATTTTTTTAGGGAAGAGCACATATTCTAAACTGGTTTTCTTAATAAAATCAACTATTTAGTATCACATACAAGAATCAACAAATCTAATTTTATTTAAATAGTGCTACAAAAATTTCAAGAAGAGATATATGGCAAATAGGATAATTGTTTTCATTCAATGTCAATCCCACTCTTCATGTAACACTAACTTTTCTACAATGCAAAATAGCTAAATAATTAATGCAGATTTCTACAAGAGGGAGATCCAACAACAATAAAAAAAAGTAGATTTTTTTCTAACAAGGCAATAAGATAACTAAAACAGAAATTACCCAAAGAGTCCGTGTGTTTGAACCATGGCTCTGATACCAAAATGTAGTGCCATCAAATTTTTTTCCCATTTTTAAAGAAAACACCATAAATTTTCAGATTTAATATGTAATGCACAAATATATTTTACATATTTCTAAACAACAATTTCTTCCAAATGAAGACATTGAAATAAAAAAAAAATCATGGTTTCATTATGATCTCAAATGATAATCTTACAAGATTCTTGCAACAATAAAATAAAAAATTTCTTAGTAATGACTAATGTTTTCAAGAAACAATAAGTACAAAAATGGGTATTTACAAGAGTATGAAACTTCACAAAGCCACATTTATTTACAAAATGAAGGTAATTCCCTCAAAAGATGAGGATGACCAAGATGGCAAGAGGCTCCAACTATCTCCAACTTGAGTGTTCTTCCAAGGATGCTGAAATAAGAGACAAGGCTTGTTTACCACCCAACCAATAGGCATCATCACATGCCTTTCCATGGTTGGAAGCCATGCTAGCCTCCCTCAATCCCATGGGAGAGAGGAAAAAACTTCCACAATGTGCACAATAATAATGGGGATAAAACACAACAAGAATACATAAGACCATTTAACCACTAGACATATAACACATGATAAATCAACAACATGAGGATAACAAGGTCAACCTCACAAGGGGGAAGAGAAGAAGTAGGATGCCCAAATCAAAGATGTCCAACCATAGGAGCACCAAAAACATGTTTACAAAAATCCTTATACCTCCTAAACATTCATCCTCCTTATTCCTCCTTTATGTCAAAGAAATCCTTCTTTGGAGGATTTTCAAACCCAAAAGGGTTTCCTCACAAAGAATGGGGAAAGGTTCAAGCCATATGGACCTTTCTCCCACCTCAAACCATATGAGGGGATGAGAAGGGACCTTCATGGCTTGACCAACAACCATGAGGTTTGAGAGGGAAATCCCTCTCTCTTCCCCTACATTCTCCAAAACCATCAATCCAAATGATGGTGGAGAGAAAACAACAAAAACCACAAGAACAAGCAAACAATTACATTCACCATACAACTTCACAACACGTCATTTCACACACACCATTTCATTAATCAAGCATAGTTAATAAGATAAGTGCAACTAAGAAGAAAAAGGTTAAGAATCCTACCTCTACAATGCTTTCCAAGACTCTTAAGTTTTTCCCTTTGTCCAAGAAAATCTCAAGGATCCCAAAATTCTCCAAGTTCTCCCCAAAAAAAAAAATGAGCTAAGAAGACCCCTTCCTTCCCCATGACAAAGAATAAGAAGAGGAACCCAAAAGTTTCCTTGCCAATGGGAAGGTGAAAAGTGTCACCCCCTCTCCGCTCAAGAGTCAAAGATTCAAAAACCAAAAAGTAAGAGTAAACTCACCTTTTAGCCCTTATCCCCCAAAATACTAAAAACCAAAATAAAACAAAGTGGAGCAACTTTTAATAATTACACACGAATCAACCATCTTATATGGATGGTGACTAAGGAGGGTAAAATGGGAGGGAAATGTACATACCCAAAATTGTAAGGTATTGTCTACTTTAACAAAGTGTAACAAGTGCCCCAATGATGATATAGGTCTCCTCGCAAGGTGTTCAGGATCTAGAAAAGCCCTTGGAGTATGTGTTAACATCCCGCATGCCCCGCTTAGCCCCCGCGTCCTTTGTTTTCCCCTTTTTTCTCTTTTCTTGGCCTTTTGCCCTTCAGTTAGGAAACCGCCACCCTGCCTGGGTGGCGGTCTCATGACCACCGCCCTGATCAGGGCGGCGGTCCTGTAACCACCGCCCTGCTTAGAGCGGTGGTCCTACACACATTTTCCAGAAAGCGCTTTGACGCAACTCACGTAAAATATCAATGTTTCACCAGCTTTCCTTGCCGACTTGGGCTTGCATTTATGTTTTTGGTCCCCTGGAATAGTGTTTGGCCATTGTTTATGGTTTTTAGAGTTCAGTTTGGTTTTGATCTTTGGGTGAATGAAAGCTATAAATAAATGGTTTGTGCACAAGCAAATGGTCTGCCCCTCATTCACTTTCAAGCTCTCATTTTCATAGTTCAGTCTTTTGTTCTGTTTAGAGCCATAGTTTTAATTCTTTGCATGCTTATTTAGCATTGTCCAACTGTTGGTAAGCCACATATCCAGCTTGTGCAAATGGTGTTGTTGTTTTATCCAATCCATTGGAGTAGAATAGCTTAGGAAGCCATTAAAGTTGCAGGTTTTGCTCTTCAAATAGGATAGTTTCAGGTTCTAGTCACTTTATGTTGCATGACTCACAATAAAATCCCGCTAGGAATTGCATAAGCCAAGCTTTGTACTCTTGCGCTATCCCTCTCCTACTCGCATTTTCAGTCTGCATTCTGAGCTGTCCTTGTCCCAATATCTATTTCTGTCGATGCTAGCATTACACGCTTTTCTAGATCCACGTGAACATGAAAGAATGAGGAGATCACACTGAGGGGACAAGATCACATACACCATCGGATTCGCCACTGTTCTGTGGAATCCAGGTTCTAGCTTTCAAAGTTTTAGTTAGAATCATATCAAATAAAGTAGTTAAAATTGCTTCATTTCAGTAGATTCTATTCTCGATATTGCCAGGGAAGCTGTGGGGATTGATAGTTTCTGAGAAACTATGATTCACTCTTCACTTCTGAGGTAGGATCGAGAATCTCACAAATAGATCAAGCAAGTTATTTCATTATTTAGAATAAGTCTACAAATCACACAGGCAAATAACTACACTCGGTTATCTTGTTTGTTTTAAATTGTTATTTAGTTGTTATTTCTAGATACATTTAAATAGCTGCTTTTCTTCTCATAAAGTTAAATGCAAAAATAGAAGTTATATATGTTTTAGTTTTATTCCACGTAGTTAGAATTTGCTTTGTTACAGTTAGATTTACAGTTTATTTTGTATGACAATCACGGGACCTCGGGAGCCCAGGGAATACATATTTGAGCCAATCGTGCCTCAACCAAATCTCATCATAGAAATAGTTGACATAGACCAAAATCTCAGAATACAAGTCTTCCAAACAACAACAGATTTACAACTGATCAGTTCTCAGTTGAGAGGGTTAAATATAGAAGACGACCAAGCACACACATTTTGGTCAAATCAACCAAACTACAGATTACCCTAGGCAAACATTCGCATGACTATAGAGGGGTTCGAAAGAGAACAAAGATTTGGTTGTGATCCTTTGGTCCCACAGCCAGGTGCAGGAGACACTCTCACAGACATAGATACTAGTTTAAGGATCCAGGTTGCACGAATGCCTGTGAGATATTATGAGAAAATCACGCAGTTGTTGGTCCTAAACATAGAAGCTAAGAAAGCATATGATTACTGGATACTAGGAATTAGGACTTGATTTCGTATATGACAATAACAGACCGCAACAACCAAGAGTCTACGATTGTGACCCACAAGTCCCACAGCCTAACGAATCCATAAGTCAATCGATATATAACACACGGCCTACGCACACTAGTATTCCAATCCACTCCACTTCCACCCATCATCATCGAACAATTGTTCTTACTAGATATAGCGGCTAACGAAGCTAGATAATTCTGGACTAGGCCGAGAATTGTTCATAGAGTCAATTGTTTCCACAATCCACCATATGACCTTATTTGGAGACATACACGAAACTATCCCAGGTCATTTCCCACGTATTCCACAACCCATAGATCGAATCACGCCAGAGCTCGATATTGATTGGAGCCTTCGAGCAGTCATCCTTGTTGATCGATCTATCACACCAGTCCAAGTTAGAAGGGCCTTCTTTGCCTTAGATTCGCAAATTCCATTAGTACGTATCGAAGACATTAGATTGCCTAACTAGTTTGTCTACATCCCACGCATATTCCATCCCCACCGGCTGTCTTGGCACGACCTCGGAGGTCGGGTACGCGGAAGAGTTACTTGTAGATTCCCACGCTTGCTTGTCACTTTTTCGGCGTACAAAATTGGTGAACCCGACGTGAAGCAAACAAAATTAGTGAAGTTGACGTAAACTTCCTACTTTCTCGTCGAGTCATAGTATCACGTTTTCTTTCACAAATCACCTTCGCTCCTTCCCATTATTCTACGGGTATTCATATACCCCGAATATGTCGATTTGATGCGTATGGGAGACCCTCTTGGGTTTTGAGGCATACTACGCCCAAATGTAATAGGTAATCATCACCCTCACTCTCGGTATGGAGCAACAACTATTCAACTAATCACCACAACACAAACCCCAAGAAATAGATATAAATCATCTTTTCAAATGGGGGAGTTAGATCAACCCCCTTGAACGCAACAAACAGAGCCTTTAGGCTTGAACAATATGACGTTTACTAGAGAATCTGGTTCATCTCCTCAGATGCTACTTAGACCACAAATTAGTAGACAATCAGACCCATACCTGGTCTTAGATGATGAACAGACAATACATTATCCTAGGGGTGAACAACGCTCCCGGGGTATGTACCCACCTATAGGAGGTTTACAAATACAACCCGAGATCTCTTTCCAAGAAAATACCTCTATTCCACTGCATATAGGAAATACTCTCGGAGAAACTTGGAAAGATAACAATCAGTTTATAGCAGGATATCACATGCCTATACAACACTAGGGTATACAACAAACGCCGCTTAGGAAAAGCACCGTGACTTCACCAAATGAAGTCATTTCAACATTAGTAGAAAAAGTGAGAGGGTTAGAACTTGCTCAAGCAAGTCAAAATCCTCAGTTCATGCAAGCAGGAAGTTCCAATCCTCCATATCACTCTAGCCAAGTAGATCTCCTCACAAGAATAGGCACGTTAGGCATGCCTCCTTAGTATCCACAACAAACGCCAACAAGGCCTATCATCTCTAACATTATTTCTCCCGGTCTAGTATCAAAGAACCCATTACTAGACAATATCCCGTCATACTTAAACATGTACTCCAAATCACCACAGGGAGATATGTTCTCCTCTCTAGCCCTTTTTCTCAAACGCAGGGACTTCCCTATGTCCCCGCCAATGCATACATTGTGCCATACCAACAACCCATCCCACCACCACTCCCTCAACAACCACCATCAATGGTCGAAAACTATGCGATAGGGACTTATTCAGAATATCTGAAGGAACCCTTAGACTTCACCATACGAAGCATCATGCTTCCAAGACCTCTTCCCGATTTACCCAAGTACAAAGGCAAGGGAGATCCAAACGCGCATATCAAAGCTTACGCTACAGCCATACGTGAATTACTCCCTTGGGATGGGGTTGTTGCTAAAATATTCCCCAAAACCTTGGAAGGCATTGCTCTCGACTGGTATTATAGAATACCTGAAGCCTCCATCCATTCATTTAAACAGCTCGTATCAGAATTCATTAAGGCATTCGACATGAACAAACTGTTGAGAACAGGAATCAGGGAATTCTTGCACATCAAACAAGAACACAACGAATTTGTCACCCATTTCATCCAAAGGTGGCGTACAGTTCTTTATTCTTCAGCAAGTGCTCCAAACATGGATCAGATGGAACTATGTGATTTATTCCTTCATTCTCTCAGCAGAGAGGTAAAGGAAGAAGTCCATAAGTTCTTGCTAAGAACTTACGATGAAGTACTTGAGAGCGCTCTTCGAATAGACCAAGCAGCGATAGATAGTGGCCATAAAACATATGGAGCAAACGGGAGGTTAATCACCCCCAATCAGAACACTACAAATTATCCCACTACCACAAATGTCAACCAAGGACCCAAAATCCTTAACAAAAATCGGGGTGTAACAATGGATGGAGTAACAGACCAGCCCAAAAAGTTAAATGTTGTCAATACTCCATCACAAAAAAACAACCAACGAAACAACAACTTTACCCCGACAATCAATACAGTGGATTTTAACCATCCACAACAACAACAACAATGGCGAAATCCTATACAAGGGCCAAGCCAAAACTCATTTGGTTATCAAAACCAAAGCCAGAAACAAAAAATGCAAAATTTTAATCCTAATAGATAATAGTTTGATCAGAATTTTAGGCCACAATATACACCAAACCAACAAAACAGAATTAAAATACCAATTCTTATTGTGGTTTCCACAAAATTCAGGGTCATGATACTAGAATGTGTCGTGACTACAATAAATTCATGCAACGTTTACCAGAAGAACAAAGACAGTTCTTCACAGATTTGTTTTTGGCAGATCCCGTGTCATCACCACCAAATATGCTCGTAGGGGAAGTTTCCCCTCAGAATGCTCCTCTCAAGATCTTTAACAATCCACTCCCAAATCATGATAACAACAGTGAATCCAACTGGAACAAACAAAAGTGCAATGACAGGAAATAATGATCATGAAGCCTCGACTTCACTAAATCCATCAGTTGTGCCACAGTTAGGAAGTCAACCGAGACCCAAGATAGTCAGTTTGGTAGAATTAGACGTTGAAATACCTATCAAAGCTATAACAAGAACACGAGAATATTTCTCTCAACCGAGCCCAAGTCATCTGCCAGAAACAGATAAGAGTCAACAAATAGTAGAAAAACCCGTGGGTGCCTATGATTTAATTAGTGACCTAACAAAGACCTTCTCACACATTTCATTTTTGGATTTACTAAAGAACTCTCCTCCTCACAGAGCTACTCTTTTAGAAGCATTAGGTCTAGGTCATCTAATTAACATCACTCCACCTCCTGAAACACAAGTAAATCACGTAGATTTTGATATCCACCCTCCGGGGCAGCCGGACAAGGATGTCGAATTCATATTTGAAATAAGTAAAATGCCCACAGATGCTGAGATCACCCGCCGAGGTGATCCAGCCTTACACTTACAAGTATGGGTTTATAATAACTATGTAAAATGGGCAATGGTTGACAATGGGGCTGCAGTTAACATAGTCCCTTTCTCTTTCCTCCAAAAACTAGGATATGGGGAAACAAACTGTTCCACCACTCGAAATACATTGAGAGGCTATGATAGCGTTAAAGCCACTTCATAGGAACTATAATACTTCGGTCACCTTAGGACCCAAAACAATCCTGACTGAGTTTTATATTATAGATCGGGAAACTAATTATAATATGATACTCGGCCGACCATGGATACACCGAATGAAGGCAATCCCTTCTACATTATTCCAAGAAGTAAGATTCTTGCATCTAGGAAAGGTATTTGTAGCCAAAGGCGATCCAAAACCTTTCGATTTGCACCTAGCTGATTTAAAGAAAAGACCAGGTGTGCACTCA
Source organism: Taxus wallichiana var. yunnanensis (assembly GCA_018340775.1). Classification (NCBI taxonomy): domain Eukaryota; kingdom Viridiplantae; phylum Streptophyta; class Pinopsida; order Cupressales; family Taxaceae; genus Taxus; species Taxus wallichiana. The sequence goes on from CM031236.1 coordinate 415,964,461, forward strand.
GAATTTGAACTTCCAACAAACCAACTTAATAAACCCACTGACCCAAAACCAGAGGAGAAGTTGGTACCTACAACGGATCTTGAAACTATCAGCATAGCCAAAACAACCCCAACCCCCAACGATAAAGCTAAAGAAACGGTATCGTTAGGGACTACTGCAAAAATCGTTGAGTTAATAGAACAAGATTCACCAATGTTCTTACCATTTGATTCAGTAGGCATAGGATATTCCCTAGGTGTTGGTTCCCTTCCAGTAGAGGACCTCTACATGGTAGAAGTAGAGTGCACAAATGCAGCAGATGCCCCAACATCTATACTCCCGGCTAAGTATTGGACTCTCCATTTCGACGGAGCTAAATGCCATTATGGAGTGGGGGCAGGTATAATTCTTACTTCACCCGAGGAGAAAGTCCTACCATTCACCTTTAAGTTAAACTTTGAATGCACAAACAACGGCGCCAGTACGAATCCCTCCTCCTTGGCCTCACCTTAGCCAAGAGAATTGGTGTTAACAACATCAGAGTCTTAGGAGACTCACAATTAGTGGTAAACCAAGTTTCTAAGGTATACAAAACCAAAGCCGAACACTTGCAACTTTACAAAAATGTTGTATTAAATTTAAGCAAGGCATTTAACTTCATATCCATTGAAGCAATCCCGCGAGAGAAAAATCTTCTCGCCGATTCAATAGCAACTTCAGCATCACGTTTTACTCCAAGCAATGAGTTAGAAGATACCCAGTTCACGGTGTCCATTCGTGATGAACCATTGATAAAAATAATGACAAATCCTCTTTCAAGCGAAAGTGAATCTACCATCCTAGACCGTATTGATAGTGATGCGGCTACTTTGGATTACTTAAACACCTATGCAGCACTACATCTCTCCTATCATATGCTAGATTTATCCCTAATACCACACTCGTCTTCCCACTTCGGAAATCCCATGATGGATCTCCCCTCACAAATAGAACCTAGCATATACGCAGTAGAAAATGGGGATGATTTGGATTTACCTCCAGCACCACCTAAGTTCGAAGAGGGTAACGCCTCTTTGATCGAAGAAACAATCTATGTCAACATCGAGACATATGACAAACCAAAAATCTTGAAATTAGGATCATCCTTAACCCTAGAAGAAGTGGAAATACATACGCGGATCCTCAAAGAACATCAGAAGGTGTTTGCATTTAATTATAAGGAAATGACAGGAGTTGCACCCCACATTGCGGTGCACAACCTCGTCACTAAATCAGATGCAAAGCCAGTTAAGCAAAAATCAAGACCTATGAAACCCAAAGTAGCTCTCATGGTAAAGGAAGAGGTAATAAAACTCCTTCAGGTAGGATTCATCAAGCCAATCGACTACTCCCAATGGGTATCTAATATCGTCCCCGTTCTCAAGAAGAATGGGAAGATACGCATCTGCATAGATTTTCAAGACATCAACAAAGCATGTCCTAAGGATGACTTCCCGTTGCCATCTATTGATGTCATTGTTGATGCAACAGCTGGGTTTGAGCTTTTGTCTCTCATGGAAGGATTCTCAGGATATAATCAAATCAGAATATCTGAGCAAGATCAAGCTAAAACGACGTTTATAACTCCTTGGGGAACCTATTGCTATGCTGTTATGCCATTCGGTCTCAAAAACGCTAGTGCTACGTACCAGCGGGCTATGACATACATATTTCACGATCTAATTCATAAAATCATGGAATCTTACGTAGATGACTTATTGGCTAAAGCCAAGAAGCATTGTGACCATCCCGAAGTACTCCGCATCATTATTTCACGTCTAATAGAATACAAAGTCATGCTAAACCTAGAGAAATGTGTCTTTGGTGTAACGGGAGGGAAGCTCCTAGGTTATATCATATCGTCACGAGGGATAGATGTTGACCCAACCAAAATCTGGGCTGTCCTCGAAATGGTTCCACCTTCAAATGAATCTGGAGTCAGGTCATTCCTCGGAAAGCTGGGTGCAATCCGAAGATTCATCCTGGACTTAAGCTTCATCGTTCATCCAATCAACAATTTACTCAAGAAAGACTATAGCATTGATTGGACCAAAGACTGCAATGAAGCCTTTGATGTAGTTAAGCGCTTCCTTTTATCACCACCTACGCTAATGCCACCTAAGCTAGATCGCCCGTTAATTCTATATTCACGAGCTACCAATGTCTCGCTGGCCTGTATGTTGGCCCAAGAAGACGATAACAAGAGAGAACGCATGATTTATTTCATCACCGAATGCTGCTCGACTATGAAACATGCTATACACAGGAGAATGAGAATTCCTTGCCATAGTCTTTGCTACTAAATGCCTAAGACATTATATGTTGAATCAAGAAATGAGGGTCATGGTAAAAACGGACCATTTACGGACTTTCCTCACACAAGGGTCATTGTCTAAAAAGGCTGGACGTTTTATAACCTTAATGGGAGAATTCGAATTAACATTTGTAAATCAAAAGTCAGTTAAGGGACAAATTATTGCGGATTGGTTAGCTGACAACCCATTAAACAGAGGTGATTCAGTAGATTTAGAATTTCTAGATGAGTGCGTATACTACATCAAAGCCCGACCCTCTATCTCTGAGTGTCTTTGGTACACTAATATCATTAATTATATCATGGACCATACGTACCCAGAAGGAGTTACACCACAACAAAGAAGGTAGTTACGCATAATCGTAGCTAAATACGTCATTATAGAGCAGGTGCTCTATCGGAAAGCATTCGATGGAATGCTCCTAATATGTGTCGACACAGAAGAATCCAAGAAGATTATCCATGAATCTCATAACGGAATATGTGGAGGCCACTTCGGTGGCCACACCACTGCTCGAAAAATACATGGAATGGGCTATTTCTGGCCCACTCTAGAACATGATGCGATAGAGTTTGTACGCAGGTGTCATAAGTGCCAAGAATTCTCCCATGAGATCCACATGCCAGCACAAGCTCTACAACCAATCGCTACTCCATGGCCCTTTTCTACATGGGGTCTAGACTTAATAGGGAAATTCTCTCCCTCATCCACAGATGGCCATAATTTTATAATCACGGCCACTAAATATTTTACCAAATGGGTAGAGGCTATGCCTCTTACCACTGTACCTGGTTCTGTAATCACCAAGTTCATTTTGAACCAAATCATTTGCAGGTACGGTATCCCACAAATCATTATCTCCGATAATGGAACTTCTTTTAAAAATGAAGAGGTTCGTGAACTATGCAATAAATTTAAGATAAGCCATCATACGGCTTCCTTGTATTATCCCCAAGCCAATGGACAGGCTAAAGTGACAAACAAGACACTGAAAGCCATTCTCCTTAAAACGGTGAAAGAAAACAAACGAGATTGGCATTTGAAGTTATATCCGGCCTTGTGGGCCCACCGAACCTCAATAAGAACACCAACGGGAGCAACTCCTTTCTTGCTGGTATTTGGGGCAGAAGTAGTTCTCCTGCTTGAGGTCGAAATACCCAGTCTCCGCATTTCACTACAAGGGATTCTGGATGAAGACGCTTACAGAGAAGCACGTATTTCCCAACTAGAAATCCTAGATGAAACTAGGTTAGATGTTGAACAATGGCATAGAGCTTATGTTGACCGAATGTGCCGGCAGTATAACAAGAAGGTCTATGAACGTGACATATACGAAGGTGATCTAGTTCTAAGGCTAGACAGTGGATCGACAAGAAGACCGGCGAAGGAAGGAAATTCTAGCCCAAATGGTTGGGCCCATACCGAGTCATGAAGGACTATGGAAATGGTGCTTACCTCTTATGTACGCTAGAAGGTGAGGAATTTGGCAAAACAGTCAATTCCCTGCACCTCAAGCGGTTCTACGCATAAGCAACTAGCACTACTTGTATAATTATCTACATTGCATTTTCATATAGATTAAGATCATTTTGTCTGCTTGTTTCTTACATAAATTGTGATCAAGGAATCTATTCTCAAAGCAATTCACTACAAAATCATGATGTTTTTGGCATAAATCTCTTTAATCATACCTCTCCATCTTCATATATCATCGAATCATCTCGGAATCTTTTATCAAATAAAGTCAAACATGATAAAGTCTTAACAAGAACCATACCAAGATCTGCAAGTTTATTCTCGCTTTGATTTCTTCTTAGGATAGGTGTCTTGCCTATGGTCTATTCTAGAAGCTTCATGGTGTCACATCTATCCCATATATATATCTCTTTGGAAATAAGCACATACTGACATTTTACTCAAGAAAACAAGTCAACAAGTGATTAAACAAAAAATTTAATTTTACACATTTCCTTGCCCCACCAACCTTCGGTGATGAGCTTACATCTCTTACTAGTGACGTAGGGTTGGGAAAGGATGGAAATTCCCTTACTCACCTATACCTTGCCCACGGTGATAAACCCACGCTTCTTACTAGTAGCATGGGGCAAAGTACAGGGGGTCCTCTTGACAAAGCAAATGTTAAAAGTCATAAACAAATAATTCAAACTCTGAAACTTTGAGTCAAAAAAAAATGAATCAGATGTGCAAAATCCCAAAAGAATTAAAATCCTAAAAACCAAGATCTTTTCTACTATGTGGCCATCTATGGGTCTAAGTCTGGATAAACCACAAAGCAAGTGCATTCTAAACTATGAAGTCATTTGGGTAGAGTAAGCTTGTAGCTTCCAATTTGGTTCCACCAAAGCTTTGTCTCTTTTATCACTATCTGTTTCACCACATTTCATAACTTGCGCCATTCTTGAGTCTCGGTGATGAGCCCTCGCATCTTACTAGTTGTGTGGAGTTAGGAATGGGGCAAATTAATCTGTTCATCGTACTAGTTATATTCATCACTCTGCAAAACAAACATGAGGTATCCAAATTGCTCACAGAAGCTAAGATTCAAAATCACAATATATCTACAGTATCATGTATCAACATCATGAAACACAAAAAGAAAGCAAACATTTGCATCATCTGTTCTCCATTGCATACATTCTAAAAAGCATATAAACATACATCGTAGTATACACAAGGAAACTGGAAATAGAAAGGAAAACATGAGTGCCAAGCTTTTAATCCAAAACGAATGCATATATATAAATAATCAATGTTTATGTACAATGCCATCATGCTCTAAGCATGGTCAAAACGCTCAAAGAGCCCATGATATACAAAGAATATATAATACAAAATACATGAGAGCCAAATGGCTTCTCAATCCCTGCGAGACCCTCTCAAGGTGCACGCCCATGCCTAGGACTCCGGCTACGCCGGCGCTCTGAATGTATGGAGGGCTCAGGGTCCCGAGGGGCAGCCGCGGTCTCACCATGAGAATGGCTCCTCATGAGGTGCTCAGCCATCCTGTAGCCCACTAACTTTGTGCGGAGGGTCGACACCATCCTGGCCACGTGCCAAACGGGAGTGAAGACATTGGTATGTCTACCAGCTGCTGAGGGCTCCCTAGCATCTACGGACAGCTCCACGCGGGTCCTATCCATGGGGATCATCAGGGAATCGGTACATACCTTGTGGATCAAATCCCGCCACTCGTCAACAATCTCTGCAAACAAAGGAGAAAAACAAATTAGAAACCAAGCAAGAGGCTAAAAGATACAACAATAGCAATTAAGGAGAGCCTACATATAAACATTAAAAGGGAGAAAGGGTAACTTACTCAGATCACCAGGCCTCCAAGATGGGTCGCTGGGACTAGCACCCACCGCAGATGCCGCTGCCGACTGAGGGGCTGCTCCTGTGGCAGGAGCAATGTGTCACCCTGCAACGGACTCATCCTCTCCACCATGGCCCTGGGAGAGTGGCTCCTCTGAAACTAGAGTCACCCTCTCTATGCTCTGCTCAGCCCTCTCTGCCTACATAATGTCCTAAGTGTCATGCCACTCAGGATCACTGTCATCAGTCTCCTCCTCTGACCCTCCCTCTGTGAGCTCCTTAGAGTTAGATTCAATATCTATGGGGTCATCGCTACTATGAGCAGGACCCACAGCAATTTAAAGCAAAGGTGCCCGAGGCGCACCGGCTCTCCCTCTAGCGCGAACTATCCTCCAGGCTGCAATAGGAATGCCAAGAGTAATCATTATCCAACCTCGGCCTCTAGGCCCCCCTCTGGCCTCGCGAACTGATCTATAAACTGGTGCCACTGGGGGAAGCATACCCGCATATGGAAGACCAAATGGCGAGGAACCCAGCCGAAAGGATGTACCTCCACTCGTCCCACTGATCGATGAGCTACCCTATGGTGGAGCAGAGATCATGGTAAGAGTCTCCTCGCCCCTTATGCTGGCCATAGCCGGGTACGATGTCGCCTCCATGTCTACAGTAGTAAGGGAGGCAATCGGCGATGAGGTGCTCGAGCACCGACATGTCCATCCATCCGGCTGCCCTCACAACCCCGAGAATCTACCACCTCCACACCCCGCCATAAGGGATAAAATGCTCATACACCCAACTCATAACTAGAGTTGGCTAGCTCAATGATCGTCCCTCGTAAACGGACCACCCTATATAGATCATGGTAGGTGGTCCCCAGAATATCTGCACCTCAGGCATATATCTAGCCATGCCCCTCTATCTGTGTAATGATGGGGGCCCAGCAATATAACAACGTGTCCCCTCCCTTGTCCTCAATCAATCTTGAGGCAAGGATCCCCATGATGGCCTGTCGAAATACGGGAATAGGAAAATAAGGAATGGATCGAACTCTCACCCCCTTCTTCAACCCCGTGGAGATGGCTGCATCTCCCATATAAGCTGCCCACTATGCAATCTGTGCCCGTGAGCCTGTTGTCTCTAATGTAAGTTGCCTCCCGATGATCGGGACCCCCAGAATGCGGTAGAAATCTTCTAATGTGATGGTCCACTCACCACGGACCCTTAGTAGTCGGAAGGTGTTCCGATCTGCATCCCAGTAAGAGAATAAGTCACAAAGGATGTGACTAGATGGTGCAACATGGGGCACGCGTGATATGCGCAGTATACCAGCCCTCTGAAGTGTGTCCTCCTCATCCTGTGAGAGGGCATCCAGTACCCCTGAGAGCCAATCACACTCTCTCTCTCTCTGCTCCATCTAATGTACTCCTCTCTCACCTGCATACACCCAAAAACACACAAAACAGAGCAAGTTAATATCTGAACAATACCGAGAGAGTCATAAAAACACGTAGAAAGGCTAAAAATACAAGTGCAATCTCAAATATAAGTTCCTTTTGCATTCTGTGCAAAACCGCCACCCTGAGCAGGGAGGTGGTTTTGTAACCGCCGCCTTAAAGGCGGTGGTCGTGTAACCATCGGCTTTGAGCAAGGCAAGAGTTTGTGTAACCGCCGCCCTGGCTAGGGCGGCGGTCGTGGTCCGAAAACCCACGCGGGTTTTTAATCTAAAAACACCTAAAAAGTCCCAAAAATGACCATTTAACCTAAAAACGGAGCCTACCCAGTAGGCGCCCCCCCTAGATGGACCTTTTAACACTAGCATTTTCAAAAATGACCCCCCCATTACAACAAATTTAGCATTTCAAATTTAAAGGGGGAAAAACACAAAATTGAAGAAAACCAACCTGTGATCTAGCAGGGTGGTGTTCCGCACGTGGAGGCATGATCATGATCTCGCTACGGATGTTTTGACTCTACTCATGCAAGAAACCGTCACCGTGGGTCCCAGAGCTAAAAAAATCAAATCAAATCACACAAATGAATAGGAAAATGGGCCCACTTTCATATATATAGCACTCTGTTTCATTTTAAAATGATTTTTCACAGGTTTGGAGCGCTGATGGAGGTAAGTTCCTATCCCCGCACGAATGGTACATTCTCATTCCCTGTTATTCTTAGCGTTTATTTTTCGAACTATTGTATCTATCTGCACTTGAGTTCTCTCTTCATTTTGCAGGTAGCGGGAATTTCAGATGGCGTCATTTCAACACACGGACGTGTCAGGTATAACTTCTAACTTCCCATTTTGGGACTGCCATACTCGGACCCACCGTTTTACGCCTCTTCATGGCTAAAACGCTTCTCCGAGGGGGCAATATGTACGTACCCAAAATTGTAAGGTACTGTACTGTTGCTGCAAGTGTAACAAGTGCCCCAATGATGATACAGGTCTCCTCGCAAGGTGTTCGGGATCCGGAAAAGCCCTCGAGTATGCGTTAACATCCCACATGCCCCGCTTAGCCCCCACATCCTTTGTTTTCCCCTTTTTCCTCTTTTCTTGGCCTTTTCCCTGCGCTTGCGAAACCGCGCCTTCCCGGGCGGTGGTCTCGTGACCGCCGCCCTGATCAGGGTGGCGGTCCTGTAACCACCGCCCTGCTCAGAGCGGCGGTCCTGCACGCATTTTCCAGAAAGCGCTTTGACGTGACTCACATAAAATATCAACATTTCACCAGCTTTCCTTGCCGACTTGGGCATGCATTTATGTTTTTAGTACCTTGAATAGTGTTTGGCCATTGTTTATGGTTTTTAGAGTTCAGTTTGGTTTTGATCTTTGGGTGAATGAAAGCTATAAATAAATGGTTTGTGCACAAGCAAATGGTCTACCCCTCATTCACTTTCAAGCTCTCATTTTCATAGTTCAGTCTTTTGTTCTATTTAGAGCCATAGTTTTAATTCTTTGCATGCTTATTTAGCATTGTTCAACTGTTGGTAAGCCACATATCCAGCTTGTGCAAACGGTGTTGTTGTTTTATCCAATCCATTGGAGTAGAATAGCTTAGGAAGCCATTAAAGTTATAGGTTTTGCTCTTCAAACAGGATAGTTTCAGGTTCTGGTCACTTTATGTTGCATGACTCGCAGTAAAATCCCGCTAGGAATTGCATAAGCCAAGCTCTGTACTCTTGCGCTATCCCTCTCCTACTCACATTTTCAGTCTGCATTCTGAGCTGTCCTTGTCCCAATATCTATTTCTATCGATGCTAGCATTACACACTTTTCTGGATCCACGTGAACATGAAAGAACGAGGAGATCACACTGAGGGGACAAGATCACATACACCATCGGATTCGCCACTGTTCTGCGGAATCCAGGTTCTAGCTTTCAAAGTTTTAGTTAGAATCATATCAAATAAAGTAGTTAAAATTGCTTCATTTCAGTAGATTCTATTCTCGATATTGCCAGGGAAGCTGTGGGGATTGATAGTTTCTGAGAAACTATGATTCACTCTTCACTTCTGAGGTAGGATCGAGAATCTCACAAATAGATCAAGCAAGTTATTTCATTATTTAGAATAAGTCTACAAATCGCACAGGCAAATAACTACACTCGGTTATCTTGTTTGTTTTAAATTTTTATTTAGTTGTTATTTCTAGATACATTTAAATAGCTACTTTTCTTCTCATAAAGTTAAATGCAAAAATAGAAGTAATATATGTTTTAGTTTTATTCTACATAGTTAGAATTTGCTTTATTATAGTTAGATTTGCATTTTATTTTGTATGACAATCACGGACCTTGGGAGCCCAAGGAATACATATTTGAGCTAATCATCCCTCAACCAAATCTCGTCACATTAATAGTTGACATAGACCAAAATCTGAGAATACAAGTCTTCCAAACAACAACAGATATACAACTGATCAGTTCTCAGTTGAGAGGCTTAAATATAGAAGATGACCAAGCACACACGTTTTGGTCAAATCAACCAAACTATAGATTACCCTAGGCAAACATTCGCATGACTATAGAGGGGTTCGAAAGAGAACAAAGCTTTGGTTTTGATCCTTTGGTCCCACAGCCAGGTGTAGGAGACACTCTCACAGACATAGATACTAGTTTAAGGATCCAGGTTGCACGAACACCTGTGAGATATTCTGAGAAAATCACATAGTTATTGGTCCTAAACATAGAAGCTGAGAAAGCATATGATTACTGGATACTAGGAATTAGGACTTGATTTCGTATATGACCATAACAGGACCACAACAACCAAGAGTCTATGGTTGTGACCCACAAGTCCCACAGCCTAACGAATCCATAAGTCAATCAGATATAAACACTGGCCTACGCACACTAGTATTCCAATCCACTCCACTTCCACCCATCATCATCGAACAATTGTCCTTACTAGATATAGCAGCTAACGAAGCTAGAGAATTCTGGACTAGGCCAGAGAATCGTCCGTAGAGTCAATTGTTTCCACCATCCACCATATGACCTTATCTGGAGACATACATGAAACTATCCCAGGTCATTTCCCACGTATTCCACAACCCATAGATCAAATCACGCCAAAGCTCGATATTGATTGGAGCCTTCAAGCAGTCATCCTTGCCGATCGATCTATCACACCAGTCCAAGTTAGAAGGGCCTTCTTTGCCTTAGATTCACAAATTCCATTAGTACGTATCAAAGACATTAGATTTCCTAACTAGTTTGTCTGCATCCCACACATATTCCATCCCCACCGGCTGTCTCAAAGACGACCTCGGGAGGTCGGGTACATGGAAGAGTTACCTGTAGATTCCCACGCTCGCTTATCACTTTTCCGGTGTACAGGAAACTCCTCCAAACCTTGGAAATAAGCCCCCTACCTATTAGGTAGGGTCTAAGGGCTCATTTTCATGCTAAGGGAACTCCCAAACTCAAAAGGGGTCCCTAAAATGCCCAAAATAACCCAATTTCGGGTTTGGCATGCTTGGGCACAAGGGTAGAGGGTGTGGGGTCCACCAAAGGTTCACATGTGGTCCCCAATCCCTTCTACCAACACACACACACTTTCCCAAAACCAACACTTAAATTTATATGAGATCATTATACCCCTAAGCTAGTTTACTTAATAAAACACACCGTAAACATAATTAATTTTACAAGACATAATTACATTACAATTGAGGGTTCACCCATGGAGCCCAATTAAATACATATATTCTAAGGCCTCAAACATTTAGCATGGTTAGGACTCATCCCGTCGGCCGCTTGTGCACAATTGCATAGCTTCCCTGAAACCCATGCTCTCCTATACCTTTCACCTGCACACTCATTGCACACATTAACCGCATCTATCCAATATAATAACAGCATCTACGCATCACAATTTCAATAAAACTTATAATACCCTAACATTATTAAAGAATTGATAGTGCAATGCATACAATTATTCACATAGTTTGCCATGAATCATCCACAGATAAAATTACAACAACATACCCTTAGGCTAGCATGAAAATTACCATTATTAAATCCATAAAACTATATCATTAATCAAATTAACCACAAGAATCAACATCTAACCAATAGCTCTATCATATAACCCTGTTAGTGTAATCAACATCATAAGAAATATATCAGTATGTGAATCTAGTCCAGTTGGCGCTATGCGCCAAAAATGCCATAATGTCCATGAGGATAAAATATCATAGTAAAATGTCCCAAAATCTATCAGAGTCTCAATCAAAACATTTCTATGCATAAAGGAATCAACAGATAACTGGAGCTATAAAAACATGGGCACTACAGCTTTGTGTATACCTACATGTACACTTTTCTTATTATGTTAGCCAAATACTTAGTATGTCAATATCTTTTCCATATACACACAGTGTTCACTTGGTATTTAGTGGTGAATGAATAATTTTTAAATATCCTTACACATTGTAATGATGTTTAGCATTGTACCTCTTACCACTCCCACCGAGGCTCCCGGGGAATATACTTTTCTCACACATTAAAGGTATTATTATTTCATTATTTACTACTTCCTATATTCACTAGAACACTGCTTTTAATTTATCTTTACATGGTTTTACATACTCTTTAGCTTTATAACATGTTGATTGGGTGCTTTAGTGCAACATTTACTTTACATGACTATTTTCCACCATGGTTGTCTGATACTTTTCTTGTTACTTTTTGTATTTTATTGATATTATATGTTATTATTTGTTGTATATGCCCTTTGTCTAATTTGTACATAGTATGATTTTATTCACTTTATCCTTGATTGTCTTATGACATTGTGAGTGATGTCCCATGTATGAAACCTTCTTTTCATGGTCTCTCTGTTTTGTATGCAAATTTTCTTATCACACTAATTTTATATGACATGCTTTTTTCTTTTTCTAGCAACACATGTTTTTATCCATGTTTTTTCATGTGCATTGGTATCCACTGTGGAAATTCCACTTGGAAGGTACACATTTCATATCAACAGAGGTCCTCTCTTTGGGTCACATTCTCTTAGTGATATTGTATGCACCCCAAACAAGGGGGAATACATTGGGTGAATCAGTCACCTCATACAACAATACAATATAGTTCATCACATGAACAAAATAGACTACCATTATAAAAATGGCCTAGATTCGACTTGGGTCCTCGGTTTATCATAAACACTAGCACATAACTACATACACTAGCACCTGGGTGATCTTGACCTTTTAAGAAACCTTTGTCCTAGGGGAAGATACAATTACTTTATCATATTATCATAGCCTAAAATATTTCAAAGATCGATATCACAAGATCAAGCCCTAGTCTAAAAATACATAATGCATGTAATCTCCTACAATGATATAGATGTTTATGACATCATCTCTTCCTCCTCTCTTTCTTCTTCCTCTCTTGGGACTTCAAAATCTAAAGGTGGGTGAAAGATAGGGGAATTTAGAGGAGTGTCAGTTGGTGTTTGAATGGGGTTACCATGGATTTTACTAAATGAATCGAGATGGAGATGAAGCTTTGGAGAAGTAGTCTAGGTTGTCTCTTACACACTCTTGATTTTTAAGATTCAAAATATTCGTCACAACCTATTCAATCGTGTATGTATTTTTGTAGCCATGTTTTCTCAAGAGGCTTAGAAAAATTATTTGATCATTCAAATATATATCTTTTTTTGTAATTTCCAAAGATCTATTCGGCTTCGTGAGGGAAGATCTCCCTCTAGACGATTGTTTAACAACTATTGATGATAAAAAAAAATTAGTTGGGAAAATTATGTGTCTCCACCAACATTCATGGGGATATGCCCCTCTGTATCAAAGGGTGCAAATCAAATTATTGAATGAAAACTAATATAATCCTATCTATTATTGTGGGTTAGCCAAAAAAGGCTAGGGATAACATAGGAACACTCCACCGATCCATGTAAAAGTTCTTATATAGGGTACAAGGGAGTAAATTACAATGATGTAGGGTGAAGGAGAGAAATTAGGAAAGGAAGGTTATTTATATGAGTAGGCCAATTGTAGAGTTCACACCCAATAACCGGAGTAGTTCAAAATTCAATATAGAGGAAAACAACCATTAAACTATTATTTAGATAGACAAACCGAGACACAAAGTTCTTAAATTCATCTATTAAAGAAAAAGAATCTTTCTTGATCACCATGCTTAGAAAGTGCATATAAGAGGGAGAAGAGGAAACATGATAAAGGAACTGGAAGAAAAGTAGCTTTCGGTTCTTGTGTAGTGATGAGTACAAAAGATTCAATTAATCTAAAACAATTAACAATTACTACTAAAAATACTAACTTTCAGATCCTTTTTGAAATGGAGAATCCATTTCAATTCATAAAGAATGTGAATTAACCTCTCATATTCTCTCCACATAACTCTTCACATTCATATACTACTTGTGACTTTTTATTTACCTCTAGAAGAGACAAATTAATTATTTCTCTTATAATTTTGAGAAAGAAATTTTTAAATTTAAAATTTATGTCACTTAAGTGAATAGGAAAAAGTACAATGATTATCCGAATGAATAATTATAAATGAGGAGAAGGAAGAGAGATAATGAGAGGAGGGAGGAGATAAGAAGCTCCAAGAATGAATGAAGATTCCTCCAACTTTGATGAAGTTCATATCTATTGATCAACTAGTGAAATTCTCTAATAAATTGATGAACTCTAGACCTTTGAACTCTTTTACACCATGAGAAAACTCCTCTTGAACAAACCATGAAAAGTTTCCACTCCTTTTTGACCAATCATGCATATGAATGAAGACTTGAAACAATTTCTTGCACAATGCAACCATGATGATTCTGCCACCTCAAGGATGTTTGAAGATGACACTCTGACCACTGATGATCCTCCAAACTGATGAAGGTTTCTCCTCTGAACACCTTTGAACACTTTTCCCCTTTTGAAAACTCTTTGAAATGATGCACTTCCGCACAATGCTTGGATACACCGAGAAGAGGGATGATGAACACTTGAGAAGAAGACCACCAAGAATATTGGAAGATGAATCCCCTCATTAAGAAACTCCTTTTGATCATTGAGACACTATCACAACTTCATGATCAATCCTTCACATGAGAGAAATTGAATGCACCTTGTTCACTCGGTCATGATCTTGATTCTGCCACTGCAAAAACACTGATGATGAGTGAAACATGTGATCAAATCCTCCTGAGTATGGAGTGAGGAAGGAGAATAGGACCAAAACAAATTCCATCCATATTATTTTCATGCATTATATGTGAAATGAATTGAAATCTTCCGGGATCAATATTGGCATTTTATGCTCACCACATTGGGAAGTGTGATAATTTGCTCAAGTGAACACGAGACTTCTTTCAATTTCAACACCATTGTTGGGTGAGAAAAATACTAAGATGTGATCATTCTTGGCTCCTTTTACCCACTTAATATTTTTAGAATATCCACCATTATGGTCCCATTTAGCCAATTCTTTGTCATTTTTGTAAATTTTACCAATTTTGAGTGTCTTGATCTTGAGGGAATGAAGTAGGGAGTGTGAATGCACATTATTTTTGGACTTACTAAAAATATAAAGTGTTATACCTAGCATTAGATTCGAATGAAACTACTTACAGAAGTTTACATAATTCATTTTGAAGCTCTGTTCAAATTTTCATGTGATTCCACCAACTGGATCCTGAGGAAGTGATCGATGTCTCATATCACTTTCATTGTTATGTCATGCAAGCCATTAATTGAGTTCTTGAGATTTTTATAAAGTTTTATTTCCCACCTCATATTGCAGTGAAATTGGTTTCACCATAATAGGTTTTTCTTCTGGACTTCATATTCACTTTTTTAACTTGACCCAACCGCCGGAATGATGGGAAATTAAGGAAAGAAAATCTAGGGGAAAAATGAGGATTTTTTTGCCATTAAAAATATAGGGTGTCATTAAATATGCTTCAAATTTATTCTTGAAGGCATATGGAAATGGTGAAGAATGCAAAAACCCCACCTCGATTCATGTACTTGCTTTGCGAAGATATGAGAAATTTTCCTCCACGGGATATGGAGTCAATATAGAAAAAATGCACCTTAAGCCTTTTTAAAAATTACAATTTTTTTATGGAAATATTATTTCCATGATCATGGGAACATGGAGGGATGAATGCATGAGGAATGTGGAGTTGGAGGATTCTGAAAATAAATCGCCGCTTTAGTAGAAATGGAGCAAAGTGGGGGAGAGTAAAAAAATGACTATCTCCTAGATTTTATGCTTTGAGAGAGAGAAGGAAGGGGAAAAAAATTCCCCCTTGTCCCATTTGAAAGGGATGAAGGGACACAAAAATTTCACCTTATCCCCATGGTGACAAGTGGCAGGCATGCGTAGCTTGGAGAGGGGGCTTAAAATTTGGAAAAAAGTGTTTATCGAGAGCCTCCCAGGGTCATGTGGTGTGTCCATGAGGTCTAAGGTGGGGGTGCGATTTTTGTCCCCATGTATCCTTTGAAAGGGATAAAGGGACACCAAAATTTTGCATTAGTGCCATGGTGACAAGTGGCACTAGAAAATACTTCTAACTGCGAGAGCATTCTTGAGAGAGAGCTTGAAAATGAAGTTGTTAGAGGTATTTTTGGGCACTTCTTTATATGATTTTGACTAAAAACATCATTTGGAGAAGAATGATATGGGTCTAAAGGTATGGTTCTTCTTGAA
Source organism: Taxus wallichiana var. yunnanensis (assembly GCA_018340775.1). Lineage (NCBI taxonomy): Eukaryota > Viridiplantae > Streptophyta > Pinopsida > Cupressales > Taxaceae > Taxus > Taxus wallichiana. The sequence continues at coordinate 415,980,329 of CM031236.1, forward strand.
ACCTCTTCAAAAATGACATTCTTCATTGGAATCATAAAGTGTGCCTACCAAAAATGAGCTCCCTTGAGAAGCACTAAGGGCTTGTGAAAATTCATGGTACAGGCACAAATTTGCATAGACAAACATAACAAAGATCTTCTATTCATCTTAAAATTCACAGGATATTATATAGCCACAATATTCGATATACTACTTCCTATAAAATAAGAAGTTAGAATAAAAATAACCCGACATAGATATACGGGTATAACAATATCAAACTTATTTACGTGAACTATTGTTTTTACAAAACAATATCACTCCAAGATACCTACCACTAATAATAGGTTTATTATAATTAAACCTATATACCAACTAACCACATATGAGAAATTATCACATTATTACAAACTCACACAAATAATAATGTGAGCACTAACATATAGTTTCCTAACATTCCCCCTTAGTGTGAACATGGGAGAAAAACAATCACACTTCTTTTGTAGCTTGCCACCCATGCATGCTCATGATCTTGGCTCACTGATGGTTTTGTAAAGTTTGAAAAAAACCTTGGTACGAGACCCTACTCATCCAATATGAACTCTTGTTCATCAAATATGGACCCGTGTCCACCAAAAAGGAACCCACGTTATAGTTATGAACCCTGTTCATCATCTTAAAGTATCATGATGCTTCTTTTTTGCTCGTGTTATCATATTTCCACTATATTTTTAGATCAAGAAATTACATAGGAATATTCTCACTTTATTACAACAAGAACATATTGTAAATTGAATACGAAAAATTACAGTACATTATAAGAGGAAAAAACATACAAAATGCCACGACCTCATTTTGTGGCCTTTTACTCTGCGACTTGCTAGAGGACGTTGTTTTCCTCCATCCTCACATTCCTTCATCCTCTAGTAACATGTTGCTAGCTCAACTAGATTTAACTTAGATGCTCAATAGTTTCCACATTGGGTTTATTTTGTCTCCCCCCCACAATGTGAAACACATTATTTTCCGGACGTTGGGTAACACCGAAAATTTGTTTGTAAGGAATTTTTTTCAACCTTTTGACTCTGACTCTTGATAATACAACTTTTGATGATATTTGACGATAAAATTTTAAAATGATCGAAGAAGATAACTTTTGATGGGAATCTTAAAAATTTGAGACAAAAATTAACAACTTTGACACTTATAAATCACTAAAATGTAGTTCTCAACACTTGACTAACACGTACTAATAAAACATTTACACATTTTATTTTTGACCACTTATTTTAAATACTTAATATGGACTTTGGACCACAAATATTAAAATTCAGATACTTTAGGTGATAATAATAAAAATCAAATTTGACTTATTGGACACCAACTTAATTAACAATGATGGATTCATTTAAATGACATTTAATAAAGACCACAAAACATATCGACTTACACAAATAATGATATAGTGTTGCTCTCACATGGAATTCGACCTCACAGCTCACAAATGACTGGTTGAAGTCGTGAATGGTAGTAGAATACAATAGAAGATCCTGTGCCACATGTGGAATTCCTTTAACCTTCGAGACTGACATTTCTCTCATTCACCTCTTTCTTAGTGGCATGTCTATCAACCTATTTCAAATGTCGTTGTTTGTATTCTTATTGTTTTTGAAAAGAATAAAAACTCATGTGGCTGGACAAATCAATAATAAACCTTCACACAACATTTAATCCATATGACATGGATTAGCAGGACAGAGAGATCTTTATATCCACGTACAGGCCCAAAGTACTTATATTATCTTCTATAATGTTGTATAATGGATCAAATCTATATACGATGTCAATGTACTTATTGAAATCAAGCCTAAACGTTAATAGCATGGATTTGTTCCTCAAAGTTCCATGCTTCAACTACTCCAACATATATGAGCCACAATAATAACAAGGGCTAAGACCCGCCAAAAGGGAATATGGACAAACTCACTCACAAAGACTGTAGCTCTATTTCTTTCAAAACACACTCGAACTCTCATTAAACTCAGATCGATACCAAATCATGGTACATGAATAAATTTTAATAGACAAACACAACAAAGATCTTTTATTCAACTTAATTAAAATGAATTACATTCACATGATATTATATAGCCACAATATTAGATAAACTACTTCCTATAAAATAGGAAGTAGGAATAACAAATAACCCAACATAGATATATGGGTATAACAATATCAAACTTATTTATGTGAACTATTGTTGTTACACAACAATATCACTCTAGAATAACTACCACTAATAATAGGTTTATTATAATTAAACCTATATACCAACTAACCACATATGAGAAATTCTCACATTATTACAAACTCACAAAAATAATAATGTGAGCACTAACATATAGTTTCCTAACAAAATTTTTGAATGTTCTAACTTGTAGGGGATCATCTTATTTTTCTAATGAGTGCTCTTTTCCCTCTTAAATCCTTACGAAGCTCTCAAAATAGTCTACGGAAGATCAGGTACCTATTTTTATTTCCCTCTCCTTACACCTTAGATAGGGAATATTTTAAGGGCCCTCCGAAAAAAATCTCTAGAAAATATTTGGCGAATATGTGAAAACTATCTTTCACACGAATAGTGATTATCAAGACATCACAACATCATTATTAAATGCTACTGGATGGTATATTTTTTATATGCTACATAACATATTTTATGCTACTAACCAACAACATACCATATGGTGTTAGTTGATATCATAGAAAATTCTATCTGCGTCGGTAGCATATTTTATGCTACTTGGCCGATAACATATTATATGTGGGTTAAGACTAGGTCATATGAAGGACCTGTGGCTCAAAAGGGGAGAAGAAATTTTTATGTCACCTTTGTCCCCTTAGAAAGGAAAAAGGGACACCAAAAATTTTCATTATCCTCATGTTTTTATGTTGCAATAAAAAATTGGCTAAGGATGGAACTTGTACCTTGGAGGGGACCTTGAAAACGACGTTTCTAAATCTCCCGAAGGACTTTTTGTGCACTTATTTACATTAATTTGAATGGAAAAGGAATTTTGATAAGAATGAGATGGATTTTAAGGTTTGAATAATATTGAAACATTACCAAAAATGGCCTTTTATATCGATCTTGTTGGTTGTGCCTATGAAGAATGAGTTGTGGAAAGAAATGCATGGGCCTTGAGAAAAATATGAAATTACCACTATGTTTTTTTATTAGATAGAGTATGAATAGGGATGGGATCCCAGAGGTCATACAAAAAATATTACAAAAAGAAGTAGCAGAAATAACACCAAAGGAAGTTAAACATTCTTAACTCCAAGGATAGTAAGTCCAACAAAACCAACCACAAACAAACAAAAACAAATAGCTAAAAGAAACGCAGAACTAGTTCACAAAAATTCCACCTAAAGATAAAAAAATTACAACAAAAACTAATTTTTCTTTTAGCTTTTGAACTATTTTCCCTTTATGGTAATAGTCTCCTTCTTGTGCTCAAGTTACAACATGTTATGGTTTTGCTCCTCCGCATTCTCTTCCTTGGGTTATTTTTCGCCTCATCCTCGCCCTCATCCTCTTCATTAGAGTTTTTTTCGATGGACATGTATTTTCTTTTTTTTCAATTCCTCTTCCACTGCTTCTAGTCTGGTCCTCATGTCCCAAAAAATCTTGTCCAAATCATTAATTTCTCCTTGATATTCTTCTAGGAGATGAAAACTTGTTTGGTGGCCTCAATATTGTCAAGCATACCTTCCCTGATATCAGTATTTCCCTCCTCCATAACCTGCAACATAGTCTCCAAATACTGCACCCTTTTCCTCAAGTCCTCATAGCATGGATCCTCATCCATAACCATTTTCCCTTTTCCCTTCGAGGTCCCAGCCTCCTGATTAACCCTACCCTCCACATTATCCCTCTCCTCATCTCTGTTGTGGGAAATATTTCCCTCCCTCATCTTAGTGAGACATTCAGCCAAAGTAATATCATCATCCTCCTCAATTGGGCCACTAGTTTGGCTGGAACAAGTTTACCATTTTGAAAAAGGAGGAGGATGAGGCCTTCATGGATGGGGGTATCCACCTTCCCCTTCTAGAAATATCTCACATAAATTGACAAGGACATATAAAGAAAGAAAGGAATGCTCATCATGATTTTATGCCTAAACATGTTCAATAAAGACAAATGATGGGTGTAGATCTTACGATACTTGCCTTCTAGGGTTAATACTTCATAATGTGCAGACATAAATCCTTCCACACCCTAGGTATGCATGACCGGGAAATTCCATCAGTGAAGAAATGTAATATTTCCTTTATGATGAAAAAAGTGTTAATTTCATGGTCCCTCCTGTTCTTGTCCTTAAAATTTTTGAGCCCTATCATCTCCATCTCAGTAACCTAGGAAATATTCTGCTCAGATAGCTCGATCTCCATACCCATGACAACCACCTTATCCTCCTTCCATTCCATACCAAAATCATTGGTGGGTGAAGGATCTTGACCATGCAACTTATAAATATACTTTATAAATCCCCCTATTCTAAGCAAGCACCACATAGAAGGGTTATCGATAATGTTGTCATGGTTTGAAGGTTCCACTCTAACTCTGTCGCCACCCATGATATTAGTATTGTTATCCAAAAACAAAACCAGATGCACCCTATAATTGATGAAATAAAAATGGATTTTCTTAGAAGTTAAATCCCCACACTTGAGCTTACTATCATGAGAAACGAGCCAACTTAAATCTCTCGTAAGAGATAGAGGAATTATTGTGATCTTTCACTTTGAATAAGATCATTAATAAACACAAGGATGTCAAAACCTTTAAACTAGACCTTAAAATCATGATAATTAACCCCCACATTATCCAATATATCCGCACACTTATTACCAAGGTGGGGGTATGGTTAATAACAAAAGAATCAAAACCTTTAATATGTTCCTTAACATCAAAAATAATATTTCCTAAGGCCCAATAATAAGAGTGGTCCTTAATTACCACCATGTAGATCATTGAACCATATTTCCATTGATATTTTTTTGACCTCCAAATCATTCTAGAGATCCTAGAATCATCTCCCGAATCTCGGTTATTTTTTTCATTACAAGCTCCTTTGGCCTCAAAACCCCGCTTTTGTTGAACTAGCTCCTAAACCTCCGATATTTCTAAAATATTCCTAAATCACTTGAAAATTTATCTTGTCTTATTAATAAAAATCCCTGGTGAATTTAGGGCTTTAAATACACTCTCAATAATATGCACCATCCTTATAAAGGCTAAAAACATTCATTCCTAAACATGTTGAAATATTTTTCTTGAAGAACACTATCTTAGAAGGAACTTGTGATATTTTTTTCATCTCTTCAACATATGGTAAAGGTTGGGACAAAACACATGAGTTCTTGAATGATGAGAATAGGATTGACATGGGGGAAGAACTAATTTTTGGAAGTTATCAAGGGGGATTACACATAGAAGTTTGATACTTGGGGTCCATTGTCATGCTTGAAAAAATGGGAATTTTCATGTTACACATTTTCATGACAACATGATGGTTTTAGGTGTGTTAAGGCTAGATTACTTGATATACCTAAACATACGTGAGTCCTAAATCTCTTTTGGTGTTAGTATGAGGCATGGTATTAGGGCCTACCCCCTCACTTCACATTTTTGTAGTGATAAGGGTATCGGGTGTTTAGCAGATATACCAACCCCAATTGATTTTATTCGGCTAAAACACCGAGTAATATTTCACCCTTGGTAATGAAATAGAAGTAGGTCTACCTAAAAAATATTTTTTATATGAAAAATTTGATTTTATATGTGACTTGGTTTATTTCTATAGGTAGTTTTGTGAATCTAATTCATTTAACCCCTAATTAGATAGTGTGGACAAACAAAATGAGGGCTTGTTTTAGGACTCGAAAAAGAAATTTCAATTTTAATGAAAACATATTAGACAAGAATGCGAGGTTTAAAGAGAAATGAAAGGAAAATAAGTATACCTATAATCACTATTTAATTTTTATTTTTATTTTTATTTTTACATGTTATTGAGAAAGCGATAGAAAATCACTCCAAGATGTAATGTTAGATGATATGAAAGAAAAAGGAAGATATTAAATCTAATTAAAAGGGGGCTAAGTGGTCCCACCAAGTATGCTAGAATGTTTGAGGTGATTTTTTTTAGTCAATTATATGATAAAACACCAAAAATGCAAAAGACAACAAGGTTTAACTATACATTTACCAATAGTACAATGTGATGATTAATGGATACAACAGACATAAGGGAATCTTCCTTCTAGAGACCGAGAGAACCTATATGCCAAAATAGCTAAACAATATTGATATTAGATAAAAATTTGACAAGTTTCTCAAAAATGATCAATCCCAAGAGGTATTGGGCTTCCTCGAAGGGTGTCAACTCATTTTTAACGATTAAGTGGTAATGATGATAAAATGATAACTGCTAAGTATAAATAATGACTAGAATTATAGGGGATAGATATATATTTTTATTTTTGATAGGTTTGCATGGATATGTCTACGGTGAGTTTGAAGTCAAAGAAGTAGTCTAACCATAACTGATCAGCTATGTCTTGTTCTTCATGAATCACTCCAAGTTGATTTTCAATGTCTTCAATTTTGGGTGTCAAGGTGATGGTACAAATTATTTCATATAGGATGTCAAACTATTCCCAAATTAAGGTTTGTTACACAATCATAAGATCATAAATGTTGGTATTGGGATGTGATTCACCTAGAACTATCGTCTATAGGGAGTCACATCTTGAAAATAGGATGATTAGAGTAAAACATAGTGATAAAATGATTGAAAATATGTAAATATCATTAAAATGGTAGAATAATAGTAATCATTGGTGATTCAAGTAGAATCTCTAGTGATTAAATAGAATTGTTCGCGATTAATGATTAAATTCTTAATTATTTAATAGGATGCAATTTGGATGTATAATGATTAATCTAAAGAATTATTTGGATTAATAACTAATATTTAAATAACTTGGAACATAATTTAGATAGAGATACTTACATTGAATTTGTAAAGGAGTGGAAAAAGTTGAGGAATCCTTACTAATATGTGTGGATGTTCCAAGGTCTTGAGAGAGGTTTTGAAGGTGTTTGGATGCTTGTAGTGGTGTCGTCTTGGTCTTGAATGTAATAGAGCTTTGCTAAGGATGGATAAGGATCCATTTTAAAAAGGTTTAATGTTGTATTTATAATCAATGGATATTCTATTAATATCGTTGGTGATCCAAAAAGTGGGGAAACCCACTTGGAATTGGTTTCAACCACTTCCAAATAGGGTTTTTTTGGTTTTTATTTGAGTGTGAATTGTTGGGGAATTTTCTAGAGGTTGGGAGGTTTGGAGATTAGGAGGTTAGGTGATGAGGGTAAAAATGGGTTTAGATGGGTTAAGGGTGGTTAGGGAGGTTTATAGGTAAATGGGTTTTACATGGGTAAAATTTGATTTTACAAAGGTATTTCATTGTTTAGGATAGTGAGATAAGTTTTAGTATTTTTGAAATGGGAGTGTGAAGGGTGTAGCTAGGAAACAAGTGTCAACATATTGGTCTTTATTGTTACATTTGTAATTTGTACCATGAATTGAAAAGGATTCATGAATCACTTCCAATTATTCATTTGGCATGGTTTAGTTAGAACAAGAGTATTCAACTTCAATGTCTCCATTGTCAAGTAAATCTTGGATGTAATGATGGAGTTTTGAACAACAATCCGTAGGATGGCCGTTGATGTAGTGGTATTCAAAATATTCCAATTTTTTATACCACGTAGGTTTTGGTTCCCCTTTTGCAAAGGGTGTTATAAGTGGATAGATTACCATTTTATCCTCTACTAATTGATGAAGGACACTTGAGATTTTTTCTCCAATAGGAATAAATTTTCATCGTCTGATTTCACATGGAGTAGTTTCTTGACTAGGGAGTATGATTGTTTGTTTACTTGATTCACTTGATTAAAGATTTGAAGAATTTTTGACAGGACTTTTGAAATAAGGAATATCTCAATTTGAATTCCTTTTTTATTACTTATTTGAAGTTTTCGAATGATAATGCATTTTCATTTGAATGATAGGTTTGAATAAATATTTGTTATGAAAATTCCTATCAACCATTTTTCAAGTACAAAGAAATGAAAGGGTAAGTGCAGGAAGTTGGGGGACAAAAAATGGACATCAAATCCATAATTTTACATCAAAAATAGCAAAACATTAATTTTTCTCTTCCGAAACTTGAACCATGCCGAAAAATAAAAAACGTGTACCAAAATGGTACCATAGCATAGCGGAGACTATTAGATTTGTAGAAATATCGATTTTAAAGTGAAAATAATATGATAAATATCATTTTATAATTTTTTACTAATAGTAGGTCTTTAAGAAACTTTTTCTCATGAATATTCATGTCTACGTTTAAGACTGCAACTTTTGTTTCGCTTATCATAATGTGATAAAACCTATACCATCCCAACCGTGGAAAAATTATTATACACATTAAAAAAAAATATTTTATTTCAATATTTTTGATGAATTTATGGTGGGAAAATGGAAATTTCTCCATTTTATTTATGTTTTTAGACCACTTTCATGGAAAAAATTCATAAAAAAATATTACTAAAAAAAATGCAAAATAAAATCTATCCCAAGATAGACAACGACATCTAACTTTTCACCAAAGGAAATAAAATATATCAAGTTTTGATCATCCAAAATCACAGGAAAATGGACTACAATATTATAGGATTTTAAAAAAAAAAAACCATGTTTTTAAATTTTTTTATTAGTTTAGAAACTAGATTCTAGATGCTACAATTCATATATCATTATCTAGTGAAACTAGTGTTGTCACATCCCGCAATTTCAGTTTATTTTGTCCAAAGGATTAATTATAAAATGAAGAGTGGTTTATGAAGGTAGGGGATAATCATTATTACATATTTGAGTATGAATTTATACATGTATTTGTATCCTGAAAAGGATATACACAGCTTATGTGTAGTCGCATGCCTAACCGCGTAGTAAAGCTTTTCGTCAAGAATTCCTAGAATACTTGACATTTATAACTTATTCTTGTTGTACATAATGGTATGAAATCACTTTACCTTTCTGTTTGTGATGATTTTAATGCATTGATGTACTATTTGATTTTCATACCTATTAATGACATTCTAGTTCATCTCACTTGTTGGAAATAATGGTTTGCTAACTATGGTAAATTTATACAACAATAATGTATTACTTGGTTGTTAGAAATAATGTTAATTGATTAAAATATACTAACTCTTTTGGTATTGTGATAATCGTAGACCGTAGAGAATCATGATGATCTTCGAGAAATAAACATGTAAAAAATTATCATCAAGGTAAAAGTAAAGGTTGACTTAATGATATTTTATCGACAAGGAAGAATGACATGCTCATGGCATAGTAAACTAATAATAATTATATTGAATTTAGATTATTTACTTGACTATTAATGGCTTCACCATAACACATGTACTATGTATTTTATGGTTATCTTTATCAGCATGAATTGTGTATAAACTTGTTTGGGTTGATCATTGTCTTCGACCGATCAATACTCCATTGGCATTGGATACTTCTTGTGCCACTCTAATACCTCAAGGAAAATTGAAAAACTGTTTTAACCGATAAAGTTTGTTTAACAACGAAATTTTTCTAAGATAGTAATAAATACTTAAGGGCATGGTTAATGATATTTTATTGATTAAAATGGGTATGGTTATACACATTTGGGTTTGGGTAATTATTATTAATGGAGGTTGATTATTTTGTTTTGAAATGATATTGTCTTTAACCATAATCCTTGATATTTGATTATTTAATTAATTGATTCATTCGAATCAACTAACCCATGTAACATTTGTATTGATATAAATATAGTCTTTGACCATATTCATTTACATCTGATTATTTAATAATTGTAAAGTGGTTGTTTAAATGACCCATGCAAATATTTGGTTAATTAAAATATTTGGGACCGCTCATATGAGCCTCCAACTATTTTTGGGGAGAAACTTGATAGACGGTGAAAAAAATTTCAAATCCACTACGTGGCCTTAACCAAACATAATGTTCAGTTAATTCCCTACAAAAAGGACAATGAACTTGAGGTGAAGTTCAATTGTATCAGCAATGAGGTTAAGGAACTCAAGGACAAGCTTTAGGAATACAATTTTGAAAACGAGAAGAATAAAACCGATAACTGGATAATGCCATTGGTATGAGAGTGTCCAAGATTGAAAAGGAATTTTAAAACATTATATCCAAGCATTGTGATGATCCTTTCCATTCTTAAGGGTATTATTTAACTCATTACTAATCATCTTGACGACCACAAAGGGAAGGAGAATTTCAAGAAGAAAACATGCCTCAAATATATCAATAAGGGGCTTGCAAACATCAAGAATTTTTTTCAAAAGATAATGAAGTAGCCTTTGGGCTGTTGGCTCAATTTTCAAAGTTGGGTTCTTGTTGATTTTTTGTGGCATTGCTACTGACTTTATGTTGTATTTATGCTAAATTTTTGTTGACATACTATAGTATTGTGGATGCTTGTTGACTAGTATCTTGTTATAGTCTTGTTTTGCTCTTATGGTCTTTATAATGTACTATCTAGGCTTTGGCCTCTTTGTAATCTGGGTAAGGTCCAAGTCAAAAACCTTTATCCTTTATAAAAATTCCCTCAAAAATAAGGTGGATTCTTTGAGAATCTACCATTGCATGTAACTAAGGTTTCATTTTATTGATTTTTTTTTCTATTGAAGCTTTGTCGGTGATCCATACATTAGGATTCCAATGTTATTCTTGGTTTGCTCAATATAGATATTTCATGTAAAAATAGGATTTATGTATACAATATTTTATGTGAGTTCAATTAAATCCATTTTTAGTATTTATAAATGGGTATATTGTTATAAAGAAGAAAGTATATGTTATGTGTATTGAAATAACTCCTTGTTTAAGATTGTGGATGTATTTCTAGCTCAAAATGATTTTTTGCTTCAAAATTTCATGTGGAGATGTGGAATAAAGTTGTAGAGATATTCTTAATCGAGGGCATGGATCCTTTACTTGACTGTTTGTTCTATCATGAGATATTAAAAACAAAATGGTTTTGCTTCTCTTGTTTATTTATTTCTTGTTGGTGTGGATTGAATGCAATTAAATCAAAAGTCGTATAAGAATTTTTGAGAGAAACTTGTTTTACAATAAGGTATTGGGGATTTTCCTTGCTCTTATTGCATGAGGTCTAGATGCATATTTTTTGATATATCCTCTTCAATACATATTTCTTACTTAGGTCTGTATTTTTAATATTAAATAAATATGAATCCTAGATCCTTAAAGTGAGAATGGGTTATGAGAAACATTCTAAGGGGATATATCCCAAAAATCTTTAATTAAAAATCATGAATAATTTATAGCTATTACTTATTACCTAATAGGATATTTGAGTAAGGATTGTTAAATAATCCTTGGGTTATTCATGATATCTTGAATTAGAAATAATGTTGTTAAGTTGATAAGAAAAGTTATAGATAATATGTGTGAAGGGAATGCAATTTGGTGTAATTGGTTTGTAGTTAATTTTGGGTCAATTTCACTTCCCTAATATAATCATTTTACCTCGAAACACTAATTGAACTTATATTTCAATAATACTATTGGGGGTGAATATGGGTTTGGGGATATAAAAAATAAACTTAAGTTAGAGCACATTTTTGACATGGGTCGAGTTGGTCTTATTATGGTTATTTTAAAAACTATTCACGTAAGGAACTAAGCCATATTTTCTTTTTCTTGTGACTTACGAATATTGAGGGGTAGGGATTCATTGTTCACCAAATTGTTTTGTCTGACCTATGAGATCTATCGAGTTGAATACAAATTATTTCATTTAATAAAAAAGGTATATAAAACTGTTGAATCAAAAAAGGTTAACGATTCTTCAAAAATATTTGGATCCAAATATTATGGTCTAACTACTTAGTTCTACATATGTGTCTAAATTGTATGTTGTTATTTAGTCCTTTAATTGATTGTTGTGAAAATCTTATGAGTTAACATAAATGGTTTGGTTGTGATAGTTCAAATAATGCTTCAGTGCCTAATCTCCTCTAAGGGATCCTTGAGTGATTTATGTTTGAAATTTATTTTGAATAATCTCACCAATTCTTAATGATACAATTTTTGAAATGTGTGAAATATAATACAATAATGGTGTTTTATTTGAAGGGTAATAAAATAATTTTTGTCTATCTATGGTTAGATTCAACTTGATAGTTAATAAGAAGGTTTGTCAAGTTATATATTGGGATGTTAATCAATAAATATGATGTTCATAATTGTTTGGGATCTATCCATTACATGAATCATTATTCATCATTAACTCATTAATTAAAAATTAGAGGATGAATAAACTTTTCAGATTTTGTATTTCTTAATAATGCAACATGGATTGTGTAAATGATTCATGTCATTTCTATTGAACCCGACTACGTAAACTATTATGTTCTTAACACCTTGCAAGTTTTAAAGAATTAAAAAATGAGAAAAGGAATAGATAATGTGATATGCATTGATTATTTTTACTAGTTTATAGGACTACAATGAATGTACTTTTACTTGATTAAAAGAGAAATATTTCCTCATAATTTGTATAAGGCCGATGAGCCGAATGTAATAAATGATTATTTTTAATAATCGAGTTTTAAATATGTATTAATGTTGTTAGTCATGAAATTAATGATTATTTATCTGATCTTCATGATTTTGTTTAGGGAAATTGTTATATCATTATTTAACAATAAATGATATATTTTTAATTGATGTTAAATGTGTTATTAAAATTATCTATGAGAACATTATGATTTAATGATTAAATTGTAAACAATTGTTTAATAGTGAAACAACTACATGATGATGTAGCATTTGTTTTCATTAGAGTGATATGTGTGTTGGCACTCCATTCACTCATCACTTTGAATGCTCACCTAAAGCACATGTAGCTACTAGGTCCCTCCTTCGTATTTACTTGTCAAGATGTTCGCATACATATCCATAATAACCATTTGAAAAATTAACCATTCAAGTATAAACCATTGCATGAACTCATTTTTGAAACACATGTAATTAGGAAACAATGATTATATTTGAACCATAACTAATATCAATTGCATAAACACATCCCCATGTTTTTGACCCCTACATCTTCTTATAGTTTTTTGAGTGCATTACACACTTTCTCATCATTCAACACTTGTGCATTAACTATCAAGTATACTTCCCCTAGTGTGGAATTCAGTCTAATCTCTATTATCGACTCTACACTAACCTCAAACTCGGGCTCTTCCATGTGTGATTGAATTCCCAAGAGATCATCTTCCTTCTTAAAGAATTACCAATAGAAGAGATCTTATGTTTCCACTATACTCTGGTATCTCTCATGTAGAACCTTGCTTGGATCATCAACATACTACAACATAGGGCCCTAGGGTGTGTGCCTTGGTGTCCTATTCTTCTCACAGGTCCCTTTTGGAAAACCAAATGCAATGGTGTTCTATGTGCCTCCTAGTTATTCATAACCCATATTTTTTTCTTCTTCCTCCTCATGCTCTACTTCATGTTCAATTATGTGCTCAAAAAAGTGCTTTAACTCCTACTACATATGCATCTCAACTTCTAGCTCAATGTTTCACTCATCTCCATGCTCCTCAATAGGAACTTGCCTCTCCTCCAAAATTTGATTAAATGGTATTTCATGTCCCGCTTCCTCTGGATCCTTGAGTGGGGTCTCCTCATAATGTGCATCACGCTCTTCTCTATTTGAATCCCCAATCTCATGAACCAAGGGTTCCTTCTACAACACTTCTTCTTCCTCATCTCTTATAGCCTCTTGTTCATATCTTTCCACCTCCTCTATGTCTTTTTATACACTATCTTTATCTTCTTCTTTACTAGAGGCTTATTCTTTGGCAATTTCCTCATGTGCATGTACTTGGTTTAGACTCTTTGTGCGCTTGTCTCTTATTCATAGTTTCACTCTAAACAAGAGGTGAATCCTTGAAAGGATTATCCTCTTCTTCTTCATCAAGATTATCCTCACATGTTCTCTTCTCGTCCCACTATCTATTTCCATGTGGGAGCCTCTGGGATCCTTAAGGCATCTTTAATATATTTCCCCTATACTATCCTTGGCTTAAAATAAATGTAAAATTTTACGACTCTAGATTAGTAATCACTAAAGTGAGGGACTTATTCATATCAATATCATCTAATATCAATGTTTCTTCATATATGATCTTTTTGGGATAAACATATGTCTTGTGTAATGTGTGGTACTCATAGTCCACCTTATATGTGTCAAACCTTAGTTTGTGTGCCTCATAAAATATTTTTACTACATCTTGAAAGTACCATGCTTTGTGAAGGAAAATGGAAGTTTACACCAAGGAATTTTGGTCTCATACTTCAAAAATAATGCGCAATGCAGAAATGTTGATAAACAACAAACTCTTCCTTCCCATCCATCTATGTAGGTAGCTCACTCAAAATGTGTTATTCTACTCCAAACACCTTGCACATACTTTTATACCATCTATCTTCCTTGGCCTTATAAGTGTTAGTGATGGTATCATAAGTGTAGTTGGAAAACTTTTTCGCAAGTGAGTTATCCTTAGGGGGAAACTTCCATATTTTATCATTTTTCCCATTCATCATCCTAGGTTCAAAAATGCAATCAATAGCAAGATGTTTCCAAATTTGATCTTTTCCCTGCATGTCCCGACTTGATAATATATTTTATGATAAACCCAAAATATTATACACGGTTCCTCTTGGATATCTTACTCATGACATGGATCCATCGGTTATTTACACCCCACCTTTCCTTCCTAGTCAATTTCCTAAGTAGTTATGTGGTCATTTTTATAATAGGATCATCAATATTAGAAATGTCCATGGCGTGCCCTCCTCATTGGTACTTCCTCTGGGTACACTTGAAGCTCTATTACTGTGCTTTGAAGGCTAGTAAATTTTTTAATCAATGTCATGGTAAGGTGCATCCTCCTTCTAGTTAAATAGAAAAATCTTCGTGGATACGTGACATTAGCCATTGGTACAATCACTCGTGGTCTTCCAAATAATAGAAGCTCATAGATCTGAATAACTCTCTCATTCTACAAGACTTGATACCCCTTTTAATCATAGATCATATTGTAATGTTGTCCTCTCATTTTTCCTCTGAATCAATTCTATTTCAATTTCGTGTGCATTCTAATCTAGGTGATTGTTTTAGTCACTAACTTTCATCTTGTGCACATGTAATACCTAGTATTTCCCATAAGTACTTTGTCTAGGTCTTGCATTTTAGACTACCATTCTTTCTATACATCCTCAATGGGGAGGGACTCTACCCGCCCTTGCCTTTCCCTTTTCCCTTTGGTGATATAGGAATTTATTTCCTAGGTGTCATTATACGTGTAAATATCACAACTCTTCTAATCATTATCCATTTGTACCGTAGGTGCCCTTAATTTCTATCTTCCAACTATCTCATGCAAATTATTCTTTTCAGTTTGTTTGTTTCACTCAAAATTATGCCCTAATTCCCAAACCCTAACTAGAGAATGCAAAAACTTTTGTAAACAATCCTCCATGCTTCCCTAAGCCTCAAAACGCCTTTAGAAGGATCTCCTCTACTCACTTGTGTCCTTATTATGATCTGGTCATGTCAATTTTTTATCTTTGCACTCAATCTCACAAGGAATCACATGAATTCACTCTTGAAAATGCACAACTTCTTCGCAAGGTAAGGTAAAAATAAAATTTCCCCAATGCCCCTTTTATAGTTTTCAAGTTTTTACCACATTAAATGCTCACCACCTACCACCTTGCAATAGCTTTAATTTTTCTTTTTCTACTTTTTAGTGCTTTTTCATTGTTTTCTTCCACACATTATAGTCATAACCTTTTGGTGTGCTTACTAATTCCCGTGCTTCAGACCTCATCACACGGACTCCCATGCATCATGGTACATAATCCTCTATGTCATATCCCAAGTAGTTTAATCATGCCAATACGTACCTCGTGTTAGATTATGGGATTCTTCTCCTCGTGGGGTCTTCAATATGAGAAATTTTATTATTATCACCATCCTTCTCATTTCTTATGATACCTTTTTCTTCTTTTCCTATGTGAACACCCTAAGAAAATCACACCATCCTTATACCATCGCACACATATCATCATCTACTTCAAATTTCCTTCAATAACCCACAAGATCTCTTTATCACACATATGCACTTGGCTCACCCCAGGACTAAATATATGTGCAACCATCTATGTATGAAATCAAATATAGTAATCAATTTCATGTGTGTAAGAATTCTTATTACAACAAAACAAAGAAAAAAAAACAAAACAATCATCAACAATGTGAAAGAAAAACATAAAAGGAAACCTAATCTAAGTTACAATATTGCCTTATTACAAACACTAAGAAGCTTTATTTATAGTAGGGATTCAACCTACTCCCATTAAAGTAACCAAGAAACATGGTTCCATCAAACACCTACAATTGACATGCACCTGATTCAAGTATCTTGGTTACTACAAAATGTCCCAACTAATGCACCTTCAATTTTCTGGTGACGCACAAACTTGGATTCATAAAGAAGGACCATCTTGCCAACTATAAATTTCTTGTTCCTAATGTGCCTAGCATATTAGGCCTTATATCTTTCCTTCTCAGTATTTTGGATCCAATGCACAATGGTGTGCCTCTCATCTAGTTGCATTGGTTTTTTAATGCACTCCTTTACAACTTTGTCATCATCCAATCTTCTTGCGCATAATACGTAGGGATGGTAACATGAATTCATTTGGTAGCTTTTCTTCTACACAAAACACCAATTTTAAAGGTCTGGACTTGATCAACCTCTTATAAGTTGTCCTATAAGCCCATAGGATAGCTAATAATTTATCACCCCATTCCTTTATTCCAACATCACACATGTTTGTCAAATTTTTCCAATGATCTTGTTGAAAGCCTCTACAAAGTGCCATTATCTTGAGGCTGATAAGTATTTTCTTATGGTCTAATTCAAAAATGATTTCCTTTATCACTAGTCAAGCTTAGTAGACAACCATACCTACTAATAATAATTTCCAATAAGAATGTTATTGTTGTTATTTCCCTATAATCCTTTATAGGTGCTACCTCTGCCCATATTTTAAAATAGTCTATGAAAGTTACAATATAGTACATTTACATCCTACACATGGGTGGTGAAATAGGTCCTAAAAATTCAATGTGTCACTTCTTGAAGGGTTTTGTGCTTGATATGGGTCTTAAGGGCTTCTCATCTCTTTGTCCAAGCTTTCCAAGGAACCGACAATGATCACATGCTTTTGAATATTCCTTGGTGTCATTGTACAATGTTTCCCACCATAAGCTATCTAGAAGGATCTTGCACGCAGTCACCTTACTTACATAATATCCTCATGTTGCTTTTCCATGAGACTCCTCTATAATGGCTTGTGCTCATGCTCTAGGGGACACTAGCGTAAGACCCCATCTTAACCTAATTTATATAAATTGTCACCAATCAATGAATAAGGTGTCACATGTATAAAAATAATTTTTTTCTCTAATGTATTCACCCCTGTAGGTGCCAAATCAGTTTGTAAAAACATGGCTATATCCTCCAAATATGTGGGTGTGCAGTTTAACCTGAACAATTTTGCATCTATCGAGTGTCATCAATGCTCTGCATGTCCTTGCCAAAATTGATCTCTTCTCAAGCTTGAAAACAACCGTTGTTGACCATAAACCTCGACAATAGTGTGATATTTAGGAATTTTGAACTATTTTTAGTTATGTACATGGGAAAAGTAAACTACTCTAACTTTTGAATAGAAAGAATGTAAAAGCGCATGACAAACTTTCCTCCAAAACATCAATTCTCATTCAAATTTCAATATCCATTACATTAGTCTCATTCTCATACTCAATTCCTCTCTACTCTCATATATTTTTGGTGATGCTCACATACATTTCTTGTAGCACACACTCATATACAATAGATTAATTACAATAAATATATTTCATAAAAAATATTCCAAAAGTCACTTCCTTTTGATCTCGCATTTGTCGGCTTCTATACTATTCTATCGGCTTTATTTCGTGGCTTTTTGTCACTTCCTTTAGTGTATCACAGATTTTCCATTATACCATGGCTTTCCTTATTCTTTAGTGACTCTATTCTTATATCCACATATTCATCCTTTTATACGCAGTTTCACCCTTTTATGTGCAACATCTTCTAGGCTTTGTAGTTTCTTCCTCATGTTCGTGGCTTATGCAAAATTTGATGAAGATTTTAGAAATAACATAACACTTAATCCAACATATTAGTTAAATGTTATATTAGAATAAAGTAATTTTGTTATTACTTTAGTTAGATTAGATTAAGTCAATTGATAGTTATCTTTAGTGGTCCTTAGTTATATTATCACATGTTTTGTGAGATATTTTTCAATCTCATTTTGTTTATTCCTGGATGATTTCATGAGGGGAAATAGGTGCAATAAGGGGCAATGAATATTATCCTGCATTTTATTCTCATATTAGTTTATCTATTTCCATGTATTGTGGATGTGATAGAAGTTTTCCAATATCTATAAATATTGCAACTCTCTCTTCTTATTGTAATGCTTGATTTTGATATTAATAAAATACACAAGCACCATCTTGTTTCTGTGCAAATCTTTTGTGTAAAAATATTGTTTTCAAGTATTCATTGTCAAGATTTGGTATCAGAGTGGAAGATCCTAAACTTGTAAGTGCTAGGGAGTGTAGGAAGTTTGAGGGAGGAGGAATAAGAAGCTTGAGCTAGGAGGATCCAAAGTTGACCCCAGCCTCTTCACACAACCCCTGCTCATACTCCACACACCAGCAACAACAAAAGAAGTACTGCAGAAAATTACACAGGAAGTTTTTTTTTGAATTTATAGTTTGAATCTCACTTCTTGAATTTAAAAAATATATTGTTTTTCATTCAAGAAAAATTTATATGCAATTGTTCTAGGTTTTTTTTTTTCTCTAAAATAAGAGACCCCCATTATCCTCTGTTAATCTGTGTTCTCTTAGACCACTGTCAGTGAGTTGTGGCATTGGATCAATCTCGAAACTGACATCTCCAAGCGTCTAACCCTATACGAACGGGAGCAGAGGAAAAGTGGCCAAAAGAATAGAAGCAGCGCCAAAGGAAGAAAAGAAGAGATATTGTTTGTAGATCAACCTCCATTTGCACACCCACCACATGCGCAGATCCTGCAATCAATAGAGACAAGAAAAGAAGGAAATAAACGTTGTTGGAGAAAAGTGAATTTGTGTAAAGCCAAGTAAAAGAAAAGATGTATA
Organism: Taxus wallichiana var. yunnanensis; assembly: GCA_018340775.1. Classification (NCBI taxonomy): domain Eukaryota; kingdom Viridiplantae; phylum Streptophyta; class Pinopsida; order Cupressales; family Taxaceae; genus Taxus; species Taxus wallichiana. The sequence continues at coordinate 415,999,826 of CM031236.1, forward strand.
AAATCTGATAAATTGAGGTGGTGGCGGAGGAAACAAGACTGGCAGCATACACAAAACTAAGATGCACGCATGCACGTAAGTATCGATTGTGTTTTTGTTAAAAAAAAATTATTTTTTTTTCCTTTTTTGTAGACGAACTAAAAAAATTAGAAGCACAAAAAAAAATTCCATTTTTGGAAAGGGGTCCAGAAAGATAAAAATATTATAACTTAAAAGAGTCATAACTTTCAACTGGTACCTCGGATTAAGGTGCCATTTTTTTAAAAGTGTGTGTTTTTGCAAGCTCTACGTCTTGGTCTAGTTTTTTATCAGATTTGGAAAAGATTTATTTTGTAAAAACTACAAAAATAAGATTTTTGTATTTGAAAAGAGGCCAAAGAGTCCAAAATTTTATTTTATTTTTGCAAATCGGCCACAGAGCCAAAATTGTAACAGGGCCAATAGTGCTGAAAAATTCATTGTAACATGGCTGAAAAGGAGCCCAAAAATCAGTAGAACCTAGAAATTTGGGGTGGGTGTTTGAGTGTGATCTGAAGGGGGTGTCGTACTGTTAATTTCTCTCTCTCTCTCTCTCTCTCTCTCTCTCTCTCTCAATTCTATCACCCAACATGGAAAATGCACCTAAATTTTTCTTCCGGAATCACAACTCCTCAAAGGAGATAACTATGTTGCGTGGAAAACAAAAATACACACACAACTTGAATTTGAAGATTTAATAGGTGTAATTGATGGCTCGCTAACGAGACCAGAAATTGACGCAACCCAAATATGCGCATTTGATAGAGAAAATAAAAAATCTAAGTTAATAATAATGTTTGGTGTAACTGATGAAGTACAACCTCACATTAGACAATGTAAAACTGCTCAAGAAGCGTGGGAAAAATTAGCAACAATGTATGAAGCTAAGAACAAAAAAACTATTTTACAACTTCAAACTCAATTACACAGTCTTAAAATCAAATCAAATGAAAAAATAGAATCATTTTTAAGACGTGTTGTTGTATTAAAATCTTATCTTGAAGCTATGGAATTAGAAATCGAAGATGATTCATTAATTCCTATTGTTCTAAGAGCTTTGCCAAGCTCATACAGGATATTTGTAACAACTCTTAATATAATGGGTCAAACAATAACTTTTGAACAGTTAGTGAACATGCTTCAACAAGAAGAGTCATTACACAAACCTGTAGAAGAAGAGGAACAAGCCCTCTCTTCATATCACAAAGGGAAGAATCAGATGAATTCATCACATAGAAATAAGCAGACTAATCAGCAACAAAATCAACATAGTCATCAGAGACACAATGAATCAAAACAGTGTCAGATATGCGGTAGACAAGGGCATGATTTGAAAGAATGTTGGTATAACACTTGGGTTTCATATGTGTCATGCACTAGGTTACTCAAAGACCCTATATGTACCCCTTTTCTATTCATTTATGAGCATGCCAAGACACTCCACTGTCTTTCCTCTATGCAAGCTTTGTTTCTGTTGAGCAAGTTCTTCCATTACTGATCATTTTTTCCTTGCTATCGCTGAGCTTTCACGATTCCATTGGAGTGCAACTACTTCGTGGTGCCTCATTTCCATTCGATTCTCGCAAACTCTTTTCATGGTATCAGAGCTGAGATCGGGTAAACGTGCACTCGATTTGTTTTTTTTTGCTATTACTCTTACTTGGTTTCATTATTTTACTCTGCATGCAAGTCCTTTGATCACTATTTTCTAGAAATTATCTTGCAAATATCTCTAACAAGCTTTCTCAAAGTTTTTTTTTTTTTTCTTGTGCATGTGCAGGTTTTTTTCAAAATACCTTGAGAAATCAGAGGTTTTTCTACTTTTTTTAGTTGGATGTAACTAAATCCAAAATAGAGATTCATTTCATTTTTTTAATTTATTAAAATAAAAGTGAAATTTTTTAAGATCTCTAGTTTTTGCAGGATATTTGTCTATGCATGATAGTCTGTGGTTGCAGGATCTTTGTGTTCTTCTGTCATGGTTGCTCATGGAGGAAATTTTGACTTTTTGGCCTTAATTCTTTTTTGGCATCACACATCTCGCAACAAGCATTTTTTTCACATTTTTTTTTTTTACAATCCACGTTTTTTTTTTTCAAGGGCAACTTTTTTTAACAACAACCCACCACATTTTTTTTTTGCAAGGGTTTTTCAACAACACAAACCACCATTTTTTTTTGCTTGCAAGGGCATTTTTTAACAACATAACCCATTTTTTTTTGCAAGGGCATTTTTTTTTTAACACAACCACATTTTTTTGCTTGAAAAGTGGCATTTTCAACGCAATGTTTTTGCAAAAGCATGGCAATTTTTCAGAATTCCTTCTTGCATCTTTGCTCCGCTCTTTTCAAACCTTTGTGGCTTGCACACTCAAACATTTTTTCATTTTTCACTTTTTTTTTTTTTTTTAGGTTAAGTTTTTTATTTTCTTTCTTTTTTTCTTACTCAAAACTCAAAAAAAAAAACCTTTTTTTTTTTTTTTCCAAATTTAAGTTTTTTTTTTTTTTTTTTTTTTTTTAAAACAAAAATCAAAAATCTTTTTTTATGTTTTTTTAAATTTTAAAATCTTTCTTTTTTTTTAAAAGATACTTTCTTTTTAAAAATTCAATTTTATTTTTTAAAAAAAAAAATATTTTCATCTAAAATTTTTTTTTTTTCTTAAAATGCCTTTTTCTAAAATCTTGTAAGTTTTTTTTAAATATTTCAAAAAAAGTGCTTTTTTTCAGTGATTTTGTTTAATTAAAGCCTTTTTCAAAATTCATTAGATTTAATTACATTAGATCTAATTTAATTTCACATTATTTAAACACTATATTTCTTTGGCATTATAATTTGGTCTTTTGGCTTGTTGTATTTTTAACCTTCCGTCGAGTGCCGAAGACGAAGGGTGAGGTCCGGGATTGGCAGGTGGCTAATCCCCCCTCGCAATACAAACAAAACCCTATCTCAAATTCCATGTCCATTTCCAACGAGCATACATACACCCCTTTGCATGCGTTTAGGGCACTTTTTTAATCCGTTTGCAGGCTTATTGGCTTTTTCTCATCAATTATGGGAATTGGTTTTTGCTATAACTTTTGACTCGTTGCTTGGTTTTGAGCACTTCTTTAGTCAAAGTTGCATGTTTTTTCACACTCTAGATGATGGGATCATTAGCTTTGTAAACACACTAATTTTATAAAGTGCCACATTCTGGGGGGTGTCTTTGTATTGCTTATTTCAGCTCATTTTTTTGAGCTTTGTTCTATTCCTTTTTTTTTGGACTTGTGAGCACGCATCCGCCACAGTCTTACGACAAAGGGATTCTTTCATGTGATGTGAGATGATTTTTCTCACCACCAGGGTTGGCTTTCACCTCCTTTCTATTTTTTGCTTGTGCTTGTTTACGGTGTCCTTTTTGTTGCGCTACACGAAACACTGTTGTGGTCTCCTCTCTTGCGCGTTATTACGCTAATTGCAAGATGAGTTACCAAGTGTTTCAAACCACACGCACGGACCCGATTGTAATCAACGCACTAACTATAAAGTGCCGAAAGTAGGGGGTTGTTATTGTCCTGGGTGGTTGTGTTTCTTTTCTGCATTTCTTTCTCTCTCTCTCTCACTATGGATGCACTTTCAATTCCTTTGCTTACGCCATTCAAATTTTCAAATGGAGATCAAAATAATAATGAAACTAAGGGGTAAAGGGTTATTCCACATCACCATGGGAACTGAGACTGAACCAGATGACGAACCTAAAAATCTAAGTGGTTAAACCGTAGTGATGAAGCTTTAGGTCTTCTTTGCATGTCCGTTTCTCCTGACTTGCTCTTCCACATTGAGGCATCTGAAACACCTACATCTACGTGGAAAATGCTGGATGTGATGTTTGGACAACTAGATGACATGAGAGCACATGAGTTGGAAAATGAACTACTAGGGTTAAATCCTAGTGACTTTGAAAACCTACAAGCCTTCTTCTCAAAATTTGTCCACATTAGATTATTGTTAAAAGGATGTCAAGTAGAAAAGAAAGATTCTCAACTGATCTTGTCGATTCTCTCTAAGCTAGGTCCCGAATATTCTATCTTCGTGTCAACTTTCTACGCTACAAAAGCTACTTTGGGCGATACTTGGACAATGCCCTCCTTTGACTATTTTTCATCCCAACTCATTCGAGAACAGGACAAACTCATTCAAATGGGGTCTCTCAAGTCCAAGTCACATGCCCTTGTAGCAAGTACTAGCAAGGGAAAGAAGACTGAAAAGAAGAAAGAAACTAAGGATCAACCTAAGAAAGAAACCAAGATCAAACCTAAAAATGACACAAACACTTCACTTCTGAGCCTAGGGCACAAAAAAGCAAGTATTTGTGTTCCTATTGCAAGAAGACTGGTCACGACGAGCAACACTGTTTTAAGAAATAGATTGATCACTTATCTCATTTACTTGAGAAAAATAAAATAAGTGTTCCTGAATCCATAAAACAAAGTGCTCCGAAGGCCGAGTCTTCTGCTGCAAAAGGTGCTAAAAATGATAAGAAGAAAGGAAAGGCCCTTAGTAGCCAAAGTTGCTCCTTCATCGACATGGATTATAGATTCTGTGCCTCGCACCACATGGGTTCTTCGCATGTTGAGTTTTCCAACATCGAACCTTGTGGAATGTCCCAAATCACGATGGGTAATGACACGACAGTGTCGGTTTCCGGTAGTGGATCGGTAGAGATGGATGGGGGAACATTTAACCAAGTGTTGAGTGTTCCTGATCTCTCTACCAATCTCCTATCAGTTTACCAAATTACTCACCTTGGTGAAGGAATGCGAGTGGAATTTGGTCCTAACTCGGTGATTATTCGTGAGCTTAACAATGACACTACAGTGGCTGAGGGAAAGGCAGATCACCGTTCACGGTTGTACACCTTCTCCCACTTTACTTCTGATTCTACGCCCACTGCCTTGCTCACTCATGCAAATGAGGTTAGTAAGCTATGGCATGAGCATTTTGGACATCTAAATTATCGCTACCTTGAACAATTGAGTCAAAACATGAAATGGTCAACGGGTTGCCTCGCATCAAGTTTTCTAAGGGTCTTTGTGAGGGTTGTACTTGGAAAGCATCCTAAAAAGAACTTTGACAAAGGAAAATCCTGGAGAGCCACTCATCCCTTAGATCTTGTTCACAACGATGTTTGTCATCCATTTCCTTCTCCTTCATTTACTAGAGCTCTTTATGTGCTAACCTTCATTGATGACTATTCACGATATACTTGGGTATATTTTCTTAAGCTTAAGTCTCAAAGTCTTTGAACATTTTCAGACTTTAAGGCTCTTTGCCGAGAAATAGGTAAAGTGGAACGGTCTATCAAGGTTCTTCGAACCGACAATGGAGGTGAATATGTAAACAATAGGTTCATGGATTTCTATACTTCTGAAGGGATCTCTTTGCAACATACATACAACTTATTATAGCCCTTCGCAGCAGAATGGAGTCACAGAAAGAAAGAACCATACTCAAGGAGATGGCCACTGTATGATTCACTCAAGTCTCTTCCTCCGCAGATTGGGCCAAGCAAGAATTGTGCAAATTACATTCAGAACCATGTTCCACACAAGGCAATAAGAGGGATGACACCCTTTGAAGCCTGGTTTGGATGCAAGCCTGATGTTGAGCACTTTCGAGTCTTCGATCCAAGGCTATGGCTCGATTCCCAAGAAGAAACAAGGCCTTGGAACCACAATCCAAACCTTGTATCTTTGTAGGGTATCCTGATGGCATGAAGGGATATCGATTGATGAATTCTACTTCTCATGAGCTATATATTGAGAGAAGTGTTAAGTTTGATGAGTCTTCTTCGACTTCTACTTCTCCACCTATTGAGGTTCTTCACTCACCGATTCGATTCTCGACTCATCGATGATGATACTCGTTGAGCGTGCTCCTCTTCCGATCCTCCCCACCATCGACCTTTGAGTCTTCTTCGATTCTCGATAAGTAGTGATGATGAGGACTATGTCCCTTCTCACTCAAGTGAAGAATCTTCCGACTCGAGCCCGATCCTCCCGGTCCCCTTTGGGGCCAGAAAACTTTGCAAAGTGCTGAGATTTAGTTGGAGATACTTTGGATATGAGACGTACTCACTCAGATTTCATTGACCCCACTCTTTCTTCACCTCTGCTTCTGATCCACAGTCTTTCCGGGAGGCTTCTGTATTCCTGAGTGGGATTCTACCATGGATGAGGAGTATTCCTCTCTCATGAAGAACGATACTTGGGATCTCACCACTCTTCCGAAAGGAAGAAAAATCATTCGGTGTAAGTGGGTGTTCCGAACAAAGTATGGAGTAGATGGAGACGTCAAAAAGTTTAAAGCGTGATTAATAGCTAAGGGTTTCTCCTAGATAGTCAAGTTGATTATACATAAACCTTTGCTCCGGTTGTGAAGATGACTTCTATTCGACTGACCCTAGCCATTTCCACAAAAACAAATGGAAAGTCCATCAAATGGACGTTAAGAGTGCCTTCCTTCATGGTGACCTAGAGGAAGAGATCTATATGGAACAACCTCCGGTTATGTCCAAGATTCCTCCCTCGTTTGTAAGTTAAAGAAGTCTCTTTATGGCCTTAAACAAGCCCCTTGGGCTTGGTATGCCAAGATGGACTCCTTCTTACTTACATCAGGGTTTACTAGGTGTCACTCTGATCCAAATGTTTATATTCTATGGCAAAGATGACTCCATACTCATTCTTGTTCTATATGTTGATGACTTGTTGATCACAGGTAGCTCTTCCTCTATTATTGATTCTGTGAAGATCACCTTAGCCAACAAGTTTTCCATGACTGACTTAGGTCTACTTCATTACTTCCTTGGGATCCAGATTTCACAATCTGACTCAGAATCTTGATTTCACAACCTAAGTATGCTCTTGATTTGCTAGCTCATTTTCAGATGTCCGATTGCAAGTCTTCTCCTACTCCTTTTCTTTTCGGGGTTAAGTTGGTTTCAGATTGCTCTACTCCTTGGTCGATGGTACTTTTACCGACAGTTAGTTGGGGAGCTTGATCTACTTGACTCACACTCAACCGGATTTATCATATGCTATTGGGATCATGTCCAGATTCATGCAGGAGCCACATGAGCTGCATTGGAAAGTAGCTAAATGGATCCTTCATTATGTTTGTGGCACTTATGCTGATGGCATACACTATCATGGAGGGGTTGATATTGACTTGATTGGATTCACAGATTCTGATTGGGCCGGTGACTTAGATCATCGAAATCTACTTCTGGCTACAGTTTCTCTCTTGGTTCGGGTCCTATTAGTTGGTCTAGCAAGAAGTAGAATGCAATTGCGATATCATCTACAGAGGTAGAATATAGAGGAGCAGTTAACGCTGCCACATAAGCTATTTGGCTACAGGGTATTCTGACAGAGTTTGGCATCCACTTTCGGTGGCCTACCATTATCTACTGTGATAACACGAGCACTATCTCTATTTGTAGAAATCTAGTTCAAAGATCAATGATGAAGCACATTGAGATCCATATGCACTTCATACGGAGCTTATTCATGATGGTATCATCGACATTCAATACATTCAGACAACTTGATCAGATTATAGACTTATTCACCAAGCCTTTCACTGAGATGAAGTTTCTTCACTTACGGTCTCTTCTTGGGGTGAGGTCTTCTACAGCTTCCCATCTTCTTAGGGCTATGTAGTCCTTCTTTTCTTCTTCTTCTTCTAGGAAGATTGTGTTTGTATATGGGCACCTTATCAGGCCTTTAGTTGTCCGGGCCCCATTGACACATCTTTCTTAGTTGTTTAGGAGTGTCTTCCTCTTCCGTCTAACTCATCACAACCACTACCCCAGCTTCGATGAAGGGGGGGTGTTAGTGTGAGTTATCCTATGTGTCCTCCTCTCATGTTGGAGGGTCATCTCACATGGGTTAGGTTTAGGGTTTCATATGTGTCATGCACTAGGGTTACTCAACACCCTATATGTACCCCTTTTCTATTCATTTATGAGCATGCCAAGACACTCCGCTGTCTTTCCTCTATGCAAGCTTTGTTTCTGTTGAGCAAGTTCTTCCATTACTGATCATTTTTCTTTTAAAAACTAAAAATCAAGCTTGTTTGATTTTTCCTTTTTTTGTAGTGCTTGTTTGATTTTTACCAAATATTCTTTATGTGCTTGTGTTTATGTTGGTACCATAATTGTAGATGTATCTATAGATGGTGTTGATGGTACCATTTTTGTTCTTGTGCCTTCTTTAGTTATTTTTTTCGTTTTGTTCTTGTTCCCCCTTCTCTTGTTTTATCTTTTCTTGTTTCTTCTTGTTGTATGTTTCTTTTACTTTTCAATCTTTTTCCTAATGTTCATGTTTCTGTTTTTGTTTTTACTCATCTTATTTTTCTTTCTTTTCTTTTTCCTCTATTTCCTTCTTCTCTTTGTCTTCCTTCTCTTTATTTTCTTGTTCTTATTTCACATTTTATTCTTGCTCTTTCTTTTCTTTCTTTTCTTTATGTTCCTTCTCCTTCTTTTCTTTCTCCTCTTTCTCCTTCTTCGCTTTCTCTTCTTCTTCTTCTTCTTTTATTTCTCTTCTTTCTACTTCTTGAATTCCTCTACCTTTTTCTTATTTTTTATCCCCTCTCTTTCCTTCTTTTCTTTCTCCTTTTTCTCTCCTTTTATCTTCTGTTTTTCATGTTCCTCTTGTTCTTTCTTTTTCTTCTTTGATTCTCCTTTTGTTTCCTCTCTTTATCGTGTCCAACTCATTTTTATTTTCTTCTTCTTTAGATATCTTTTTATCTTCCTCGACTTCCTTCTATTTTTAAAATTTTAATTTCTTTTGTCTAGCTACTTTCGCGGCTTTTTGTTGTTCTCGCTTCTAGGCCTTTCATCTTATTTTCCTCCACCTCTGCCTTTGTATCTTTTGATTTGTGATTGTTGGCCTTTGTGGCTTCCTCTTATATTTTTTTCCTTTCCTTAATAAGTAATTTAATTAGTTCATCTATTTCCTTTATGTGGTTTTGGTTCTTAGTTGTCTTATTCTTCTTGTTCTTAAGCTTTGTGTGTTCTTATTGAAGAGATTGTAGGTAGCTTGTTTCTTCCACTTCTACTTGTTCTTATGTTTCCTTGACTAAATAAAGTGGAAGTAAGTGAATGATATCTCCTATTACAAAACGAAAATTTTCCAAGTAGTATTTTATGGCTTCTGTTATAGCCATTTCTTCCTTTGTTGTACTAGCTTCATATTCTTGAGCTACTTGTGATATACTTTGCCAAGATATAGGCATTTCTTATGATATCCATAGAGTGTATTTGTCAAAGTTATTTCTATCCATGGTTCTTCCTCCCATGAAAATCAGGGCCCATGAAAATTAGGGCGAGAAGGTAATCATGGACGGGAAGGGAGGGAAGGGAAAATAGTTAAGCGGGGAGGGAGGGAAGGACGAACAGGATGGGGAGGAGGAAGTAGGTCTCGAACAATAATGGATGGGAAAGTGATAATAGATAGATCCCCCTAGAGATGTTTCAGATGCTCTAGACCAGTCTTTGAGGGACAAATGTATGTGTGAAACTCTTTCTGTGGATGGGTGTCACATGGAAATTGGGTCCCCCAGAACTTATGCGAATATTTTGAACTTGGAAAAAGAAAAAATCCTTGGAATCATTCCTCAGCTCAAACAGGATGGAACAGGAAAATTCTTAGATATCCCTGATATCATTATAGACTGGAATCTAAGAAAAATGGAGAATGCCTTGATAGGTAAACTGGTGGGGTAGACCAAATATAGACTCCATTAGGTCTTGGTCTGTTGCTAAATGGAAACCTAAGGGGCACATGGATGTCACAACCCTTCCAAATGGATTTTTTCTATTCAGCTTCAACAACTCTGAAGACCCCCAGAGGATCCTCAATGATGGCCCATGGTTCCTTGGGAAACTGGCCTCTTCTGAGGAAATGGACCCCCAAATTCAACCCTGACAAAGAGAATATTAATCAGTTCCCTATTTGGGTGAGACTCCCAGGTCTACCATTAGAACTATGGGACGTGGATATTATAAAAGGAGTTACTAACACCCTTGGAACCTTTGTTTGTTGTTGATAATGTGACGCTTACCAAATCTAAAGAGTGGTTTGTGCGAGATTTTGTATCTATTCTCTGATGGGTTCTTCCCTTCCCAAATCTATCTCCCTGCGGTCGAAATTGGGTAGCTGGGAACAGAAAATTGATTTTGAAAACTTCCCTCAAAGATGTGAGAAATGTCAGGGATGGGGGCATGCTAAGCATCAGTGTAAGTTGATTGTCTCTAAGACTTATCAGAAAATCATCCAAGGAAATGGAAAAGGCAAAGGAAGTGCTCCTCTGGTGTCTAACACCCCAAAGAAGGTAAATCCTAATAAGGGCATTCAAATATCGGAAAATAATGGAAATGAGGAGGAAAAGGCCCTAAATCTGTGTTTACTGATGAAGAGGGATTTATAGAAGTAAGGAATAAGAAGTCCCAATGGAAAGCCCTATCGAACCTCGGTTCCAGAAGGCGAATCTCCATGTTCAAGCTGAAAAGGCTCTATCCACAAAAAAAATGGATAATCTTGCTTAAGGAAGTCTCCAAGGAAAATATCCAGTCAAAAGCAAGGGGAGAAAGCAAGCTTTCAATGAGCCTTTAGAAATGATTTCTAATCCCTTCAAAATCTTCAGGATAAGGAAAAGAATGTTTTGACTCTTGGAAATGAAAACATGGGGGTTTTTAACAACACCCATGACATTTTTCAGGAAGTTGTTTCTTCTCAAACTGAGGTGGCCACTGAGATGATAGAGTTTGTTAAGGGGGACATCAATCAAGATGTTAATGATACTTCCATGGCTACTCCTTTCAAAGGGGAAAATTCAGAGGGGACCCCAAAAAATTAGGATCTAGGCGGCCCTCCAAATAGGTTGCTAGGAAGAAACAGAGTCAAAAGGAAATAGATGATGGAACCCAATCTAAACTGGATCTTAGAAGCTTTAGAAGAACAAAGAACCAAGTGCTTAAATGAATATAATATCTTGGAATATTAGAGGGTTGAACAACCCTATCAAGTGGAGATTGATTAAAGATTTGGAGATGACTCACAATTTTGACATTCTGGCCCTGTAGAAACTAAGATGGTGGAGGGCCCTTTTTTGGAGACTTGTGGCAGGTACTGCAAAAAAATTCAAGTTTTTTTGTTAGTTCGATTGGGCACCACTGGGGGTATGGTATTATTTGGAATGAAGAAAAACTCAAAGGTACGAAGCTTCTTAATAGAAATAACCATATGGTTGTGCTTTTTCAGGATAAGAAGTCCAAAGAGTTCTGGATCTTATCTAATATTTATGCCCCAAATATTAAAAGTGAAAGGAAAAAAATCTGGGCCGATCTCTCCAAATTTTAGAATGTGATCAAAGGGATGGAATGGGTGATTTTGGGGGATTTTAACACCCCTTTGTGTCTGGGGAAAAGAAGGGAGGAAATATTGATCTTATTGAAAGTATGGAAGACCTTCAGATTTTATTTCCCTCAACAACCTTATGGATGTTGAGCTAAGAGGGAGTAGATTTACTTGGTCTAATAGAAGAAAGGGTGACCAGTTGATTCAAGTTAAACTTGATAGAGCTCTGATCTCTTGGGGTGGTTGAACAAAGAAGCTGGTCTGTTTTCCCTTCCTCACATAGGATCTGATCACAATCCTATCCTCTTCCAGATCAAGGACAAGGATAGGAGGAGAACCCCTTTCAGATTTGAGAAGATGTGGCTACAAGATGAGGATATTTTTGATTTAGTTAAGGGATGGTGGAATGTGAAAATCAAAGGAACAACTTTATTCAGAATTGTTAAAAAGCTTGCTCATGTTAAAAAAATCTAAAGAATGGAATAAAAGAAGTTTTGGTAACATTTTCGAGAAAAAATAGTCTCTAGCTAATGAGATTTCACTCCTTCAGGGAGATCTAGAATCATTTGGGGAGGAAATTCTATGCTCACCCAAAAAATGAGAAGGATTTACTTGCTGAGTATCATAACATCCTACTGGAAGGAGGAATTTTTTTGAAATAGAAATCTAGAGTCCTATGGCTCAAAGATGGTGACAAGAACACAAAGTTCTTTCATATCTCTACTCTCAAAAGGAGGAGCTCTAATAGAATTCTCTGCATTAAAAATGAAGAGGGAGTTATGCTCAATGATTCTAAGGAAATTCAACAAGAGGCATGTTCTTTCTTCAACAGGCTTTGGCCTCATCTAGAGATTCTAACAACACGAAGGAAGAGTAGTTTCTAGACGTTATCCCCCATCTGATTAATGATGAAGACAATATCATGCTCACTAAAATCCCTTATGTGGAAGAAATTGAATTCATGATAAAATCCTTAAATCCTGATAAAGCTCCGGACCTGATGGTTTCCCTACTTTCTTCTTCCAAACTTTCTGGGAGATTGTGAGGGATGATACCTACAGTGCTATTCAAGAATTCTTTAAGAATAAAAGGATGCTTCAGGAGTTAAATAGCACCTTTCTTGCTTTGATCCCTAAGAATCATGATCCTTCGAGTTTAAAATTTTAGACCCATAAGCCTTTGCAACGTGTTTACAAAATGTGCTCCAAAATTTTGGCTTTAAGAATTCAGCTTGTGCTACCCTCGATAATATCTATAGTAGCAGGAGGCTTTGTTATGGGAAGACAGATCCAAGATGGTATTGTCACTATCCAGGAGACTCTCCATTTGGTGAAACAAAACAAGAAGGAAGCCATGTTTATCAAGCTTGATATGGAAAAAGCATATGACAAAGTTTCTTGGCCCTTCCTTCTGAAGATTCTTTCTAGGTTTGGCTTTGGAGAGGACTTTAAGGAGATGATTCTCTCATGTATTTCCATAACCAAGTTCTCGGTCCTAGTTAATGGGACCCCTTGTGGGTTTTTAATACATCACGCGGGGTTTAAGACAAGGTGATCCTATCTCTCCCTTTCTTTTCATTATTATGGTTGAGACCCTTAGCAGAGCTCTAAATAAGGCTACCGAGGATGGTAGAATCAGAGGTATTTCTCCCACTGTCAACTATAACAGAAGTTTCTCACCAATTTTGTTGATGACACTATGTTGGTTGGTGTTTCTTCTATCCCAGAGGCCAAGGAATTCAAACAGTTAATGAAGGATTATGAGGAGGCGTCTGATCAATTGATCAATTATGGGAAAAGCTCAGTCTTCTTTATCAATACCCCTGAAAAGAAGAAGCAACAAAATTGTTGGTATTCTTGGTTGTGCTTCTAAAACTCTCCCAACTTGGTATCTCAGGATGCTTATAGGGGTGGAAAAACCTAAGAATGTTGAATGGAATTTCTTAATTGATAGATTCCTGAAAAAACTTGAAGGATGGAAAGGGTCATTGCTATCTCAAGCTGGAAAATCCATTCTTCTCAAATGCTCGATTCAAAATTTACCTGTTTATACGATGTCTATCTACAGGTTACCCTCTGAGGTTGCTAGCAAGATGGAAAGCATACAAAAATATTTCTATGGAGTGGCTCCGAATCTAAAGACATAATTCCTCTAATTTCCTGGGAAAAGGTCTGTGCCCCCAAAAAACTTGGTGGTCTTGGTATCAGAGATTGGACCAAAATGAATAAAGCTATGCTATCAAAAATGAGTTGGAGACTGATTAAGGAAGAGAGTGTTTGGACTAGTATTATAAGAGGGAAATACTTGGCCTAATCTTGTCTGCTAACGAATGGTGCTTCAACACCCATAAACTCTAATGGTTCTTCTTGTTTCTAGAAATCTTTAAACTAGGCTAAACATGTTGTCTCTGAGGGATGCAAATGGTTAGTGGGAAATGGGTAACCATTAACTTTTGGGAGGAAAATGGTTAGAGGACCTTCCCCTCAAGGCTATTTACCCTACGGTCTATAGAGATTCTATGACCAATTATGGGACCAAGGTCAGATATTTCTTCAATTTAGATGATCCTTTGGGACAATGGAAAACCATAGCTCTGGATCATTCTAACAACATTGAGATTTCTTCTATTAACAACATATTAAGAGGAGTTATTATTAATAAAGAGAATCCTGAAGAGGATAGTATTTACTGGTCAAAGGAAGATAATGGTATCTTCTCGGTCAAAAGTGCCTACAACTCTTTCTTTCCTGAGGGGGAAAGGGAAAATTATAACTTGGGGAAGTGTTTGGGTCAAAGAATTAATCCCCAAGATTAATATGTTTTGGTGGTTGGTCATCCATGACAAGATTCTTACGGTCGACAACCTAAACAAGAGAAATTTCCACATGGTTAATAGATGTGTTTTGTGTGAATCTGATTGTGAAGATACCTCTCACCTGTTCCTAAACTACCCCTTTCTTGTCTTGGTTAGGAAAACCATTCTCAATCTTTTTGAAGTCAATTGGGTTTTTCCTGACTCCATAAAATTGTTGTGGACCCAATGGTCTAACCCTTTTAAGAGCCAAGGTTTACATTTTTATGGACCTTCTCTATTATGCATTTGGCTTGGGAGATATGGAAGGAGAGAAATAGAAGAATATTTAAAGGCAAAAAAGAGCCTCCCAACAAAATTGGAGCCCACTGTGTGAAATCCATTTTGGCTAATTTCTCTAACTTGAACTCCCAAAAAAAGTCCTTTTTTCAGAATGAATCCAAATTTTCCTTGAAGTGGGGTTTGGGATCCACTACCATTAGCCCCCTGCTCTTAACCCTAGACTCAAAGGTTGGGAGAAACCTAGCAAGGAGTGTTTAAAATTGAACTTTGATGGTGCCTCCAAAGGAAACCCTGGTCGTGTTGGCTGTGGCGGGGTTTTTCGTGATTCTGAAGGAAGTTTTATTCTAGGGTACCATCACAATCTGGGCACTCAAACTAATAATGTTGTTGAGGACTGCTGGGGTCTTTTGGGGATGTCTATAGCTCTTCAACACAATTTTGTCAATCTAGAGGTGGAAGGAGACTCCCTGAACATAATTAACAACATAAATGGGAAAGGATCCATCTCTATTTCCAACCATAACTCTATTAAGAGTATTAAGGAAATGACCCTTTCTTTTAATCTTATCACCTTTAAACATGTTTATAGGGAGGCTAAATGCCATGGTGGACTTCTTTGCTAATATGGGGGTTAATGGTTTTGAGTTGACACTTATGAAGGAGGTGGAAATCCTCGATCCCAAGGTGCGGGCACACTTATTAAAAGACATCAATGAACACGTATAAGGTCCTTTCATGGGGTGTCAATCTCATCATGGTCATATGCCGTAGGATGAATGTGCATTTATCTTTCAATAATGAGAAGATCGGGAAGGAGATCCACTCGTGTTCTTGGAGAGCTCTTATTGCTTCCCAGGTCTATAGAAATTTCACTTCTTGGCATGCGAGTAATCTTCTGGTTTTCTAGATTTTGGGTCTTTTCATGTGAAGAGGTTTTTGTTGTTTGGCCAAATGGGTGGTGATCTTGTCAGAACTAAACCTATTGACCTCAAAGGGGTCACGCCTGAAGCTATGGCTCTGTTTGATAGCAAGGGATTTACACCCTTTCTAAAATTTTTTGAGGGCATTATGAAAATCTTAGCAAAGATTTTGCTAGCGCTTGGAAAGCGACCAAAAAGGAGCGGTTGTTGAAATGAAGGGGATCAATATGGAGATCACTATGGATTTGGTGGCCAAAGTGATGGGCATCCCTGCTGGGGGGGAGGTCTACAAACCTAAGAAGGAAGCCTCTGAAGAACTAATCTTTTCCTTAAAGGTAATGAGAATCTCACTTCCCATTTTTTTGGTTACCTTCGAATGTCTCTTCCTAATCCTTATGATGAGGTGGCTCTCACCCTTATTCAATTTTTAACTCTGAGGGTCACCACAAAGTGTATTTATGCCTACCACCTCCCTATGCTAAATCATTTTAGGCATGGCAAGCTTTTAGTTTTCCCTACTTTCTATTTCGCTCCCTGTGTGCCTCTATTTTGCAGTTCAAAATGAGAAGAATCTTTGTCCCTCTCCATCAAGGCTTTATCCTTGCCCTTGTAAAAAGAGCGGCTTTGGACATAGATAAAATTGGCTCCCTTACCACAGGCTCTGGAAGCTTATGCGGATGGCACTGGTTCGGAATCGGAGGATGAGGATTCGAGTGATGATACCAACTCTCAGGATGGGGACTCGGATGATGACCAGGATGGGGTGGAGGTGGTGGTGGCCCAAAATCTTAAGGATTTGAAATCAAAGCAGTCCCTTGTACTTTCCATACACCAAGGGTGAGTCCAGTAAATAGGAAGTCGAGACCCCTATCAATGCTCAACTGGAACAACACTTCGAGGCTTTGGGTCACGTTGGACCAGTAAAAGGGAAAACCATTTGGCAGGATGGCGGTGGATATTGAGGAACTCAAGGGTGATATGTGGCTCACTAAGAGCTCGTTCAGTTTTTATTCAATGACTGGCATAAGATGAAAGCGCAGGTGGAGGAAGCGGTCAACAACGGGCATGGCGGAGAGATTGAGGTTTTAAAGGCCAACTTTGGTTTCATAACCAAAGAGATTGGATCATGTTCGGGCTATCCTCCATAGCTACATGGAATGGAGCATAGTCATGGTGAAATTGACTCTGCAACACCTTCAAACTCGGGGCAACTTGCCAATGCCTATTGTGCCATGGATAGTCAGGGCAGGAAGAGAAAGGTGACCCCTGATGGTTTCAACTTGGGTACCTTGGTGGGTAATATTGATGCTTTGGTGAAGGAATGGGCTAAGGTGTTGGAGGGGCTTGAAAAATCCTATAAATGATCTTGGGGTGGGATGTTTTGGTTTTTTTTGATCATGGTCTTTGATCACTATTATTACTTTTTTTGTTGTCAGTTTTGTTTGAGTTTTTATTACTATGTTTTTTTTTGTTTTTAATGTTGTTATTTTGTAATTACTTGATCTCTTGAGTGGTGCTCTTATTACTCTATATGACCTATTCTTGTTATATTTTTCCTCTTTTTGTTTTTTCTATGTTGTAGTTTTTCTACTAACTCGATCTTCTTTTAGTTTTGAGTGGTGTTTAGTGTGTGATAAAGTAGTAGGGCCCCATTTTCAAACCCTTTTTTACCTCTTAATATTTTTCCATGATTTATTATAAAACTCGGGACATGTTTCCAATTATCTCGCCTTATTCTATTTACCCATCCCAATGAAGAAGTGATTTGGGTGATTGCATCTAAGGTATTCATGTATTCCCATATTTTTCAGCTAGCACTATATCCCACTACCATTCTACCAATTCTGATTTGTGGGGTAGGGTTTTTGTGAAATACATAGCTAGGTATATCAATATTGACCCATAATAAAAAGTATGCTTTCATTCCTTTATTTTTTTAGTGTTTTCATGGAATTCTAAGGCCAATAACTTAGCTAGGTTATACTCTGAATGTGAATTCACCATATCAAGGACCATCTGTGTGCTAAGTTATTGGGCACCATATTCTTGATTAGTATGATAAATATTTAAGCATATGGATTTAGTGGCATACCTTAATGCATGATTTTTTATATCTGCAATGCATACCCCATGCTTTTTCTTTGTAAATCCCATCACCCAAGTTGTATCTTTCATTATTATCTTCTTATTTGTAAGTATTGATCATCCTTATTCCCACATCCCATAACCCTAGCCATGACCTCTGTGTTAATCGGGTAAAGTTGAGCCGAATACATCTTGTTTTGTAGTCATCTCGGAAGAACCATAATTACATGATCAACCCTAGAAAAATATGGAATTCAGCTCCAAGCATCTATCTTCAATTTGTTTATTACTTTTGTTGTGTTCTTATATTGTAACTCCTTGGTATTGGAATTTTCTCTCGAAGTAGTGATTTGTCTAGTTCGAGCCGCTTATGATCATATTCAAATATTTGGGAGTAAATTTACTTCTACAAATCTTGCATATGGGAAACCTTAAATAGGATGTCTGAGAAATCTCCCTCAGGATCATGCTTGTTTGATTTTAGTGACCACTTGTGGAAAAATGGTTTTAGGAGCTCGTCTTGTGCAACCTCAATTGGATTATCCATTTTTTCTTCTCAAATTTCCCTAGTTTTCCCTAGCTCTCTTCTTTGCACTTTACTAGTGAATAATTATTTCTTTTCTTTATCTTTTTATGCCTTATTTTTTTGCAATTTGATGCATTTTATACCCTTCCTCTTTGTAACTACTTTATTTATTACATTTTTGGCGGATAATTTTTGTTTCGCCATGACTTTTTTTTCTTCATTCCATGTATTTTCCATGTTTAGGTTATTTTCTCCTTTGTCCTACGTGTTTTCCATGTTCCATGTATTTTATTTATTTGGTGGATTTTTTTTTTTTTTTTTTTTTTACTTCATCTCGTAACTATCATTTCATTTGTGTATTCCACAGTTTTTCCTTTCTTAATTCAAGGGATTTTCTTCTTCCCTTTATTCCGTGGATTTCTCATACCGCATATTTTTCTTTCCTTCATTTTGCGGTTATATTTCCTTCACGGTCTACATATTAGTTCCTCATTTTATTCTTATTTATTACATGTGTATTCCCCTTCTCTAGTAGTTGTTGCTTCTTCTTTTTTTTTTATGTTTATTAGAGTAAGGATTCCCTCACTAGTTTTTATCTTACCCTCGTCCTATCTACCGAATTACCGATTTTCGATAGGCCGATTTTTATTTTTTTTTTAATTCTCTCTTTTTTTTTTTTTTATTCTTTTTTTAAGTATTATATCTTTTAGTCTTGATCCATTTACATAAACTAGTAATTCTTTCAATTGTAGTGTTTGAAGCTTTGTTGCACCTAAAGGTGATATGTTTTTAATAATGTAAGGTCCTAAACATCTCACCTTTAACTTTTGTGGATGTTTCAATTTACCGTCATATAGCAACACCTAATCTCCAATGTCATATTATTCTCTTGATGTGGCAATCATGCCAATATTTTTGTCTTCTCTTTTCTTGGGTTTGGTTATATGCTGCTAGGAACCTTTTCTCATCTAATTTTTCTAGTTCAATCAATCTTTCATGCAGTGAAGCATCTTCATTCATTCTAAATGTTACCACCACCCTTAAAATTGGGAGTACAAACTCTATGGGGACCACGACTTCTAATCCATAGACCAATCTGAAAGGAGAGTATTTTGTTAACCTTTTGTATGTGGTGCGGTAAGCCCATAAGGTTGTAGGTATCTTAAAATCCTAATCTTCTTGTTATAATGAACATATATTCATAAGCACATTATGTAATACCTTTTTGAATGCTTTAACATCCCCATTTTCTTGTGGATGGTAAGGTGTACTTATGTTATGATTAATCATGAAGTTTCTTAACAATTATTTGATAGTACCATTTAAAAAATGTTTCCCTTGATTTCTTGTAATACTCAAAGGACATCAAAACTGCATAATGATATTTTCATAGATAAATCTAGCGAGTAGTATTAGCAGTATAATTCTTAATTGGGATGGCTTCCACCCATCTTGTTAAATAATTTTTCCCCATTATTATGAACTTGTCTTGAGAGTGTCCTGTGGGTTTAATTAATTGGCCCAATGAAGTCTATTGCCCACTTTTCTAATAGTGTTAATGCTAAAAATGGTTTTAATGGAATTTCATCTCGGGAATTGGGTTTTCCACCCACTGAAAAATATCACAAGATATTGTGTGTCTATGTGCATATTTAAAGAGTGTAGGCCACCAAAAGCTAGCCATTATCACTTTTTTAGTTATCTGATCTCATCCATTATGACTTGCAACTATACCTTCATGAACTTATAGAAATATTTTTTTTTCTCATGTTCCAAGGCCACCCTTCTAAGGACATCATATTTTCCTTTCTTATATAACTTTCCATAAATCAAAGTAAAGGGAAAGGCCCTACTTAACAAGTCCCTCCTATGTTGCTTTGTATACTCGCTGGGGAATTTTGTTGTTTGCAATAATTGTGCTATCTCATCTAATTCCTTTGAAATGACTTCTATTCTAAATAGGTGTGCACCAAGGAAGTCATTATCAATTAGTCCTTAATCTTCTCCTATCTCTATTCTTGATAAATATTTTGGTCTATTGTTCAATCTTCCTGGTTTTACTACAATGGTAAAGTCAAATTCTTGAAAAAGCATCAATCAATGGCATATTCTTCCTTGAAGCACTGACATGTTTAACAAATATTTCAATGGCTCGTGAAATGTATAAAATACAAATGAAGTAGCCAATAAATATTGTCTATATTTTTACAAGGCATAGACCATTCTCAATTATTCTATCTCTATATTTGACAAGTTCCTTTCAACTTTTGGATAACTTTCTACTTGCAAATGCAACTGTATGATCCATTTTTTCTCTAGGTTGTGTCAAGACTGCTCCAATGGTAATGTTAGATGTATCTACATGGACATGGAATGGAATTTTTATTCTAGATATATCGGGATCGGTGCATGCAATATTTTATTCTTCAAAATTTCAAAGGTATCTGCACATTGTGTAGTCCATTTTATTTACTTGTTTGTTCTTTTCTTTAGTAACTCATCCAGAGGTGTAGTTATCTTTATACAATTCCTTATGAGTTTTTTGTGATATCCAGTATATCCAAGAATTGTTTAAACATATTTTTGTGTTTTAGGTGGAGGTAATTAACAATCACTTAAGTATTTACTGGATCGATTAATAGTCCTTCTTTACAAGTTATATACCCCAACAAAGGTGCCAAATGTGGTTTAAAATGTGCATTTCTTCATATTAAGAGATATGTGCAACAATTTGCATCTCTCTCTGAAACATTAATCTCAACACTTGAATATGGTTTTTCAGTAGTCCATATACCATCCAATCATCAAGATATACCTCCAAGAAGTCATGGATAAATTCCTTGAATGCATTAATCATGATTCTACTAAAAATGTTGGTGCATTTTTAGCTCAAATGACATAACAATGTACATGAATGAACCCCATTCCATAGAAAAAGTAGTCTTTGGTTGGTCTTCTGGGGAAATTTTGACCTAATGGTAACTAGAGAAACCATCAATGAAAGAATAAACTTCTATTCCTATGACATTTTCCAACACTTCTTCTATAAATGGCGTCGAAATGGGTTATATACACAAGATTTATTAATCTCTCTATAGTCCACACATATTCTTATTTATTTTTTCTTCTTTTTTTGAATCACCATTGGACTTATCCATTCTGAATCTTCAACAAGTTTTATAATTCCAACATTCAACATTTTATCTATTTCGGTCTTCACTTTAACTTTTAGGTTGGGGTTTAACCTATATGGCCTCTTTTTCAAGGGTTTGAACCCTTCCTTGATTTTTATCTTCACCAACTTATTATTTTATACCCCTTAACTCCTTGAAATCCTTGGGAAATATGTCTTGGAATTCTTGAAGAAGTTATATTACTTTGGCCACTTCTTCTTCTGACCAGTAGTCTCCTATCTTGGCAAGTTTTTCATCTCCATTGGTGCCAATATTTTTAGTTCTTATCTTTAAAGGTTGGTAATAATATTTTTCTTCTTCCACCTTGGTCTCCACTACTTCCCTTTCTCCTTCAATTGTTTTATATCTTATATTCTCAAGCCTTTCATCTCTCTCTTGCTTCTCCACTACACAACAATATGCCATTTCTAGATTTTTGTTTAGATTTTCTTTCCTTGTTGGTTCTTTAATTTTTGGTGCCTTTTGTGAGCATTGTTTTGTGGTATCTTTTGGGGTTAGGAAGATAAAAGTACTAATCTTCTCCAATTCCTAGAGGATGTTAATATTTTCATCCCAAAAGTTAAATGTATGAAAAAATTCTTTTACGATTTGGTCCCAATTTCTTGTCTCATGTCGGAGTTCCTAATGCATGTACCAAGACCGCGATATGGGTCCTAGTGTCTAGATGAATAGTTACATCCATAACACAAGAGAATGTTCTCATATTATTTTCCAGTGTCTCTCAAAAATCTAAATGTGTTTTTATGGATCACTTTCACCAATGTATTTAGTTATTACAACATAATAACTTTCACTCTCCATAAATATTGTTTTGAGAAATGTGGTTAACAAATTCCAATGAGAAATATTAGGTTTATGAGATGCCCACCATCCTATGGCATTATTTGTTAGGGTATCATCCAAATATTCCATTATTTCTTTCTCATTTGGTAGTATTCACTCAATTTTATCTAAATAACTCTCTATGTCTCCAAACCCTGAGTACTTAGGTAAAGTTTTGTGGGAAGCCTCGTGGCTTAATATACATACCATTTTTATTAGCATTTCTTCTCTTTCTTATTTCTCGAATGGTATCCATATTATTCCTCAAATTTATCTTTTGCATGTCAAAATATATCATTCGCACCATCATCAACATCTAATGTAATCACCCATCATGGAACTCTTCTTACATATGTAATTTTATTGTTCTATATCATGAAATCCATGTATCCATGATTCTATAACATTATATGAACTTTCATTCAAGTAGACTCAGCTTTTAACGATATTTCTTCATCTGAATTAGGTTCAAATCCTTCTCGGTATTAGAAAATTTGTTTAATGCATATACTCCTTAGATTTCATCAAAATATTATCCTTCTATATCATGTCATACTTCTTTAGTCCATGTAGCACTCATCCCTGCATGTAATGGTACATGTACGTAAATTCCATCTTCTTGTATTGTTACTTCCTCTTCTTCTAAATTTAATGTTCCATTACAATCAACAAACCATTCTAAAGCTAGAATGGCATTATAAGATGGATTTAGAGCCACATTCTCAACAACTTCAAAGTTTACTAACTTCTTGATTCCAATAAAGTTTACTTCAACATTTTTTAATTATCCCATTGGTGCTCTTGATTATCCATCTGCTAATCCAATGAAGTATCTGGCTGGTTCCAATAAAGTTTACTTCAATGTTAACTATCTTCTTGATTCCAATAAATTTTACTTCAACATTTTTAATTATCCTATTGGTGCTCTTGATTATCCATCTGCTAATCCAATGAATTATCTGGCAAGGAGTTCCAAGGAGGCATGCCTAGTCTCTCCATGTATTATTTGACATCATGTTGCCATCTACACCAAGATCAAGATTTTTTTGGTGAAAGTGGTGTCAAATATGTCTACATCCAGATAGATGGTGGATTTTCACCATGCTCATTGAGTAGGGAAGATATTTCTTTTCTTCTAGTGAGCTCCTACTTCAACCCTTCAAACATTAAATATTTTGTTCTCCTTATTCCAATATTTACTAAAAAAATTCAATTTATCTGTAAGACCGTGTTTGATCACTACTCTAGCTATCTCCTTTAGAGCAGTGATCTCTTCTTCCATAAAAATATTATTTTCTATTTCTTTTTGAGTTTTTGCCTTATTTACTACCTCTATGCGTTCTTCCACCTCTTTTTTATGGAGGTCTTTCTCAATGTATTTTAAATCCCATTATTATCCCCTAGATGAACTTTATTCCTGGGGTAGTTTGATTATTTTCTTCTTTCCATGTGTAAATTCCTTCCTTGTGGAACTTCTAGTAGTAATTGTAGCCCTATATCATGGTTCTTCAACATTTAATCTGATTAGGTTTTTTTCCTTCTCATATAGCTTTCTTTAGCTTCTTCCTTCTTATCCTCATTTTCTGGTCTACTCCTTGAGCTAGACACTCTTTCCTTGTCTTTTTCTATTGCCTCATCATCCCATGGTATCTTTGTAATGTGTTGGACACTCTTTTGTGCATATCTTCCCAAGGTGATTCAATTCCTATAGAACCCGAGTTGCTTTGGGACAACTAAAAGAATCATGACCTCTTTCATGATAAAAACCACAAGGGTTAAGCTCTGTGAAATTTCTAGCTAAGTTCCCATCTTGTCCACACTTATAACAATTCATGGGTCTTCTATCTTGATAGCCACCTCCTTGGTTATCTCTTCCTTGATATCCATTATATCCTTGGTATCCTCTTCCTCCTTGATAATTTTCATCTTCTCCCAATATACTCCTCTATAACCTCCTTTGTAACCCTCTATGTAACCTCCTTTGTTGTATCCTTGATAATTAGGATTGTATTTATTCCTTTGATATCCACCTTCGAATAGAGGTTATCCACCTTGCTAATTTAGATATTGAGGGGCACTAATTACTAGTTGGGAAGGTATTGAGTTAAGTGTGAGTGTTGGTTGTTGTCGATGAGGGGGTTTAGTGATGTGTTATTTTGTGCTTCCATGGCCCTGTGAGTATTGTATTCCTTTAATTATTTTAGTTCCTCTACGGAAGGGCATGTATGGTGATAATGGTTGTAAGAACCACAAGTTGTGCAACAAATTAAATGGCTAGTGGGTGGAGCGATCACTAATAAAGGACGAGTAATTTGAGTGTGTTAGTCCCATAATCTACAAATTTCACACCATGTTCTTTCTCTTGAGGCACTTTGGAAGAGTATTTTTACAATGAATGATGTCTAACAACCCTAACTCTCTTTTATTTTTCTAGGTAAGGACAGTCATACTTGATGTGACCTTATACAAAACATAATACACACCAAATCTTAGGCCTTACGCTATTTCTTGGAGGTGAACTGTTCTTAAGGTCTTCATTCCTCTGAATTTCTTGTTGAATTTTCCACTTTACTATCTCCAATTGCACTCTTTCCAATTCTATTTTTAGTGATGTTTCTCCTTCTCTACGTTATAGTTGGGCCTCTAGTCTAATAACCATCTCTATAGCCTCTGAGAGTGTATTAAAAGGTTGTCCATCCAAGGTTTCTCTGATATACGGGAGGAGTCTTGAAGTGAATCAGAATTCTAAACTATACGGGGCTCTTCTAATTTCCTCGTTATGGTTTTGAATCTATAACTGAACTCCTTGACTATCTCATTTTCTCTTTGAACCAATTATCTCATCTTACTCACCCCTTCTGATGGTGCTTTAGGAAAATGGAATTTTTTCTTGAATTATTTTTCAATGGTATCCCAATCCTTAGTTCCTTAGGAATTCATCTTCATATACCATCGTAGTGCATCGTCTCTCAGAGTGCTTATAAATTCATGTAATTTTGTATAGTTGTTTGATGTTGTTACTCTTCCAATATGAATCCAATAGAAATAAATGTTCTACTTCATCACTGATATATTTTTCAAACACTGGTAATTTAATCTTTGGTGTCATTTTTCTCACTGGTTGAGGATGTACTTGAGACTAGCTAGTTATCTGCATCTACACTAGTTTCACCTTATTTTCTTTCTTATGATACTTTTTCAAGCTACTCTTTCTTCCTTTATATCTTACTAATTAAATGTCAAAATACAACTCTTCTAATAATTATCTGAATTCTCTTATAATTTTTGTCTCTTCTAGTAAGGATCGGAGAATCGAACACATATGCAAGACAATAATATTCTCCACACTGTATTATTTTTTTGCTAGTACAATGGCTAATATATAGCCATGGAGGTAGGCACAACAACGTCCTAGAAAATAGGAACGAATACCTGGAATAGTTACGGTGACAACAATATATATTATATTGTTATAACTATATAACAATATAATATTCAACAACTAATTACTAACATTCACTATAATAATAATTACCAATGTAATTATTATTCACACATATACAAATGTAGAGCACTAACATATTTATTTCCTAACACCTTCTCGATTCTCTTCTTACAATTGATGATATCTTTCTTCCAATATTTCTCCTTTTTCTATCTTTCAAATTGGTGTTTCAAGTGGCACTTGGAATGGAAACCGATCCTGGGAGGCCATCTCCTTTTGGATCATGTGGTGGTTGGGGGATGCATCCTTAGAATGTGACTTTTCATTATTCTCCTCTTCTATGAATAACTCCTTCCTTTATTTCTCCTTAATTTATAATTATCCTCTAATCCTTCATCACTTCTTCTCTTCTTATTTTTTTCCATTTCTCCTTGTTTCTCAACAATATTCTTTTCTTCATTTTCCTCGTCTACTATTTTTATTTTCTCTCCAAATTCTTCAATCAATTATTTCATGCCAGTAACTTCTTCTTCTTATTCACCTTTTATTTAATTAGTAAAGGTGTTTTTCTTTCCTCCTCTTCCCAAAATTCTTCTTCTAGTACCTTCTTAAAAGCTAGTTCTAAGCCTCCCAATAAATGTTGTAAATCTCTTATTAGAAAATTTTCCCTTGTTATCGATTGTTGAATTGGATTATCTATGGAATATTGACCCATGGGGTAACCAAAATAGGCTGGTATCTCCTCACTATAAGTATTATAGCAAGAATCTATATGTATGCCTCCATTTCTAGGTTAGAACTTGTTAGCCTCCACTCAAAGTGGGGTTTCTTTCTTCTCTACTTTATTAATTTTATTTGATCTTTTCTTTTCTCTCATTCAATTTCTTTGCTCTTTCCTCTCTTTCTAGTCTTTGTTTCTCTATATTCTTCTCTAACTCCTTTTCTATGGCTATTCTAGCTCTTTCTTCCATCCTCTTCATTCTGATTGGTTTTTTTAAGATACTAACTTCTCTTTAATTCTCCTAATATTATTTTTGCCAACTATGTAGTTTTTTCTATTTTCCTTTTCTTCATGTCCTCAGATTTCTACTATACCAACCATCACCCCATTAATTCTGATAATTTATGTCTCTTGGATCAACCCCTCCACGTATGCCATCTTGTGGTTCTTGTCCTCTCAAGGAAATTTACCATGCTTCTGATTAAACCTTTTTCTACCATCAAAAATTTAATTAGAAATGAAACTAATATGATAAAATGGCCTCTTTCCCCACTTAAAACTTTTCCTTTCTTGTGGTCGAAACTAGTCCAACACTGTATGGCCCAAGTGATTATGTATGAATCGAGTGTAGTTTCATACCAGTAGTTAATCTCTCTCATCCAAGGTTCTTCAAGATGATTAAGTATAATTAGTTTTTCTATAGTCCACTCAAAAGGTTATCTCAAGTATAATCAAGACCACTTTGTTATCTTGGTGTGTGCTAGTATGTAAGGCCATAGTAAATGTGGAAACTGCAACATTAATTCTTCTTTGTATTCTCCTAGAACTATTGACTACTGCTTCATATGATGCTTTTAGAAGTTTGGATTATCCTTTAACAAATTTATGAATTTGAATTTCCCACCAATCCTCAATTTTTTTCAGTGTTGACTTCCAATATCCTGGTGGTGATATTTTTCCTGACATCTGACTAATAAAAGGAACTTAGGCTCAGACACCAAATGTTGACCCTAAACCTTGATAGTAGTGTGAGATTTAGTAATTTCAACATATTTTTAGTGATGTACACAATAAAATTAAACTACTCTAACTTTTGAATAGAAAGAATGTAAAAGCACATAACAAACTTTACTCCAAAACATCAATTCTCATTCATATTTCAATATTCATTAAATTAATATCATTTTCATACTCAATTCCTCCCTACTCTCTCATATGCTTCTCGTGATTCTCACATAAATTTATTGTGGCACACACTCATATATAATAGATTAATTACAATAAATATGTTTCATACAAAATATTCCAAAAGTCACTTCCTTTTGATCGTGCCTCTGTTGGCTTCCATTCTATTAGGGCTTTATTTCACAAATTTATCGAATTTGGTGGCTTCCTTCAGCGATCGTAACTTTTATATTATACCATGGATTTCCTTACTCTTTATTGGCTCTGTTCTTGTATCCTTGACTTCATCCTTTTATACTCGGCTTCACCATTTTATGTGTAGCTTCCTCTAATCCTTCGTGGCTTCTTCTATGCTTTCACGATTTCTTCTTGATATCTATGTCTTACAAAAATTTTGATGAAGAACCCTGTCAAAAAATGTGAATTCAAAATTTTGAAAAATAAGTATCTACCTTCAGATGTATCCTTGCAAAAAAGGAATGTTGACTAAGTACTTGTTGTCCTGTGTTTTTTCATGGGCAAAATTCACCCGAAAACAGGACAATTATACCCTAGTGTCAAATTTTTCATGTCATACCTTTCCAAACACCCCCAGTTAACCTACCCCTCAATGTAAAGTCCAATATTTTCCATCAATGGTTCATAATTTAATTTCATCAGTTCCCCTATGTGATTTAGGAAAATTCAAAGTCATTCAAGTGCCTTAGAGTGATATTTCTCAAGGTAGGTTTTCGAACAACCTTAGAAGGGGCTATCATTAGCCTTCCTAGCACTAGTGCACCACCCATGGAGAAGATGAAAGGATAAAATTCATAATATAATATTATTCAAGAGATAAAAATTATGGAACTGATTTTGGAATATTCTCGAGGAAGTTTCAGAGGTTTAAGAGCCAATTCACCGAAAGTGGGTTTTGAGGCCGAGGCAGGTTTGCACCACAAAGCGTGCCTGAAATTCAAGGAGTAATTATAGGAGGTTCGTAATGAGTTATGAGACAAAAAATATACCATTGGAAATAATTTTGAATTCTCCACATCGTGGTGGAATAAGATCTACCAAACGTACTATGTATTTTTTTCAGGAAAAATCATTCTTTCCATGCAAAGAGGGAAATCCCTAGAAAAAAATGAGTATTTTTGAGGAATTTAAAGAATAATAAAGGAATTGGACCCATCCCATCCTTCTCAAAATGTATTTTCAATTATAAATCATATAAAGAAGTACGTGAAAACTCATTCAGAGCTCAAGTTATGACATTTCCAAGTTAGCTCTCAAGGTACGCTCTTCGGTATTTAGCCAATTTTACAAAGGGAAACATGGCTTCACCAGGATGAGGTAAATTTTCATGTCCCAATTTCACATTAAAAAGGTAAAATATGTGCAAAAAAATTTCTACCCTTCCTTAGTTTCCTATGGTTCATCATATGACCGTTAGGAAGCTTCCATGTGTTTATTTTCAGCCCCCTCCTCCATTCCTATCACCTAATGCATGTGTGAAAAGTGTCAGCATATGGATAAGGTGAATTTTTTTGCACCTATTATCCATTTCAAAATGTATAATGGGAAAAAAATTCCCATCCCTCCTTTTGGTTTCTCACACTATATATTCTCACTTGACATTTTTTCTTCATTTCCCCACACCTCTACATTTGTACCCGAAACTCTGGATTTTTTTTTCCAAATTTCCTTCACCATTTTTCTCATTATTCTTCATCCAACCATCTCCTTAGATCTCACCACCATTTATTTACAAGAAAAAACAAAAAAAATCATGCTCAAAACTCCATTTTTTCTAAAATGAAGTAGTGCACAAGAAAATGAAAAAATGTAATATCTAAAAAACTAGTGCACTGATAAAAATGAAACTTGTTGCATTTTTATCCATTATAAGAGAAAAAAAAACCCATGCTATATTTTTCATGAAATATTCAATATTTTTTGTTGTTATCAAACCCCAATTTCCTCAAATAAAAATTTGAAAATTAATATCTCTTGTTCCTGAAACCGGTTTGGTTTGAAACTTCAGAGGTGCAATAAGAAATAAAAACCCATATCAGGAAAATGACTTTCAACGAAATCCATAACCCAGAAACCTAGTTTCCAAAAAGAGTAAAGACTCCTACACAAGAACTTATTATTTTTAGTAAGGTCTCATAAGAAGCAGTTCCAGTGAAGGTGGTGTGCACAGGGATCAACCAAAAGGAGAAAAAGAGTAACCAAATCTAGAAAGGGTGAAAATTATCACTTACTAAAAATAGTAAGTTTCCTACATGGGAAGCCTAGGTGGAAGCAATGTACATAGGGTAATTCAGAAGGTAATTTTACTAGTTGGAGGTGAAAAGGGTGGAAATTTCCACTTACTAAAAAAATTAATCCAAATTTTCCAAGTGCAGTAAGGTGTATCTAGGAGCTATATATACTCATCATTGTTTGTTGATGTGTATGGGTGAGTGCATAATTCTAAGGGAAATTTTTTCAGTAAAAGATGTCCATGTCATAAATGACCATCACAATGGGTGATCTGGAATCCACCTTAGGAAATATCAATAGTGTCTTTTGACACTCATTTGATGGTCCAAGTTATCCATGAATCGTGTGCAAGGAGGATTTTGTGCACATCATCATCAGATTGTCCATAATTTGATTCATTAGAATTTTCAAGTTAGCTTAATAGTATTGTAAAGAGTCATGGAAGGATCATTTTTGAGCTTCTCTCTCTTGAGAGGAGATCTTCATATGTTGCAATCGTGGTAACCAATGGAATCACTCAACAATGTTTCTATACACTTAGTTTTTGGTGCGTGTGGGTCATCCAAAGGATGTTTCTTGTGGTGTAAATAATTCAAGGATCATCTGGAAAGGATCAATGAACTTCATTAGAGGAATATTCTTCATCGAATTTATTTCTCAGTTCTCTCTCTC
The DNA here is from genome assembly GCA_018340775.1 of Taxus wallichiana var. yunnanensis. Taxonomy (NCBI): domain Eukaryota; kingdom Viridiplantae; phylum Streptophyta; class Pinopsida; order Cupressales; family Taxaceae; genus Taxus; species Taxus wallichiana. Next base: position 416,030,157 of record CM031236.1, read on the forward strand.
ACTTCTCTTCCCCCAAATTTCTCTCTCCTCCATTATTCTAATTCTTTGTTGACATTAAACTTCTTCATAATGTCTTTATTTAATAATGTAATAAGTCACCATTTTTTTATAAAAGGGGATTTAATCTTTTCATAAGAATGTAAAATATCCTAAGTTGTGCAAAGGCATATGAAAATTCATTAAAGGGTAAGCAAAGAGACTTCCAAAATTATGTAAATTGTAAAGGAATTCACTTTCCGAAGGGGTTACATTTTTGTGAGTTCATGAGAGAGTGATCCTTGTGAAGAAATAGAGAGATAAAAATTTCTTCTACTTCTCATTTATGCATTCTTCCCACTCTTGCCATGTATAGTTTTGGTCAAGCATTAATGAAAGAAGGATTTTCTACCTTTTGACTAGGAGGTCTATTGATACTTTTTTCTCATTAAATATTAATTGGTCTTGTTGCAGTTTGCTTAATTATTTCTTCTAAAATTACATGCTGAAATTTCTAATTAATGAGTATAGGACTCTGATTCTCTACCTACGGCATTAATCTCTCTCCCTTTTCTCTCACTCCCTTTCCCTATCTCTTACAAATTCCTCTCTAGCAAGAAATCGTTAGCGTATGCGTAGGGTTAGTGAAGTGCCCCTGTTATATCCCTAGATGCAAGGACACAACAAAACCACTTTTAACACGTTTTTGTAAACACGGAGATGCATTGTTTAAGTAGAGGGACTTAGACTCCCAGAGAATTGGTAAGAAGTCCAAAAAAATTTCCATACGATGTTGAATGTGTGTGTGGCTAACTATAAGAGAATAATTGACTAAGATTAGGTAGTGTGATCCCCTGGTAGTTGAGTTGGCAAAGGGGAGATTTAGAGGCTATGAACGAGTAGCGTAAATTCCCTATGGTTTGTTTTCCTAACTTGGATCTAAGTGTTGATCTAGTTTGAAGTGTCCAAATTAACTAAGATGAAACTAACAATATATGCTACTGCTGAAAGGAAAATAATCTAAACAAATCACAAAACTAAAATATTACAATCACAAATAACAATTTTCTTCTATTCTAAATAATTAAAATATTTCTACACTAAAACTAAACAAACGAGATAACCCGGTGTGGTTATTCACCTATGTTGAGTGTATTGAAACTAAACTAACTTAAAACAAGAAATTTTCCAAATGATCTATGATGTGTAGATAACCTCCTATAGATATTCTCTCCTTCATATCCATAAGGATGGGAAGAAGAGGATCCATCACCGGAGCTGTTATTAATGATTTAAACCATCTTGGAAATCAAATAATTACTTGCAAATGAAAGGAAATTTATTTCTACTCTATTTGATATGATGTGACAATGATAAATTACATAAATGAAGGAAATCAAACAACAAATCCAACCTAGAATTCACATAATAGAGGTAAATCCAACTGTGTGATGACTTGTCCCCTCATTTTATCCTTTCTTTCTCCATATGTCCATATCATTCCAACGAATTGGGAATGCAAGAACAACAACAAGAGAAGATGATTAAACAATGGTAACTTGAAGGCAGATGGTTGCAATGAATGTAAGTGGAATCTAAGATAACACAAGTGAATAGAGCTTGGTTATGCGATTTTCAGCAGGATTGTTCTAGCAATACTATGCGATACATAAAATTCTTAGGCCCTTTTCTTGAATACAAGCATGGAATACATAGGAATTGGCTAGGATCTACCTCCATGCAAAATGAAGCCTTGGAGTGCCAAATCATTAGGAGAAGAGGTAGTTCAAACTAATTAAATCTATTTAAAAATAGAAGAGGGAAGGAATATCACTCAAATAAGACCATTTTTAGGAATTTTGGTTCACAAACACACTTAAGTGAAGTGTTGCATGTTAAAACCACGAATAAATAATTCTAGAAAAAGCATGTCGGACTACCGCCCTATGTAGGGAGGCGGTCGTAGGGGCTGCCGCCCAATCTGGGAGGTAGTTTCGACTTCCACCCAAGCCTGAGAGGTGGTTTCAAAAATTCCACCCAAGGTTGGGAGGTGGTTTCACATCCACCACCCAGGTAGGGTGGCGTTCCCAACATTAAAGGCCAAAACATGCACAGAAATGAGTAGGAAGTAGTAAGAAAGTGTGAAAAACATAGATAAGCATTTCTAGGCTATAAATATACACTGCGAATGGGTTTAGGAACTCGAACACCTTCTTAAAGGACATGAATCATCATTGGGGACTTTTGTAACCATTTTATGACAATGTAACACATGCAATTTTGGTGTGTACATATTTCCCCCTCAGATAAGAGTCTTAGCCATGAAAAGGCGTAAAACATAGAGTCTAAGTATGGCATTCTCAAAATGGGGAGTTAGAAGCTATACCGACACACTCGTGTTTGAAATGTTACCATCCAAACTATCGCTACTTGAAAGAAGAAGAAAATACTCAAGTGTAGATAGATAAAGTATTGAAAAATAAACACTAAATTAAAATGACAAGAGGACTTACCATTTACGTGGGGATAAATAAATATACCTACACTAGCGCTCCAACCCTATGAACATATGCACTTAAAATGAAGTTATAACAACACATATATATCTAAACAAACTCATTTTTAAATTCATTTGCACATATTGACTTGGTGATTTTTGAGCTCTGGTCTCATGGTGACCATTTTCATTTTTGAGTATGGTTGAAGTGGAATGAATTTGGGAATGGTATTTTATGTTAGGCTTCACCCTTTGCTATTTTACTAATTTTGAGAAGAACTCCTAAGAAATTCGTAACTAGAGTGGTCATAAGGGGCCTCAAAGAGGCAGATAGACAGAGTGCCTTTATTGCTTAGTCTCCATTTTGTGAGGCATATATGATGTTTTGTTATTTCATTCTCATTGTAAGAATTTTGACCGCACCCTATGTGTGATGGCATTGTGCAAAAATATGACACGTGATGATATGTACATATATCTCTTTTTGGCTCAATAATTCATTGTATTTGAGCTAAATTACTTTTGGCTTACTTAACATGTGTACTCTATATGTTTATAAATTTATTTTTTATATGCTTGTGAGAATGTATGCAATGGATATGAATGCTAACAAAATGATCTTTTTTTGTAATGCTGATATATGATAATGCAATCACATTGTAATGTTGAACTTTAGTTTCTCTAAGAAACTTTTGGTACTTTGTATTTTTTTGGAAAAACGCGACGAAAGAGTGATATGATAAGTGAATGAACTTTCCCTACTCATAACTCCATGCAACCAATAAGATGCAAGGGCTCAACACCAAGAGCTAGAAGGGCACAAGTTATAGAAATTTGTTGAATGGTAATGATGAGATAAATACAAGGATTTGGAAAAACCAAATTGAGACACTATAACCTCATTCTACTTAAGTTTTCTTCATATTTTTAAATTTGGATTGATTTCCAATTTATCTAGAATTAGATCAATAGACGGCTACATGGTTGAAAAAATATGGTTTTGAGATTTGAAACTCTTTTGGAATTTTGGACATCTAACTCACTTTGTTTTGATTTATGATTTCATAACATTTGAATGAACTATTTATAACATTCAAGTTTTTCAAAGAGAACCCCTACACCTTTCCCCACACTACCAGTAGGAGGTATGGGCTCATCACCATGGACAATTCATAGGTGAGTAAAGGCACTTCTCTCCTTTCCCAATCCTACATCACTAGTAAGAGATGCGGGCTCAATACCGAAGGTTGGTAAGGTGAATAAATATGTAAAATAAATTTTTTTGTGGATTTGCATTTGACTTATTTATCTAGGAAAAATGTTTATAATATTCTTATTTCCAAAGAGGTGTATATGGGGTATGTGACACCATGAAGCTTCTAGAATAGACTATAGGAAAAAACCTAACCTAAAAGTAACTATGAGTAGAACCAAGTATGTAGGCCTTGGTATGGTTATTTTCAAAGCTTTGTATTATTTTTATTGGATTGATGAAATGATTTGGAAACAATTGATGACACTGTGAAGATTTTAAGAGACATGGTTTGAATTTTTTACCAATGTTTTCTTAAGTTTTTAGGAATTGCTATAAGAATAAGTCCCTTGATCACAAATTTTATAAAATGAACTAGAAGATGAAAATGTAATGTTGATGTAGTAATGTCCATATGAAATTATGGATGAAACCTCATGTCATGATGTCTAAGGTGAAGAAATTTGACGAATATTGAATTCTTCACACTTAAAAGTACATAATGGAGAACCGTGATCCTCAAAATTACGTTCTCTTGACCATGGCCTAACATTTTGGGTTTAAACTTACAACACTTTCCCATAAGTGTATATTTCTAATCATTAAAATAATTTTTTTGAAAGAGGTGTTTGTGCACCTCTTTATCACATTCTTCAGACATGGTGTGTGGGTGAGAATGACTATGTTTCTCAACCTTGTTTCTAATATAGAGTGTTGTGTTTACTTGTGATACTTGTTGAATGATGAGGCCTTGCCCGATAGATATGGTAGACTTAGTTTCGAGACGCACATGGTTTGAAACTTGGGTTTAGAGTAGAAAAATCCTTATAGAAGGTTCTCGATGGGCATCGTTTCAATCTCAAATTTCCTTTCTTCATTTGTTAATTTTATCATGTTTACACTTAGACCTAGGTCGCGGAGGGAAGAGATGCTAAACCGAGAAGATCGGATCCTCATTCTCTAAGATTTTCATAATTTCCACTTGTGGTTTTAGTGGAAACTGTTTATAGATATTGACTTACCCTTATCTATTTTTTCCACCTCAAATTTTTTTGGTCAACAACTTTGGCCTTTGGATCACCCGGGTTATTGGGGCTAACTCTTTTGATGGAGGTGGTTTATTAAATTGATTTTAAGGAACTTAATAATCCATATGGAATCCTTATTTTTGAGGTTTTCTAAGTGTATATTGAAGGTCTTAGGATCCCCTTGAGCGATGAAGACCTTCCCCAAATGGAGGAATCTAATCTCCTAGAATAGGGTAAAGGGGATATCCTTTATTCGATGAATCCAGGGTCTCCCAAGGATCATGTTATAACTTATTTCCCTGTCGATAATGTAAAACTCGGTCAATATGTTTTTGGACCACACATGAGTCCAAGAACTATGGTTCCTATCGAGGTCACTTTAATACTATCTTACCCTTGTAACGTAATTATTGTAGAGGAAAAATTGTCTCTCCATATCCTAACTTCTATAAGAAAGATAAGGGAACCAAATTTACAACAGCCCCATCATCAATCATGGCTCTCTTAATGCAATTTTTATAAACCCAGACTTGTAAAAATAAGGTAGGAACACCTCTTTGAGCAATTTTAGGATTAGATGGCATCTTTTCTATATAAAAAAAAACCTAGTATCCCTATTGTTTTGTACCAAAGGATGTATGTCAAATTAAATATGATTTATTTGAGCACTAGGAGGTGGCGTAACATGAATTAGATGACCAATACCTAGTGCATCGAGTAACATAGAATGATGCGTAGGTGAATTCTTCAAAGAATCTAGAAGTGAAATGTGACAAAAGGTCTTGTTTTAATTTGATATTAAATCATAAGATCCTACCGATTTTGTGATTGTATGAATGTCATCTTATGGGAATAACAGATCGGGTAAGGGTTGTGAAATGTACTCCTTTGTCTGAGTTGTTGCGTTAATTTCTTGTTCGACCTTTAGCTCGACTAACCCCAAATTTTTGTATTATCATTTGAACCAAGGTTAGGAGAAACCCGAGAATTATCAAAAGTTAACGCTTCATGGTCATTATTTCCTATAAGAATGCCCTTGTTTATATTTTTATAATTTACTTGGGAATCCCCATGACATTTAGGGTTCACATTTTGAGGTGTGACAGCTTTGTTATGACTAGGATGTGGGTTTGTTTCAGGATTTTCTAGGAACATGTTTACAAAGAGTTGTCTTTGGTTTTCGAGCAATCTTAGCAAAAACTTGTTACAATCACGAAATTCCTATCATCATGACCTTGAACCTTATGGAAACCAAAGTATAGGTTAGGGTCATAATCTCTCGGCCTTTGACAAGCATCTTCTCATTACATCAATTATGTTGATAGATGACACAGTGTTGGGCCTCTTTGATTTCCCAAGTTTTTGTTGTTATTGTTTTGGTGTTACTATTGCTTGTAAAACTAGTGTTTTTAGCTTGATCTGTAGCACCATTCATGGTAACACCTTGATTTTTATTCACATCCTTATGCCCTTGGTTGTAGACCATTCTTTTGATAATTTTCATTATTTTGATTTTGGGATACTAGATTTCCATTGGGACCATAGATCTTATGCCCACTATCAATAGCGGCTTGGTCAATCCAAAGCACACCTTCCAAAACTTCCTCATAACTATGGAAAGGAAAATTTTGGACCTCTTCCTTAGTCTCTCGATTGAGTGAGTGAAGGAAAAGATCACAAAGTTCCATCTAGTCCATGTTGGGTGCACTTGTAGAGGAATAGAGAACTTGGCACCATCTCTGGATGAAATGGGTGAAATATTCATTTTTCTCTTGTCTAATATGTAGGAACTCCCTAATCCTGTACGCAACAACTTGTTCATGTAAAATGCTTTGATGAACTTGGAAACAAGTTTTTTAAAGGAATGTATAGAAGCTTCTAGAATACGGTAATACCAATCCAATGTGATTCCTTCGAGATTATTTATAAAGATCTTAGCCACTATAGCATCCCAAGGAATTAATTTCCTCATAGTAGTAGCGTAGGCCTTAGTATGATGTTCAAGTCTGCTTCTCCTTTAAATTTTAGAAGATCCAAAATTAGTGCGGAAGCATGACACCATGTATGGTGCATTGATATTGTTATGTTGGATAACATTCAATATTGGTATTAGTAGTAATTACATGTGCATGTGAGATGGGTCTTATCATCTCGTAGTTGGTGTCTGATAGGGTGTCATGTCTATCCATATGAGGTTGTCTAATATCTATAAATATTACAGCTCTTGCATTGTTATGTAATCTGATTTCATGATCAATAATATTTGTGAGGCTTAGTCCCTCTTTGGTCATTGCAAATCTTATTCTATTCTATCATTTGGTATCTAAGCTATACCATTATTATCATTTGGTATCGAGCAGGTTCTATCCAAGCAAGGTTGAAGAGGAGCACTATTGGAGAGGATCCATTGGAGAAGAAGATCTGCATCAAAGGAGAGCCATTGAAGCATCCCGTAACCTCCATTCCTTCCAAGCATCCCTCAACTAAAATTTGACCTATCCACTTATTTGGAAGGTAATTTTTTTTTTTATTAGTCATTGGCATAGCCAATTGATCTAACATATTGGCGGAATATTTCAGATTTGGAGATCTTTAAAAAAAAAAAAAAGGAGAAAGATCTTGAAAAAAATTGCAGATCTAAAAAAAAAAAAAAAAGATTTGTGAAAAAAAAAAAGATCTTAAAAAAAAAAAAAAAAAAGGAGAGATCTTGAAAAAAATTGCAGATCTAAAAAAAAAAAAAAAATCAGATCTAAAAAAAAAAAATCAGATCTGAAAGTGGAGGTGTGAAGAATTCGGGAGCAAAGGTTGAAGCAATCCCATCAACAAAATTCCAGCAGATAGCTCTTAGAAAAAAGGACGTAACTTTTTCATACAATGTCGGATTGATGTGCCATTTTTTTTTTCTGGAAAGATAAGAAGGAGGCACAACTTTTCAGTTTACATCATCTTCAGATTCGGCCTCTACATGTGACGAAAAGTCTTGAAAAGTCGGATCATTTTTTCTGAAAAAAATCAGATCTAGCTAGTAAATTGGTAAGATCTCAAAAAAGATTCCATTCTTCTAAATTTTGTGGGTTTTAAGAAAAATATTGTATGATGCTGCTGTCAAAATTTTAGAAAAACCCAGATCACGGTTTGTGAGAAAAGGTGAAAACAATATTCAGATTGTTTGTTTGGATCTTGGGAACAAACAAGTCAGCGGTTCAATTCCCACTCTCTCCATATTTTTTATTAAATTATTTTTTTTGGAAAATTTGGAGAAATTACTAAATTTTGGGAGATTTCCAAATTTAGAAGCTCACCAAACACATTTAGAGCCACCGCTAAATTTAGCGGAAAAACACCTATTGGGGGTAAAAAAATATTTTTGGCCTAAATTGTGTATTTTGTGATTCTAGACCCTTTTTTTCTAAAGAGGGGGGACACAAAAACTTCATTTTGATGTACTTTTGGAGCATTTTGTACTAATCTTGGTGCATAAAGTGAAAAAAAAAAAATTGCAAATTTTTTATTTTATGTTTGGTTCTATCACACGAGATCTTTGATCTCATAGCAGCGTTCGGTATATACGGTGCCTCTGGGAAGCGCTTACGGGTGATGCCATCGCGACTACTACTGCACTTAACGCCTAACATAGCTTTTGCTGCTAAATGTCATCATGCAGGCATCGACCTATAAAATCGACGGGGAGTAATAAGGACACAATACACACACATTTGAGCCCTCCCATCCGTTTGTGCTTGCACAAACCCCTCTCCGTACTGTCTAAGTACCACGTACTAAATTCTTTCACGTGCGTTAACACCTCTTTCCGTCTTGTGGGTATATTGAAAGGGTGATCTTCTTCCACGTATACTGCGATGGGTATATCGGAAGGAGCGTATATAGAAAGGTTTGGTATATCGGCTTTGACGGTATATTGAGAGGAGACCATAAACTTGGAGTGATAAGAGCCTTACCCTTTGTCGAAAAATTGAGAGTTTGAAAATTGATTGCGAAAATGGGTGCACAAGCACCAAAGTTCTTCTTGCCCGATTCACAACTACTTAGAGGAGACAACTATGCTTTGCATGGAAACCGAAGATCAAGATGTTACTTGAGTTTGAAGACCTATGGACGAGTTGTAGATGGAAAAACAACAAGATCACTTGATGATGGAAGACAACAAGTTCAATTTGTGGGGCCAATCAAAGGCCAAGTTGATCATCTTGTTTAGCGTAACAGACGATGTGCGGAACCCCACATTAGAGATGCCACATCGGCCCCGGATGCATGGGATAAGTTGAGCACATCTATGAGGCAAAGAACAAGAATGCCATCCTCGACCTACTATCACAACTTGCATACTCTCAAGTTCAAGCACAATGAGAAGGTTGAAGTTTTTTTTTTTTTGAGACGAGTTGCTACTTTGAGGGCATCTCTATTGGCATTGGGAAAAGAGATAAGTGATGAAGACCTCGTACCAATTGTGTTGCGAGCACTTCCTCCTTCTACTAGAATCTTTGTGACAACTATCAATATGAGTGAACACACGGTCACCTTTGAGAAGTTGGTCAATCTACTCCAACAAGAAGAGGCGATGAACAACAAAGATCATGAAGATGAGCAAGCACTATCTTCCATCATAAAGGAAAGGGAAATTTCAGTCCAATCACAAAAGTCCCAAAAATCAAAGTCAAAAAGGGACCAAAGTCAACGAGACAACACCAAGAAGTGTCCCATTTGCGATAGAGGGGGGACATGACATCAAAGATTGTTGGTACAATTCCTACAAAAAGGGTTCATCAAGCAATTTAAAACCCAATAACCAACGGGGTAACAATAATTCAAATAAAGGGAAGTCAACAACAACAACAATCAAGGGCGAGAAAAATGGTAATTGGCAAGAAAACCCAAACAACAAGGGTACATTGCGAACATGAGGATGATTCGGATGAAGGACACCACATGTATTACTCAATTTGATGATGAAGAAACCAAGTCCACACAAGATATCGGTATGTTGACTCGGGTGCACTCGACACATGACTATTTGGGCGAGGATTGGTTCTACACACTACGTGACTCACCTAACAAGAACCATGTGTCATTAGGTGATGACTCATCATACGATGTCGAGGGATTGGAAACATTTCACTACCTCTTGGAAAGCATGATATGCAAAATCACAAATGTATTGTATGTACAGGTTGACCAAGAATTTGCTATCGGTTAGTCAACTCCTTGATCACAACTTGAAGTTGGATTTTGTGATAATAATGGAGAAAAAGTGTGCTTGATAAGAGATAAGTCAAGAGGTTCCAAGATTGTAGCAGAGCCTCCAATGTGGGACGCGTGTTCCCGACTTGATTTTGTCCACAAGGATGATCAAGCTCTAGTGGCCAAAGACACACAATCTGCGAACTATGGCATCACGAGATATGGTCACATCGGTTTTGGCTATCTCGAACACTTCAAAAGGGCAACATGGTGAAAGGATTGCCTACACTCAAGCACACAACGACAAGTGTCACAATTACCTAGTTGAAAGCAACACAGTACCCTTCCGAGAAGAACACATATAGAGCTAAGGAAAGCTTGATTTGGTGCACACGCCGATCTTTGCGGGCCCATGCGACCAAGTCATTACGGATGTCAATACTTCATGCTTTGTGTTGATGACTACTCAAGAAAGATGTGGATATATTGTCTAAGAAACAAAGTCAAGCCTTTGAGACATTTGAAGTTCAAAGCACTTGTTGAGAATGAAGTTGGTCGTAAGATCAAAACTCTCCGCTCAGATCGAGGGGGGGAATTCACAAGCAATGAGTTCAAGACTTACAGAAGCTCATGGGATTCGTCGACAAATGCCTCCTACTCACACACCACAATGAGAATGGTATAGTTGAGAGAAGAATCATACTATCATGGAAATGGTGCGATGTATGATTGATGACTCAGGTTTAACAAAGACATTTTGGGCAGAAGCTGCAAGAACTGTAGTCTATTTGTTGAACAGAGTGCCCACAGTAGCTCTTGAAGGAGTGACACCTCAAGAAGCATGGTCAAATCGGAAACCATCAATTGCACACCTAAGAGTATTTGGGTGTAAAGCTAGCATGCACATACCCAAGAAGAACAGGAACAAGTTGGATATGAAAGCTGAGAAACTGATATTCATTGGATACAGTGAAGAAGCACTTGGGTACAGATTATGGGATCAAAAGCAAAGAAAGTATACACAAGTAGGGATGTTGAGTTCTTTGAGAAGAAACAAGCAGATGCTCCACTCAACGACTCAACAAACATGCAGAATACACCTCTTGTGAAGACAAAATTTGATGTTCCCACTGAAGATGATAGTGATGAATTGGATGATGGTGAAAACTTGGATCCACCACAAGCCAATGGAACAGCTAAGAAGTTACCTAAATGGTATACTCAATTAATAAGAGATGCAAATTTGGATGAAGCACCTAGCACATCATCGAATCTGGACCTAGAACTCGCGATCAAGCTCGTGAAGAGGTCAATTATGCCCTAATGAGCGAGTTGTTGAAACAGTTGAGCCATCTACGATTCGGGAAGCCCTACATCAAAAGCTTGGAAAGATGCCATGGATTGAGTATCGATCGGTGATGAAGAACAACACATGGCAACTTGTCGACCTTCCACGGGAAGAAACCCATTGGATGCGAGATGGATATTCAAGACTAAGTACAAATCGGATGGGACTATTGACAAGTATAAAGCAAGGCTTGTAGCAAAGGGGTATGCACAACAAGAAGGCATTGATTATGAGGAGACATTTGCTCCCGACCAAGATCAAGACAATCGGGATGATCTTTGCTCTAGCTTTACACACAATTTGGTTGGAAAGTCCACCAAATGGATGTGAAAAGTGCCTTTCTTAATGGAGATTTGCAAGAAGAAGTCTATATGACTCGGCCAGAGGGGGTTATGTAATACCGGAAAAGAGATGATGGTATGCGAGACTCATAAAATCTCTATATGGCCTAAAACAGGCACCCAGGCATGGTACATCAAAATTGATGAGCATCTCATAAGTCATGGATTGAAAGGAATCCTTATGACCCCAATCTCTACCTCAAAAAGCAAGGGGAGATTGTCATTGTGGTTGTTTATGTCGATGATCTAGTCATTACGGCGTTAGTTACGTGAAGATGATCGATGCAACAAAGAAGGATTTTAATCGATCGTTCGACATGACGAGATCTCGGGCTCATGCACTTTATTGTCTTGGGTTGGAAGTATGGCAAAAGAGAATCATATCTTTGTGTCACGGTTGAAATACACCAAGACAACGCTCGAGAAATTTAGGATGATGGACTGCACTCTATTGCTACACCTATGGAAGTGAGACTTGATTATCTCGTTCGATCCATCACCACCGGTGAATGCAACTCTCTATCGGCGAGTTGATCGGGAGTCTCATTTACGACATATACTAGACCAGATATCAGCTTTGCAGTCAGCTATTTATCACGCTTCATGCAAGAACCAAAAATATGTCATTGGAAAGCAGCAAAGAGAATACTAAGATATCTAAAGGGTACAGTTGACCTTGGTCTAGAGTACAAAAGAACAAACAACTTCTTCTTGACGGGATATTGATTCGAGATCATGCGGGAAACATGGATGATAGGAAGTCAACATCAGGCTTCATCTTCTTTATGGGATCTGGACCGATATCATGGGGAAGCAAGAAACAAAACTTTGTTTCTCGCTCTTCTACAGAAGCAGAGTATCGAGCTGCAGGTGAAGTTGTTTGTGAAGCAATATGGCTACTCGCCGAATCTTTGGAAGGAATTGGTCTACCACAACAAAAATCTACTCCAGTATATGTTGATAATGAAGGAGTTATGAAGCTTGTTCGCAATCCAGTATTTCATGAGAGAACCAAGCATATTGAAGTACAGGTTCATTTCATACGCGAGCATGTCTTGAAGCACAACATACAACTCCATTTACATCCTACAGGTGAGACGAAAGGCGAGATGTTTTCACTAAGTCACTTGCACGTGACAAATTCACACTGTTCAGAGAGTTCCTCTCCACTTCATTGGAAACTATGCAAAATTAAGGGGGGGAATGTTAGCATAATTTAGCATAGGCATATTTATTGCATTTTATTGCATTGTCTTTTATTTAATAATGTGCAACATGTGCACTCTAGTCTAGTGACTTGCATTCATATTGTTATGTTGGATAACATTCAATATTGGTATTAGTAGTAATTACATGTGCATGTGAGATGGGTCTTATCATCTCGTAGTTGGTGCCTGATAGGGTGTCATGTCTATCCATATGAGGTTGTCTAATATCTATAAATATTACAGCTCTTGCATTGTTATGTAATCTGATTTCATGATCAATAATATTTGTGAGGCTTAGTCCCTCTTTGTTGTTGTGACGGCATTCAAGAACATACTTCCGGCCAGCCCTTACATAGGATAAGCTTGAGAAGGATGAGGACCCATCCCTAGTGTGTCTAACCCTATGAGAAGATCACCTAGATTTGAATGAACCAGATAACCTTGTTGTACAACATATTATGTTGGTTGTTTTTCAACTAGATACCTCGTGTTTTTCCCTATTGCATATGTTAGTTATGAAGTCCGGGAACTTTCTATTTCTCTAATCCTCCCTACTAAAGTATAAATAAGTTCATTGGGTTGCCTATGGCGTAGGGTTTGATTGAGTAGGCTCATGATACCCTGTTATGAATTGTTTGATGTTATAATTATTTTCTTCCTCGAAGTAAGAAACTTTGGACTAACATTTGAAATCTATGAGGTTGTAGCCTTCATTCTATCCAAATACTCATCTATTTGATAAATAGGATTTTTTATTCGTGTAAATGTGTCATCTTGTGTTCATTGCATGGAAATATGAGGTATTAATAAGACTCTATGGTAAGAACATGTTCCATTTATGATAACAATGTAGTTTTCATTGGGTTGACCGTATTACATGTTTAATGGTTGATCGACCTCCTCCATCCTTACGTAGCTAATGGGATTTGAAGTGTTACTAGGGGAGGTTTAGGATGTTTCTTATGTAATTTTCTCCCCACCTTGAAAGATAAGGGGACTATTATGGTTGAACGTTCGTGTCATATCTATCAGAGCCAAATGGCCCACCAAGCTCTCTTTGAGACATATTTTAGAAAGTATAAAATACCTACCAAAATAGGGGAAGAAATGGAAATATGAGGTAATAGAAATGAAATAAAAGGAAAAAATAAGGAATTAATCCTTCACATCAGGTTCACCAATTTGTACGGATGAAAATTTACATGTAACCTTCAACCCCACTTGACCCCCCGAGGTCGTGTTGGAGCAATCGATGTTGAATGTGTGTGTGGCTAACTATAAGAGGATCAATGAATAAGATTTGGTAGTGTGATCTCCAAATAGCTGAGTTGTAAAGGGGAGATTTATAGGCTATGAATAGGTAGCATAAATTCCCTATGTTTTGTTTTCCTAACTTGGATCTAATTGTTGATCTAGTTTTAAGTGTCCAAATTAACTAAGCTAAAACTAACAATCTATGCTACTGTAGAAAGGAAACTAATCTAAAAATATTACAATCACAAACAACATTTTTCTTCTATTCTAAATAATTAAAATATTTTTGCACTAAAACTAAGCAAGCAAGATAACCCTGTGGTTATTCACCTGTGTTGAGTGTATTGAAATTAAAATAATTTAAAAAAAGAAATTTTCCAAATGATCTATGATGTTTAGAAAACCTCCTACAAATATTCTCTCATTCAAATCCACAAGGATGGGAAGAAGATGATCCATCACCGGAGCTGCTATTAATGATTTAAACCCTCTTAGAAATCAACTAATTACTTGCAAATGAAAGGAAATTAATTTCTAATCTATTTGATATGATCTAAAAATGATAAATTGTAGGAATGAAGGAAATCAAACAACAAATCCAACTTTGTAATTCACATAATAGATGTAAATCCAGCTATGTGAAGACTTGTCCCCTCGATTATTCCTTTTTCTCAATGTTTCCATATGAGTCCAAGGAATTGGGAATGCAAGAATAATAATAAGATAAGACTCTTGATTAATGGCATCTTGAAGGAAGTCTAGATGCAATCGGGTGGAAGACAGATAACACAAGTGAATAGAGCTTGGCTATGTAATTTCCAGCAAGATTGTGGCAAGTAATACTATACAAGATACACAAGATTCTCAAGCCCTTTGCTTGAATACAAGCATGGAATATATAGGAATTGGCTATAATGTGCCTTCATGCACAAGGAAGCCTTAGAGTGCCAAATCATTAGGTGAAGAGGTAGTTAAAAATAATTAAATGTATTTAAAAATAGAAGAGGGAAGGAATACCTAGCAAACATGACCATTTTTAGGCAATTTGGTTCACAAATGCACCCTAGAAGTTAAGTGAACCATCGTGTGTTAAAACCATCCATGAAGATTTTTGGAAAAAGCACACAGGACCACCGCCTTGTGTAGGGAGGTGGTCCTAGGACCACTACCCAAGCCTAGGAGGCTTTCTCAAGACCGTTACCCAAACCAAGCAAATTCGTAACCGCCACCCAAGCACGGGAGGCGGTTTGAACCACCATCCAAGGTGGCAGTCTTGATACTAAAGGCCAAAACATGCACAAAAATGAATGGGAAGCTAGAATAAAGCATGGAAAGGATAAGGATGTATAGGATACATTATACGTTACTTAATGGGTTTAGGAACTCAAACACCTTCTAAAAGGAAATGAATCATCATTGGGGTTTTTATAACCATTTTCCGATAATGTAGCACATGTAATTTTGGGTGCCTACAAGAAAATATCCCTCAAATTTTGTAAAGAAAAATAATATTGAAGCTCCTCCTATGATGACTCTAGAAAAAAATAAAATTATTCGGGTATCTCTACTCCCACCTCGCATGGAGTCCTCATTGGATAAACCTGATTTTGTGACAAGAGAGAGGTCTCTTGTTATCCTAAGTATGTCTTACAATTCCTCTTCTAATCCCAAATCCACTCATGCAAAATCTAGTACTTCAAAATTACCTAATGTACCTTTATAAATACCCTCCATTGCCCAAAAATATACTCATCATTCCAATCCTATCCTCGAATCCAAAATAAATTTCTACACCTCTCCCATCTCTGCATCTACTCCTTTTGACATCACTAAACATGGAAACAAAACCAAAGTGTAGATCACCAAAACCTAATATTTGTAGACTCATCCCGAGAAATTTGAGATATTTTTCTAGTATATCAGCAGTAATACTTCAAAAACCAATAATGTGACCCTAACTCTAAATTCCTATTACTTAACCCACCTATACCTCCATAGAAATTTTTTTGTTTTGAGTGCATCTGACATTGATAAGGTTGACCCTTTCTATGTCTTCCTTCTCGTTGGAGAATATGTATTGAATAATTGCATAGTAGATTCATGTGCCTATGACAACTTGATTCCCGTGAAGGTCATTAAGGCTCTTAAACTCACCATGACTCTTCCTAGTGGCTCTTGTTACTCCATGCATTCAAAAGAGGACCCACTAGTAGGAAATTTCAAAGATGCACAAGTGAGCCTTGCCAAATTTCTTGAAAAGAAGGTTTCAATGATGATTTTGGCTGTAGACATTCGGCCTCATTTGAAATTTTTCTCGAGTTGAATTTTTCTGCCAATAGTTGGGAGGTAAAATCTAGATGAATTGGTCTTTTGCTATCATTCTAGTGAAAGGAGACATGGAAAAATTACTTCATGAAAAAAGATAAGATATATAGTGAAAAATTCAAGAAGCCCTGGGATCCAACGTCTTATACCAAAAGAGTATGAGGATGAGAATTTTTCTAACAACCAAGGAAGATGAGAATCCCATCCTAATATGACCAAGCATTCCTTCCCGAGAGAGATATGGATCATGAAGAATCATTGAGGAAATTTGAGTTGTAAGAGGATAGCCTTGAGTTTCCAGATGATGCGATCTAGAAAGAAGAGTAGATGTTTCGGATGAAATTCAAATAGAGAAATAAGTGGAAAAGCCTCTTGATGATGAAGAAATTTTTTCATTCTCATTCGGAGATGAGGAATCCCTTGACCATGCCACCCATGAAGAAGGATATCCAACTTTTGATGAGCCCTTGAAGCGTTTGAAACAACAATATGTGCAAGATCTCATGAGAGATGCAGAAGAAAAAAATATATCCTAAAATCAGTTTCAAACTCTTGATATGAGCTATGGATGTGGAATTTAAAGATGAAACTGATTCTAATTTCTCAACCGAGGAAAAGGATGGTCACAATAAAATAAATCAAGGTGAAGAACCCCATGTTCCTCTTAAGCCAATGGATGATGAACGTGATGATGAAAGTGATTATTTTCTTTTCCATTTGAATAGGATGATTCTTTCTCTTGTCAAGAAGTTAAATCAAGGAGTTTTGAATTGAACACAATTGAGATTCCTCCGAGAAAAGAAGTGATGGAATGTAATGATCCTCAAGATATCAAAGTAGTGCCTCTAGATGGCTACCTTGAATTTCTAAATGAATATTTTTCAAATAAGGGTGAAGATGAACTTCTAGAAGTACCAAAGAAGGATTCAGTACAAGATATATTAGAAGAAAAAAAGGGAACAAAATATCCTAAGATAAGTCTCGACCTCTTGGCTCAAGCCATGGCCCTACAAGATGGATATGAGGTCATTTTTTATCCTCTGTTTGACATTCAAACACCTCATATTGATATGAGTCAAAAAGATGAATTCAATGATTCTTGTGGAAAAGATGTCTAGGATTTGAATGTAGAAAATAAGGGAACTCAAGATGTTCAAGAAATTCAAACATAAACCAGCCTCAAGATAGTGGTGAGATACTCAATGAGAGATCAACAATGTGGGTAAACACGGAAGGAAATTAAGACTATGAAATTGATTTCAAAGAGAATGAAGGAAATGAAATTATTAAATGGAGTCTTGAGCATCGAGAAGCTCATATAGGATTACTCCTACAAATTTCACATATAACCATGAAATCACCTAGCTTTCATAAGCAATTTATGAGAGGAGGATACTTTCTAGAACTAGTCAATGGCTTCATGAAACATCATCACTCAGTGTTTCCCACTCAGGGGTAACCTCTGAGAAGAGAAGAGCACTTCAATGAAAGTATGTTGTACCCCACATTTATATTATAGGTGATTATTAAGTGTGTTTCCCTTTTTGTTGTGTGTGTTCTTTCCTTTCCATGTTTTGTGTGTTTCCTTTTGTAGTTATGTGTTTTGTGTTTTTGTGTTTTCCTTCTTGCTATATGATACAAGTAACTATATGTATCCCAATAGATAAGGAACTGGTCAAATATAAAAGTTGAGATTCTAGGATTCCTCACATCATGTCCTCTCTCGCACTCAATCCATAATGTGTCTCCAAGCTAGATCCAGTTGTCGTCCTGTGTTTTGGCATGGGTAAAATTCACCCAAAAATAGGACAACTATACCCTAGTGTCAAATTTTTCATGTCATAACTTTCCAAACCCCCGATCAACATACCCCTTAGTGTCAATTCCAATATCTTCTTTAAATGGTTTATATATGAATGCCATCAGGACCCTTATGTGATTTAGGGAAAATCAAATTCATTCAATTTCCTTGGAGCAATCTTTCTCAAGGTGGGTTTTGAGCAATCTTAGGAGGGGTTATCATCAACCTTCCTAGGACTAGTGCACCACCACTGGAGTAGATCAAATGATAAAATTCATCATAGAGGAGTATTGAATATCTAAAAATATCATAGAACTTATTTTGGAATATTCTAGGAAGTTTCGTGAGGGTTTAGGATCCAATTCACCGAAAGTGGGTTTTGGAGGTCAAAGGAGCTTGCACCGCAAAAGAGTACCTAAAATTTAGGGAGTGATTATTGGATCTCTGTAATGAGTTATGATCCAAACAAGATATCATTGAAATAATTTTTAATCCCCTACATGGTGGTGAAATCAGATCTACCAAAATTATCATGCATGTTTCAGGAAAACTTATTCTTTCCATGCACAATAGGTGATCCCAAGAAAAAAGGAGTATTTTTGAGGAATATAAAGAACACTCAAGGAATATGACACATCCCATCCTTTTGAAAATTTATTTTCCATGTAAAATTATATAAATAAGAACCTGAAAACTCATCCAAGGGCTCAAGTTATGACCTTTCCAAGTTGGCTCTTAAAGTATGATCTTCATTATTTAGCCAATTTACAAAGGGAAACGTGGAATCACCAGGATGAGATGCATATTCATGTCCCCATTTTACCTTAATAAAGGTAAAATAGGTGCAAACAAATAATTCCCCCTTCCTTACTTTCCCATGGTTCATCATACAACTGTCAGGAAGCCTTCAGGTGCTTATTTCCAACCCCCTTCTCCATTCCTCTCACTTAACACATGCGTAACAAGTGTCGGCATAGGGCTAAGGCACAATTTTGTGCACCTATTTTCCCTTTACAAAGAGACAATGGTGACGAAAAATTCACCCAATCCCCTCCTTTTGGTTTCTCTAACTATATATTCCACGATTGTCATTTTTTCTTCATTTCCCCCACACCTCTCCATTTGCGCCTGAAATCTACTGATTTTTTTCCATATTTCCTTCAAAAAAATTCTCATTATCCTTCATCCCACCATCTCCCTTGGATCTTAGAACCATTATTTTTTAAGAAAAACTAGAAAAATCCATGCTTAAAACTCCATTTTTCCAAAATGAAGCGATGCATAGGAAAAGGAAAAAACGTAATATCTAAAAACTAGTGCATGGATCGAAATGAAAATTGTTACATTATTATCCATTATCAAAGGCCGAAAAAACCCATGTGAAAAATTTTACATGTAAGATTGAATATTTTATTTCATGATCAAACCCCAATTTCCTCAAACAAAGGCTTTGAAACTTAATATATCTTGTTCTTGAAACTAGTTTGATTTGAAACTTAGAGATGCACGATAAGAAAGAAAAAACCATATCGGAAAACTAATTTCATGAAATCCGACACCCGAAACCTACTTTCTAAAAATAGTAAGCCTCCTACATGAGTACTTACTATTTTTAGTAATTTCTCATAAGAATTAGTTTCGACGAAGGTGGTGTGCACAAGGATCAACCAGAAGGAGAAAATGAGTGACCAAATTTAGAAAGGGTGAAAATTGTTACTTACTAAAACTAGTAAGTTTCCTACATGGGCACTTTCTATTATTAGTAATTCATATCAAAGAGTGGCCTAGGAAGAATTAGTGTTCATAAGTGTAATCCACTTACTAAAAATAGTAATCCATTTTCCTAATGTAGTAAGTTGTATCCAGGAGCCATGTATACTCATCACTATTCATTGATTTATATGGGTGAGTGCATAATTCCAAGGGAAATTTTATCAGTAGAATGAGGTCATGTCATAAAGAACCATCACAAACATTTTCCATAGGTCATCTTGAATCCACCTTGGGAAATATCAACAATGTCTTTCGACACTCATTTGATGGTCCAGTTTTCCTTAAATCATGTGCAAGGAGGATTTCACGATCATCATCATTAGATTATCCATTATGTGCTTCATTGGAATTTTCAAGTCACCATAATAGTATTACAAAGAGTCATGTCAGGATTATTTTCAATATTTTTTCTCTTCAGAGGGGATCTTCATATGTGGCACTCATGGTCACCAATAGAATCACTAAACAAAATTTCTAAACACTTAGTCTGTGGTGTCTTTGGGTCATCTAAAGGAGGTTTCTCATGGTGTAAATCATTCAAGGATCATATGGAAAGGATTGGTGAAATTCATTAGAGGCATCTTCTTCATCAGATTTCCTTCTCAGATATCTCTCTCTTCTTTCTCTCTATTCTCTTCCCCCCACTTTCTCTCTCCTCCATAATTCCAATTATTCATTGAGGTTACAATTTTTCATAATGCCTTTATATAATAATGTAATAAGACACCCTTTTTTTATAAAATGGGACTTAATATTTACCTAAGAATGTAAAATGTCCTAAGTTGTGCAAAGGCATATGAAAATTCATTGGGGGGTAGGAAAAGAGACTTCCGAAATTAAATAAATTGTATAGAAAACCCCTTTCCAAAGGGTTGTAATTTTCGGTGAGTTCATGAGAGATTAATCCTTGTGAAGAAACAAATAGAGCAATTTTCTTCTACTTCTCATTTCTGCATTCTTCCCACTCTTTCCATGTACAATTTTTCTCAAGCATCAATGAAAGAAGAAGGAGTTTATGTCATTTTTACTAAGAGGTTTATTGATAATTTGTGCTCATTAAATCTTAATTAGTCTTGTTATAGTTTTCTTAATTGTTTCTCCTAAAATTACATGTTTAAATTTATGATTAATGAGTTTAAGACTCTAATTTTCTACCTATAATAGTTATCCCTCTTCCTTTTTCTCACTTCCTTTCCCTATCTCTTGCAAAGTCCTCTCTTTCAAGCAATTGATATCTTTTCTACAGGTTCATTATAGTTCTCCTATTCGATCCATGATCGTAAGGCCACCAAAGAAACTACTTTTCACATGTGCATGTAAAGACATAGATGTACTATTCATGTAGAGGGACTTATATGCCCATAACGTTGGCAATAAATCCACTAATTTGTCTACCCGATAAATGTTCTCATGAAACAATACTTTAATGCCATATGATCTATATAGAAGATAAAAGGGGGTAGCTAAAAAGTATTTTCTAAACTTACACAATGCGTAGATCATAGACAAAGCTTCACACTTAGTGGTTGTGTTATTTTACTCCGCAGGTGTCAACTTCCCGCTTACAAAGAAAATGGGATGATAAAAATCCCTTCCCTATTTGCATCAGCACTAAACCTATGATTGTACCGAATCATTAACATGAACATGAAATGGTCTTATCCAAAAATGAAAGCACAAAATAGGTGTGGTAGTTAGCCTCTCCTTACAAGTTTCAAACACTGCTTTCTTTATGTATCACCCCAATGGAATTTTCCTTTAGCCTTAAAAAAATCCTCTAATGGTGCATCAATATTTTATATCCCTTTATAAACTTCCCGTAGTATATAGTATTCCCTAAAAAACCATGCACTTCACTCTGATTGGTAGGCTATTCCAAACCCAAAATCATAGTTATCTTTACTAGGTCTACAAATGATATACCCAAGAAAGGTTACAAAAGGTGTAGCAAAGATACACTTATTATTATTGAGAGAGATGATTAACTTTCGACACCTCTCAAACATGAGCCTAAGATTATCACAATGATCTTTTACTAAACCATACACCATCCAATCATCTGAATACACTTGTAAAAAATTGTGAGTAAAATCCTAAAAAGGCTTGCACAACAATGCAAGAAAACACTATTGACATATTTTTCAATCCAAAAGGCATAACTATATATGCTAAAATTTCCCATTCAAAGGGTGAAATTTTAGTTCTCCCGATCCTCCTTCACAATGTGCACCTAGTGATAGCCTCGAAATACCATCTATGAAGGAATATGTTTCACACCCAACAAGTCCTTCAAGAATTTCCTATGTGAAATGGGTGGGAAAAGGATCAATTACACATGAAGCATTGAGTTCCCTATAGTAAAAAAATCCTTATCCTCACATCCTTCTTAATGGTTATAACCATGGGGCTAACCCACTTAGATTCCTCAATAGGATAAATAATTCCATACTTAAGTATTTTAACAATCTCCTCCTTAACTTCCATGCACAAGTTAGGATTCATCCCGTAAGGCCACCTTCTAACCATGCACGCACCTTCTTTCAACTTAATCTTTATTTCTCCTAAAGAAGGGTGTACACCTTGTAATTCATGATAACCTCTTGGAAAGAGATCCTAAAATTCATGAAAGGGCTCAATAATATTTTCTACTTCTTTCTCTAACCAGTCATCACCAATAATGGGATCTTTAGGTGCATCCTCTATGTCAATTTTAACCTTCTTGGTCTTTATAGGGGCATCATATGTGATGTGCTTCATGATTTGTAATTATTCACTGACTAGAGGCTTAGTAAAAAAGTAATCATAAGTTTGAATCATACCTGTAATTATATCATGTTATTTTTGATCTCCCTTTTTAGTTTTACATGTACATGCCATGTGCACGCACATATGTGCAGTGTGGAGTAAAACTTATGTACCATAGGGATGGTGGTAAATCCTCTTAGACTTACACCCATAGTCTCTCACAATTATAGATGTGGAACAAGGCAGGAGTCTTCCCATAATATTCACATATCTTTGTAGGTACATTGTTTCAAGTAAACTTGGTGGAAAAGGTGATTATCACTTATCTTCATTCCATAAGGTTATCTCTATGTGCTTCCCACTAGTGCATTATTGTCCCACGCAAGGTATAGAGCAACATGCTTCATTCACCTCCTTTATTTGGCCACCGAATTTCCATGGCACACGTAAATGTAACAAGCTTTCCTTCACCAAAGTGTATCTTGGTACCTAGTTTCTCCCCATAGGCCTAACTATGCATAGCCCCATCATCCTAATTACACATCCCTTCATCTCATCCCCACCATTTTGTAGGTTTCATGTACCCAGCTTATCACAAACAATGCTTATGGTATCATTGACTAACTATGTGTCTTCCCATTGTATAACACATTCCTTGGATGGCTCGATTATCTTAGGATCTTGTACCATGCGCGCATAAATTCTATTCAGATCCTCTTCACTCAAAGGCTCAACATATGGTGTAACCTTTTCATATATCAATGGTATAATAATGTTTTCATCTTTGTTATCAAAACTGATGTATCATTTATTAAAGCACAAATTTGAATTATTTTCATAGCACCATGATCACCCAAGTAGTGTTGTAAATTTATCTACTTCAGCAATCTCCAATACCTCAAAATCTCTAGTAAACTTGGATCCCTGAATAGTAATTGTTGCATCCTTCAAAACCCCAATAGAAATAGCCCTCGTTTTATTTTCTATATACAACACATTTTAAGATGGCTGCAACTTTATCCTCCCCATCTGATTCCATACATCTAGATTCAACATATTAACCTTTGCACCTATTTCTATTAGAATATTTATTAGAAATTATCCATCAATTACTACATCAACTATAATATCCTTGTAAAACTCATGATTTTGTGGTGGCAAGTTTTCATGTACTATATGTCGCTCATGCTCAACTCCAACATGCGGTACCTTTTCATGTATCCATTACCCAAGTAGTGGGATGATATTCTCTTGGCACAACATTTTATAAACCTCTTTCAGTCATCTGCATCCTTCTCAGGGATCTCAACATTCTTTTCACATTCTATCTCGAGTTCCTACTACTTTAAACATTGTATTTCACCTTAAAAAATTGAATGAATCCCATAGAATATTAGTAAACACCCTTTTAATGTGTTGCATTGGGATACTTGACATGTATTATTTCCTCCTTCATGATGAGTTTATTATCCTTTAAAGGCTCACATGCATGCATTCCCTTAGCAATTGTTGTAAGAAATACTATCTCGTAAATCAGATCAGAATCCACTAGTCAACATTCACACGTTACACCTTGATCATCCCCCATCATTATCATTCTTCTTATTTTTACTCATGTGCTCATATAAGTCTGGGAAATATTCTAACTTATACTACTTCCCACACCATGAGAAAACTATATTATGAGGACAATCTCTCTAATAATGATCAGGGGGACCCATAAGTATAACAATTTCCTTAGTTAAACCTACCTCTACCACCACCACGACCTCAGCCTTGATATCCTCTTCGAAGGATCCATTCCTATTATCCCCATTTTTGTACCCTTTATTATGTTTTCCTTCTTGTTCCTTTGATCCTCTCGTCACACTAGTCTAGCGCACTCTTGTTTCAATGGCTTCGTGGATATGATCAATCAATCTACAATAAGTGGTTTTGTGGGTATGGGCATGACAAATATTATAATACATGGACACATTCTTCTGAATCACATGATGCGAGAGAGAAAAATTCCATACATCATGGTCCTTGTGGAAAATTTCATTATCTAATAACAATGTTCTCATTAACTTACGTGGGAAACTATCATTAGTATGTCCTTCAACTTCACAATCAATGCACCATACACCACTATGTGTATCACGTTCGAGTTGGCGGAAAGATTATATAATTACTTTGTCATGGTCATGATCTACACCGCTAAGAATGGGCTCACCTTAGTATCAACACTTAAAACCACCTCAGTGTGTAGAGCTTCTTCCAAGGCCTCGTGCAGATCAATATACATCTTATGAGAGAAAGCTCTACAAAAAAAGTTAGCAATCCTTCAATGAACCACTACGTCCTGCTGAATTTTATGAATTTAATTAGACAATTTTGATAAAAGAGTCTTAAAATACACATTATACTCCCTTACACTTTGGGATAATCATTTCTTGATGTCCTTGAGCATGTGGATGCTTTAATTTTCAAACACCGAATGTAGAACTCAACTAAAAATGTAGTGCATAAAATATTATAATGCACCACAATTTGATGTGGATCATATTTTTGATACCAACTATATGCGCGCCTTGAAGGGTAGTAGAAAATTTACTTTCTTTCCTATCGAAGTGGTGATTCCCTTAGTGCACCATATTAGTTCACACTTATGCACATGTTCTTATGCATCTTCAATACCTTTTATACTTTTGAAAGTGGAGAGACATCTCATAGTAAACTTCAGGTGTCTATTGTGGGCATAGAGGTTGTTGAGGTGGTTTTGTGGATGTAGACCTTGTCCACTAAATCGAAAACTAGAACTCCCACTAGTATTTCCTCCAGGTGGTTGTTAAAATAATCCTCCTAAGCCTCTCTAGCCCCTTGTTGTGGATTACAACCCATTTGATGAACTCCCTTGAGTCCCAATTGTAGTAATACACTGGACACCTATTGTCGTGCAAACATAGAACCCACGAAGTGCTCCTAATAGTCTCAGTGCACCAATACTCTATCTTGATGATGTAGCCAAAAATAATCCTCAAAGAGTACTCCCAAACACTAGCACCTATAGCATTGCCATAGGTATATTGGTAGTCTGATGCACTTTTTGATTCAATACAAAATGATATCTACCCATCTCTTCTTTCCTACCTACACTAGCCTAATTCTCAATAACTTCCTCTAGATCTAGAACATCATGCATAATGGCTAGGTGGGATTAGATGCATTCTCACAATCCTCGTTCTTTACTTTAATGCACTCTCATCCGAAGTTAGAAGGGATTATCTTCTCGCACTTTCCCAAAGTTAGGAATACCCGATGTCAGTGGCTCCTCAACTTCTACGAGAGCTTCAAAACCTTCACGATCTATCATTCCCCTCAACCTAAGTGACTCCTCTATGTTCCGAGCATGTGTCATGTCCCTCTCTCATGCTACATTAAAATTGAGTCGTATTTCTTCTCTCTGAATTTCTCCGCCAGTCCATCATCCTTTCCACACCTACTCCTACCTCTCATGCATGGTGGGATTTCAGCTATCCATAGGGAGGATCTCTAAATCCAATTCTATGATCAAGATCTTGATTGCTAAAGGTATAACATGCGAGATAAGATCGTCTAATCTTGTATATGAACTCAAACTTGGATATCTCTCGGATATGAATATGTAAAAATAGTGTATTCCAATGTATAATTTTACAACACACCATCCCACCAATGATCTACTACTATATTCCACTCCACGTCTACATCAAAAAGAGACTGATATTATTCCTACATCCAAATCCTTGGCCTAGGTCCCCAACTTTTCTTTGATGCATATGTTTCCAACCACTTGTATAATTCTACTAGAAAGAAGTTGAAAAACATCTCATATAGCTCATGATAAATATTTTCTTCCACCCACTTCCATGCATTGAAATCAAGTCCAATACTATACCTCTACACAAACTTATCTTGATCATCTTCTACCCAACTTTCAATGATTTCCAAAGTCAATCGATACGCCATCTGTATGCAACATCCTAACAGACAATTTGAAAATGCATCCTCACAACGGAACTAAAATGTAGCCTTTATTTTCACTAGAGAACTATGCATGTTGGCACTCCATTCAGTCAACACTGAACACTCACCCAAAGCATGCACAACTACCAGTCCCTCCTTTGTATTTGTTTTTCAAGATGTTAGCATACATATCCATAATAACCATTTGACCAATTAATCATTCAAGTATAAACCATTACATGAACTCACTTTAGAAACAAATGTAATAAGAAAAAAATGATTATAGATGAACCATAACTAAGATCAATTGCATAAAAATATCCCCATTTTTCAGTTACATCAATTATCATAATCCAACCATAATTTTCCATTAATCATTAAAACAACTACATATTAAGAATTTGATACATAAAATCAAGCACATGTGATCGTAGAGTCATGCATGCGAATGCACCGTAATAGTGCATACAAACACATAACACAATTACCATACTATTCACCACATAACTAGTATTAATCTAAGTATTTATAGGGGTGGGGACTTTCCCTTCACTACCCATGCACTTCCTAATAATAGGTGAGCTCAAAATAGCCATGCATACTTACATGCATGTTTTACAAAACACTTGATAATAATAGATTATCTAATAATATATTTCTTTAATCCTATTAATAGCTAAACTCATGCATTTTATTTCTCCAAAATAGCCATTACTTGTTCGCCAAGGTAGGCTTCCTTTATCCTTTTCTTGGTGAATACTACAAGTCTATTTTTAGCATGTCCCTAGAAAGTGGCTAAGTCCTCAATCTACATGTATACGCAGTCCCACGCACAATCCTATTCTTTTCCATGTGTACCCTCCTAAGAATTTTCTAATCTCCTATGCATACACACATGTTCTTGCATGTCATCCTTCAAACCTCTTTGTACTTAGTCAAATCGACAACCAACAAATGAGGTAACTTAACATTGAACTTATTTAAGATAAGTGGGATAATGTGATATAATTTTTTCAACATGAATTAACAAAAGGTAAATACCAATTTTTAGGAATAAAGAAAAAATACATTATGTTGTCCCTTAACAACTGACATACACTCTAGGGCTGTCCCTTTGCACCAGGGCCTTATCCTCTTGATTCATCACCATTTCTCTAGCTTCCCCCCCGTGAATCCTATCCCACCTCCCTCCTACATACCTCCACCTGCCCACACTGCTCCCACTCCCCCTGCTAAAAAGAAAGAATGAAGATGTTGTCTCCAGCAAGAAAAGCAAGAGCCTCAAAGCTAAAATCCCTACTTCCCAACGGGTCCTAAGGAGCCACAAAGACTTGGAACTAGCTGAAAACCTCCTGCATATTAGCAAGCCGGTGGAGGAGCCCAAAGAGGAGGAATTGCTAGATAGGGTGGACAGATTAGAAAAGGAGATACAAGAGCTCAAAGGGGCTATAAAAAACATGGAAAGAGCTAAGGGTAAAAGGATCCTTCAAAGTGAGGAGGAAGAGGGGGTTATTGGGGAAGTCTTCAAGAAACTTCAGTCCTTAGATGGCAGATTGGGGAATGCTAAAAGCCAAAATGACTGCATATTGTCTGCCCTCAAAAGCATTTATAATTTCATTGAACAACATGTCCATAGTGTTTGCAGTTTAAGTGGGATTAATGAGGACATATGGGGCCCTAAAGAGAAAAGGGACATTGCAATTACCCAAGCGGATTTGCAAGACTCCTCTCAGGCCACTGCCATTGCCTTCTTCATGTCACTGCAGGCTATCAAGACCAAAATTGACAGAGCCATCAAGTAACGGGCTGTTGTGATGCTATTTTTTGGCTGCGATGTGGCTGTCATCGGGCGGTTCTGGAGTTGTTTTTTGGCGGAGCTCTTCATGTTGTTTCTCTTTTGGTTTCTTTTTTATCTTGCCTTCTTATTTCTGGATCTTTGTACGTTTAGATCCTTTTTTCACCTATATTGTAATATTTGGCTGTTGAGCCTTCCTTGGTTGACTATTTTGCCCTTCTCTGGGCTGCTTCTCTCATCTTTACTATCTGGCTTTTGAGCCCTTTTGTATACAGGGTATAGTCCCTTCAAAACTATTTTCCCTTAATAAAAAAAAAAAAATGACATACACTTTTAAGTTAAATTATTATCATCGTAAAATCATACATGATTCTAATGAACTTCTATATGAAAGTAGTTACAATGATATGGAACAAGTACGAAGGTACATTATGAACACTTGAAATACTACAGTTGTTCATATCTGAATTATATAAAATTTAAATGTATAAGTGTCTATTAATGAGCATTAATAACATTTTGTTAATGATATGGAATGGTTGAAATTCTTAGACCTGAATAAACCTATTAAATGATTGTAGATGGATATTTTTAACGGTCATGTGAAATAAGGTATATACATCATATAGTGACTCATAGAGATCATTGCACATATCTATCATGAGTGTGATAACATTATGAATCTTTGTTAATCTATCCTTAGGAAGAAATCATACATTATTAGAAATCAATAAATTAAAATGGTTAAATGTAAATTTAATACTAAAACAACATAAAATAATATTGATACTATGTTGAGATGGATGTGTGGTGATTGTTAGATAGGTTTCAAGTGGATTACATGCAATCATGAAAATAGGATTTCTAACAAAACACCAATAAACTACAATCATGGTAGTGCAAAGGACTAATTGTATTATTTTTCACCATTTATTCTTTTAGTTGTGTTTTGATATGGAGTGAAATGTTTGCATGCTTCATTATCGACACTAATAAGATGCATAGGATATTTGTACCAATAAAAATTTATAACCAAATATATATACAATGTATATCATCTCGTATAGAGTGTTTGATGGGGAATGGGTAGATCCAAATGACCCTTACAGGATCCACATGGTTATCATAGTTGTCTATATGGATTCTGGAATATTAATTAATGTTGGATTACTTAGTGTTGATCTAAGTAATAATGTTAATCATTACAACATGAAAATAATTAAGGGATTTTTAAACTTATTTAGTATGTGGGATTTCTCTGCTTGCATGTTGTAAATCACTAAAGGCATAAAAAGGTAGTTAACTTAGTTTTTAAATTACCTTAGTTTTTTGAAGCGTAATCTGGGTGTTACATTTTGGTATCATAACTTAAGGTTTCATCTCTTGGACTTAATGGGTCCCTACACTAACTAAATATATTAACTAAATAAAATGGATATGTGAAGGATGTACCGTGGAAAATGAACTAGATCAGATTATATTGTAGGTTTGGTGGTTAAGAAGTTAGATAAATATTCTAACAATCCTTTAGGATACTTGAACCAAATAGCTTCCTTTGAGTAGTTGGTAATGAGTAGAAATGATCATTTTAAGGTAAAAAACTTGAATTAATTGGTGGAAATCAGCGAGGGAAACGCTTGACTGCTGAACTGTCTTTGATGGTAGGTTTTGGGAGTATAATCCAATACGAAATCAAGCCCAAAAAGGATAGATGAAGTAGATAGGTGTGGAATATCTATTGTGGAAGCAATGTTTAGAAAATCCAAAAGGCTAGAATAGAATCTGTAAAAAATTCCAACTCATAAAGAGGAAAAACATAAAAATACAACTAGCTCTTTCTCACCTGTAACTTTTAGGGAAAAGTTGTGGAAAGGATATGGAATAAAAATGTGTACTGTCAGGATGAATACAAAAGTAAAACTTGCTGAAATTCTAGCAAGAAAAAGAGCAAAACAACGTTGTAGTGGCTAATAGCCAAGAAAAGGAACAAGTTATTCCTAACAAGATGTTAAGTAAGTTATGAAGGATTTCTTGATGTTGTTTTAGTATAACACTAGTATGATTGAGTTTTTGTAATCTAGTGATTAGCTAAAAATGAATGAGAAATCTAATTTTTCTTTATCATATGAAAATATATTTGTTTGAACCACATACCTATGTCAGTCAATACAACATCGGCATTGTTTAACTTCATCATAGAAATTAGAGTTATACATAAGTTCAGCGATGGAATTATGACATTACGAGTAATATTTGTTCTCTCAATGTAAGTCAACGGTTTATCAGTTTGAAAGATAAGTGTTATGATGAACTTCATAGCTTGGGAAGACATGGATGAAGTAAAATAGTATTTTTCATATTTATTACAGCGATATATACTTGTATTTGACTATCTATTTTGTATACTAAATAATATTGTATATTATGACTGGATGTAATGAAAAAAATTATGTCATATTGTTATCTCGTGTGATATATTTTTAGTTGAAAGGTTGTTTCATCGAATAAATTTAAAATCATATAGACTTAAATATGTAAAAATATTTCAAGTTTTTGGATGAAAATTTTGGTTGTTCTATTTAGTTGTATGATATTATTCTATGTTTTATTATCATGTTTGTGATTAACGAGTAAAACTCATTGGGACTATGATTCATTAAGTGAGAAGTATGTCACATCCCACAATTTCATTCTATTTCATCAAAAGGATAAGTTGTAAAATGAAGAGTGGTTTACAAAGGTAGGGGATAAGCATTGTTGCATAGTTGAGTATGCATCTAAAGTTGCTTATGTATATCTTCAAAAGATATACACACTTACATGTAGTTGCATGCCTAATTGCGTAACAACACTTGTCATCAAGCATTCATAGAATACTTGACATTTATAACTTATTCTTGTTGTACTTAATGGTATGAATTTACTTTACCTTATTTTGTGTGATGATTTCGATGCATTGATGTACTATTTGATTGTCGTACTTAGTTAATAACATTTTGTTTCATCTCACTTGATCTAAACAATTTATTGCTAACTATGGTAAATTTATGCAATAGTAATGTATTACGCAATTGTTAGTAATAATGTTAATTTAGTAAAATATACTAACACTTTTGGTATGGCAATAGTCATAGACTATAAAGCATCATGTCAATCTTCAAAGAATGAGCAATAAAAATTTATGATCATCAAGGTAGAAGTAAAGGTTGACTTAATGATCTTTTATTGCAATAGAAAATGCAATGCTTATATAGCAAGGTAAACTAATAGTAATTATATTGATCTTAGATTATTTACTTGATTGTTAATTTCTTAACCATAATGCATGTATTTTGTATTTGATGATCATGTTTATCACCATGCATTGTGTATAAAATTGTTTGATTTTATCATTTTCTTTGACCAATTGATACTCCCTTGGTATTAGATTCTTATTATGTCGGTATAAGACCTCAAGGTAAATTGAAAGATTGTTTTAATTGATAAAGACCATTTAACAAGGAAATTGTGCTATGATAGTAATAAATGCTTAAGGGTTTGGTTAATGATATTTTATTGATTAAAATGGGTATGGTTATACACCTTTGGGTTTGGGTAATTATTATGAATGAATGTTGATTGTTTTTGTTTTGAAATGATATGGTCTTCAACAATACTCCTTGATATTTGATTGTTTAATTAATTGATTCAGTCCAATTAATCAATCAATGCAACATTTTCATTGATAGAAATATGGTCTTTGACCATATTAATTTGTATCTAATTATTTAATAATTGTAAAGTGGTTGTTGAAATGACCCATGCAAATATTTGGTTAGTTAAATTGTTTAATTAAAATATCTGAAACCACTCGTATTAACCTCTAAATATTTTTGGGGAAACTTGATAGGCGGAGAAGAATTTTTCGAAGCTACTATGTGTTATCAACTGAACTTAATGCTTAGTTAATTCCCTCAAAAAAGTAAAGCTTCTTCAAGAAGCTGCCATTACATATAGCTAAGGTGACATTTTATTGATTTTTTTGCTTGAAGCTCTATCATCGACCATGCATGAGGATTCCAATGTTATTATCGGTTGGCTAAATATAAATATTTTATGCAAAAATAGGAGATGTGCATGCAGGATTATATGTGAGTTTAGTTGAAGCCATTTTTAGTCTTGATAAATTGGTATATTGTAATAAAGAAGAAGGTATATATTTTGGGTGTCGAAAACATTCCTTATTTAAGATTGTGGACATATTTCTAGCTCAAAATAATTTTTGCTTCAAAATTTCATGTGGAGACATAAAAAGTTGTAGAGATATTATTAATCGCAGAATGGATCCTTTAATCAACTTGTTGTTTTATTATGATATATTGAAAAAAATGGTTTTTCTACTTTGGTTTATTTCATTCGGTTGGTGTGGATGGAATGTAATTAAATCAAAAGTGAGATAAGAAATATTGAGGGAAATGGGTTTAACAATCATGTATTGGGATTCACCTTGCTCTTATTGTATGAGGTATGGATGCATATTGTTTTATATATGCTCTTCAATATTTCTTTATTACTCGTGTTCATATTGTTAATATTAAATAAATAGGATTCATGTATCCTTAAATTGAGACTAGGTTATGATCAACATTCTAAGGGGATATGTCCTGAAATCTTAATTAAAAATCATGAAGAATTTACATCTATTACTTGTTACACGATAGGATATTTGAGTGAGGATTTTTAAATAAACCTTTGGTTATTCATAATATCTTCAATTATATAGAATGTTGTTAAGTTGATAAGAAAACTTATAGATAATATGTGTGAAGGGAATGTAATTTGGTGCACTAGTTTGTAGTTCATTCTAGGTTGACTTATTTTCCTTGATATAATTATTTTACCTATGAAACCCCAATCAACCTTTTATTTCAATAATACTATTTGGAGATGATGAATATGGGTTTGGGGATATTAAATAAAAAACTAAATTGGACCACATTTTTGACTCAGGGTGAGTTGGGCTTATAACGGTTATTTTAAAAATGTTCCCACAATGGAACTAAGCCATATGTGATTTTTCATGTGACTTATGAGTGTTTATGGGTATGAATTCGTTGTTCTCCTAAAAACCATTGTCTGATATGTGATCTCTATTGATCCGAATACAAAGTCTTTCTTGTTTAATAAAAATGGGTATATAAAATTGTTTAATTAAAAAGGTTAACGAATCTTCAAAAATATTTGGATACAAATATTTTGGGTCTACTTGAACGCTGTTTCTACATAGGTGTCCTTGAATTATATGGTACTATTAATTCCTTCAATTGATTGTTGATAAAGTCCTGTGAGTTAACATTAATGGTTTTTTTGTGATAGTTTGGATAATGCTTCATGACATAATCTCCTCTAAGGGATCCTTATATGATTTATGTTCAAAAGTGATTTGGAATAAGTTCACTAATTCTTAATGATACAATTTCGAACTATGTGAAATATAATATGGTAGTGGTGTTTTCTTTGAAGGGAAATAAAATAACTTTTGTCTAGGTCTATGGTTGGATTTCATTTGATAGTTAATAAGAAGGCTTGTCAAGCTATATATTGGGATGTTAATTAATAAATATGATGTTTATAATTATTTGAGATCTATCCATTACATGAATCATTGTTCATCATTAATTATTAATTTGATTTAAAATTAGAGGATGAATAAACTTTTCATATTTTGTATTTCTTAATAATGTAAGATGGATTGTGTAAATGATTCATGCTAGTTCTATTTAACTTGACCATGTAAACTATTATTTTCTTAACAAATTGCGGAGTTGAATGCATTAAAAAATGAGAAAAGGAATACATAACCTAATATGCATTGATTATTTTTAACCAATTTATAGAAATGAAATTAATATGCATTTATTTGATTTAAAGTAAAATATTTCCTCGGTAATTTGTATAAGGCATAAGAGCTAGATGTAATAAATGATTATTTTTATAATCAAGTTTTGAATATACATATTAATTTTTCTAGTCATGAAATTAATGATTATTAATATGATCTTAATTTTTTTGGTGATATTTGTGTATCATTTTTTAACAACAAAGTATGTATTGTTAATTTTTTTATTAAAATTTTGTACGAGAACATTATAATTTAATGATTAAGTTGTAAGAACTTATTTAATTAAAAAAACTACACAAAAAGGTAACGTAACATTAAACTTATGTAAGATAAGTGGGATAATATGATATAACTATTTAACAAATCAACATGAATTTAAAAAGGTAAACATTAGTTTTAAACATAAAGCAAAAAGACGTAATGGTGTCCCTTAACAACAAATTGACATACACTTTAAATTTAAATTATTATCATTGTAAAATCATACTTGATTCCACTATACTTTAGTTAGAAATTAGTTACGAGGATATGGAACAAGTAGGAAGGTACATTGTGAACATTGAAATAGTGAAATTATACATATACGACTTAGCCAAAACTAAAATGTATAAGTGTTTATTAATGAGCATTAAAATATTTAGTTAATTCTATGGAATGGTTTAAATTCGTATACTTTACTAAACCTATTCAATGATCGTAGATCAATATATTTGATGATCATACAAAATAAGTTGCATGCATTATACAAAGGTGACTCGTAGATATCATTACATACCTCTATCGCAAATGTGATAACATTATGAAACTATGTTAACCTATCATTAGGAGGAAAGCATACCTTATTGGAAATGAATAAATTAAAATGGTTAACTCAGAAACTTAATACTAATACAATAGTAAATAATCATTATACTATGTTGAGATGGATGTGTGATGATTTCAAGATAAATTTCGAGTGTCTTATGTGTAGTCACAAAACTAGGCTTACTAACGCAAAGTGCAAAAAAATATGGTTGTGGTAGTGTAAAGGATTGATTGCATTATTAGTTCACCATTTCTTTTTTAAGTTATGTTTTTAGCTAGATTGAAATCCTTACATACTTCACTAGATAACACTAAGAATATGGATAAGATCTCTATAACTACAAAAAGATCTAACCAGATATATATATAATGTATATCGGCTCATATATAGTGTTTGAGGGGATTATGTGGATCAAAAGGGC
Source organism: Taxus wallichiana var. yunnanensis (assembly GCA_018340775.1). Taxonomy (NCBI): domain Eukaryota; kingdom Viridiplantae; phylum Streptophyta; class Pinopsida; order Cupressales; family Taxaceae; genus Taxus; species Taxus wallichiana. Next base: position 416,065,793 of record CM031236.1, read on the forward strand.
CTTTGCGATTACACATGGTTATCATGGGATGTCTATATGGATTCTGGAATATTAATTAATGTTTAATTACTTAGTTTTTATCTAAGTAATAATGTTAATCATTACAAAGATATGGAAATAATTAAAGGGATTTTGTAAAAGTAGCTACTATGCTAGATTTATCTATTATGTGTTGTAAATCACCGAAGGCATAAAAAGGTAGTTAACATTTTTTAAAATCTCTTAGTTTTTTAATCATAATTTGGGTGTTACAAGTGTTTGATTTGATAAAAGGTAAAACTATTTTTCAGATTGAATTGATGGATATTCGATTTTAATTTGATTAGGGATTGATTTTAAAGTTTGTTAGGACTAAGTTAATGAAAGATTTTCTTAAATTTGGATAAACTGGATACCCAAAGAAGAATACTCTTTATTTTATTTGGATTACTTAATAAGTGAATGAAGTGAATACTCAATGTATAAGCTTTAAGATTCGATTCTTGTTTCGATTGTTTATGAATTGCCTAAAATTAAATAAAGTAGATATTCAATATATAAAACTCTTGATTGAGTATAATTTGATGTGATTTAATTTGTGAATTAAGTGAATATTCATTTGATTAACTAAAATTTACTAAATTAGGAGAAGTATAATTATAGTTATCTACTATAGGAGGACATAAACGGTGTAAATAAATACTCTAAAGCAATATAAATTAGCTAAATAATTACGCTAATAGAAATCAAACCCTAATGTGTAAGAGAAAAGTGAGGACTGGACTCAGCTAATTATAGATGATTTTCGCAGAGTGTCATAGGTCCGACTATAAATTATAGAAGTAGGAACTACCGCACAAAGGTCTTAAAAAGGGTGGATATGGAAGATCTGAGCAGACTGGAGCACCTAGAAGTACTGTGGGCACCCTCTAATGAAGGAATAGTTACCACTGGTCTCTTCAAAAACTCATAACTTGATTCTTTCAAGGTCGGAAGATGACCTGTAACACTCGTCGGTTGTTGCTTGAATGGATTTTCTGGACTACACCAAATGTACCAAATGAAGAAATATGATGTTGAAGACCTACAAAAGACCAAATAAGTATCAAATCCCTAAAAAAATATGTAAATGAATGGGTCAGACTAACCTCACCGCCTTAACAATGGGCTTACTAAACTTAGCATTGTACTACATTTCGGACCTAAATGTAGTTCTAGTGTGTGTGTCCATGTCGTGCCCTATGTGATCTTGTGTCGGTTACACCATGTGAAGTAGAAAGTAATAACTAAATTTAGAAAATGTAATAGTATGTGTGCATGAAATAAAACAAAATCCCTTCCCCTATGAAGTGTGTGTTGATGCAGGTCTCCTAGCCTTGATGCATGGAACTATGTGGATGCAAGTGATGCAATGGAAATAACTATAGATGGAAATATAATATTAAATGATGTTATGACCCTCATTATGGTCTCATAACTTTATATTTATAGGGTTCTATTGATATGATTTTGTAATTAACCCTGACATGACCGACTAGGAAAACGATAAGGATGAAAAATTGCTAGAAATAGCCCAAAAAGTGGCAAGTAAGTAGAAAAAGGATCGGGGTGCCCTGGGTGGGACCAAGGCATCCTCGTATAGGCCCGAGTGCCCCAGGTTTAGGCTAAAATAACAATAAAGTGTCGAAATAGACTCGGTATGTATATAAAAATGTGCGGGAATGATGAAATAAAAGTAAAATAAGAAGGCCAAAAAGATGGGATTAACTAGTACTTTCTTCATTAAGAACATTCTAAATAATATTATGAGACTCGGGATAAATATTGCCTAAAGTGCATGATTTTGTGACTACATTTTTCCCCACTTTATTGTGTTTAGCTAAAATCTTGGTATCATAAAGTAGAAAGAAGTGCCTACCCGATATCCATGGAGAGTGTAGTAGAAACACACCAAAGGGCTAGACTCAAAGCGTGGAATGAAAAAAATAATATGGAGGACCTGGAATCTAAAGATGAAAAATACACAAATAAAAAGTAATGAGAGATAGCCTAGGGAGGAACACGTGTATAGCTGATGCAATTTGTAGTGTACTTGAATGGTTAGTAAATCATGTGTTTGCACAAAATATTGTTGTCGATGTTTTCCTCATCGTTATTGTTGTTGTTGTTGTTTTTGTTGCCTCCGATTTGACTACTTGTTTCTCATACGGTCGACTGGAAAAGAGAAAACAATAAATTATTCAAATATGTATGTATGTAAAATATGCATGTGCATAGAAATGTGTAAAATATGCAAATATAGAATGCGTTAAATGAAAAGTCAAATGGAACATGTGCATGTGATCCATGTTAAGAGAAATGGTGTAGAAGGATATCTTGTCTTCATGCGCATTTTTGTGTGATCTCATGTCACCCTAGTTGAAGAAGTGTAGGGAGGAAATGCGTTGTGTTCTCTAAGGTCTAATTGCTTTTGTTGAAATGTGTGAAGAGATATTTGTAGCATCCTAGTTTTTGGGTGATCTGATGCCACTGGGCGAAGTAGTGTAGAAAGGCACACCCACTGTAACCCTTAAGCCTATAACCCTTCCCAATAATTCTAAGGACACCATGTCCTATAATATTCTCCTTGTATAGGATTTGTAGACTAGTCTAAAACAACTTGTTGTATGTAAACCCACAATGTCAATAGCAGAAAGTGCATTGTATTGAACTAACGTAGTTAGTTGTACTGTGCTAATATATAAACCCCCAATTAAGCCACCCTTTTTGGGGGTGTATGCAACATCGCTGATAGGAGAATGTGGCCCCAAAAGAGGACTAACCACACTCTAAATTGTGTACCCTAGAAACCACTTAGCAGAAACCAAGGCATGCACAAACAAGAAGACTAGCCAAAGATAAGTGTAAAGATAACAATATATGAATATAGAAAACATATGTAAGCTATGTAGACAATGTATGTAAACACATAAGAAAAAATTAAGACACATATAATGGGTTGTAAACATGTGACATCAGTCATGATGTTGCAATACACGTAAGTTTTTCATGGTCGTAAACAAAAAACAGTCTTCAAGGAAACATGCAATCCTAAAAAAATAAGTGTTACACATGGAACACCCATTAGCATGTTAGAGTAATAACCAATATGTCAGAGTGTGTATGATCAATTAATGTAAGATGTTAAGTACAAAATGAAACAATAGCACCTATAATAGACAAATGTGGATACCCCCATCAACCACTATATGAAGGGTAGAAGGCAAGCATCTATGACACGTGTAGGAGTCTTGTATATGATCACACTAAAAAAGGTGTAAACATAGATGTGTGGATAATAAAGATAATGACACATAGGAAATCAATCTAATATGTGTAGTAAAGTGAACATGCAAAACACTAGTAACAAGAATGAATGCACCAAGACCATGCAATATACTATGGATGGATGGAATGGAATGCAAAATTGAGTGATAGGAAGAGGGTGCCCCCTAAGTGGATGTAATTGTATGCAATGAGGTTCATTTTTTTCCCCCTTAGTAGTCAATAATGAACCATAAATAAGAGTGCGTCATTGAGAAATGGTCGAGTAGTATTTGTTATGTCTAGCACACTGTGATGAAGTCGTATGTGTAGTGATGAAATGTAACATGTAGAAAGGATGTGCATGAACCCTATAGCCGAAGCGTATATCATGACTTGTTGAATGGATGAGTGATGATTTGGCCTAAGTGTATATCACTATATTATTAACGGATGGGTGATGATTTAGCACTAAGTGTATATCACTAGAAGATGAAAATATGAGTGATGATTTAGCCCTAAGCGTATATCACTATATGATTAACGGATGGGTGATGATTTAGCACTAAGCGTATATCACTAGAAGATGAAAAGATGAGTGATGATTTATCCATAAGTGTATATCACTATATGATGAAAGGATGAGTGATGATTTATCCCTAAGCATATATCACTATAAGATGGATGGATGAGTGGTGATATAACCTAACGTGTATACCAATACAAGATGATATTAGAGTGAGTGACGATTTAGCCTCAACGGTATGTCACTAGCCTAATAATGCCACATGATGAAATGTCACATTATGAATGTAAGGTCCATTTGATTGGTAAACCCTCATCAATCAAGTATAGACTGAGGAACTAAATTTCATCATAGGGTACTGAATGTAGCATGTAGAAAACAATGTAGCATAAACGACCAAGTGATGAATAGGATATGTAAATGTTCAGTATATTGAGTGTGATGTTAAAGGTAGGGGATATAATGTGTAAAATGTGATAATATGTGTAGATAGACTAGAAATGTAGAATGTAGGATTGAAATGTTAAGCTAGACTCATAGGTAATGTAGACTAGTGTAGTATGCAGAATACAAATGATGTATAAATGTGCCATGTGAAATAGCCAAATGGTGCATGTAATACATAGAATGACTAATATGTGCATGATGAGAATGTAGTATAATGTATCATGTAGACTAATTGTAGAATGGATGGTTTATGATGTGCGATGTGTGTGATAAAGTGTAAATGTGTAGTTCTTATAGTACAGTGTGTGGTGTTCACCGTAATGGTAATCCCTCAACAGTGAAGTGTGAACCAAAGCACAAGAGTGCATCATCGGGTAATGAGGATGCTAGGATGTGTAATTAATATGTCTATGTAGGAATATGAATGGATGGTGATGCACATATGCTAGAAGGGGGGGTAAGATTCTATGCCCCCCAAGTATGTAAACTAACAAATGAGAGTGAAAGATAGAGATGGGCCACCTAATGCCTGCGAGGTTGAAATCAGAGGGCCACGATCTAAAATCGGTGGTATGGTAGATAAACGCAATGCTAGTGAATGAGATCTATATGCATGTGAAATATTATTGAATGATGAAGATTGGGGTGGAGAAACATGTGGTGATAATGAGGCCAACAAATAGTTATCACGGTGATAAGATTAATGACTTATTATTAGGAAGCGATGAAACAAACTTGGTAAAGGATTGAGTTGGAAATGTTGTAGATAGAGATGGGGAATGCCTTGGGAAAGACTCATTGATTAGGAGGTGCTTGAGCAACACTAGCTTGGTGCTCATGAAATAGAAGAGTCCGATGGGATTTATCGTTAGTATTAGAGTGTTGTGGAGAGAATGAAAGGATGCCTAGATGTTTGAGATATTTGATTATTCATGAAAATGTGTGGAAAACATTATCATGATGTCCATTAATTTGATGATAATGGAAATATGGACGACCATGGTATTTTTCTAGTGTGGAAGGAGAAAAGTAATGAGTAGGTGGTAGAGTGATCAAATGATGATTAAGAAGTTGAATAATAATATCATATGTCATATTATTATGTGTAAATATAAGAAGTACAAGAAATGGTATGCCTTGAGGTTTGGTTAGATGGCGGGTAGTAGACATAGATTAATAGAAGATGTAGAATTAGTAAAAACATGTGAGTGAGAAGCATGTTTAAGTTGTTTAATTTCAGTGGTAAGGGCAGATAACTAAGGATTCCATAGCTTGAAACTGATCTTGTAAATTATGGTTTGAGTCTATTAGAAGTGTATTAGATGTATGATTAAGAGGGCCAAATCTATCAGGTAAGTGTGTGAATATAGGACATATTTGGTGTGGTGGTGAGTTTTCATAAATAAAGGGAAGCAATGGGCAAGTAAAACCTTCTAAAATATCATCATGAGCATTGTCAAAATCATATTGAATGGCATGAGAAACTTGATAAGAAATGGTGTATGGTTGGTCATCCAAATAACCATGAATGCGTAAGATATACATTGTCATGGTGTATTGTTCATCAGTAAAGGGAGGTAAGGGAAATCCATGAGCATACCAAATAGTGAAATTGGGTGAGATAAGAAAGGAGATATTGAAAATGCGTACAATACCAAATGGCATGGGAAATGCTATATCAATGTGAGTAGGATCAAGTGTGCCGCCAATATAATCTAACCAAGACTGGCCAAGAGTAAGCAGAGAAGAAGTATGATAACGTGCTAGATGAACCACAAGATGAAAAACACGAAGGCCATATGCAATAGTGAGAATAACAAAGCCATGATACAAATGTGGATCGTATAAAGGAGAATGGAGGTCTTTAAAGGAAAAACCAAGCCAAAGGAGACCATCATGTGAACATACGGTGGCTTTGTAGGAAGTATCAAGTGGTATATGCTCCCAATAAGAATTATTCATGAAGAGAGTACAAGTGAATGGTGGGCACATGAAGGGGATGATATTGGTGTAGATGAGAGAGTGACATCCGTGGACTAGAAAGCCCCCTGATATGGAATGATGGCAATATTAGTAACATGCGATGAGGAGGGAACTGTTTCTATCATGTGAATGGCACCCTCAAATGGTAGCTCATGTATAAAGGTAGGTGGTGGAGGAATAAGTAAAGAAAGATAATATTGTGGAGTAGACCTTGTATACAAGTATCATAGCATTTATAACATCAAGAATTAATGATGGATCGGGGGACTATATCAACCATACAAATAGTAGGGACCAATTCATGTGGAACTTTGAAAGATTCAACCTCGGGATATGAGGAGTATGGATAAATATTGTATTGGGAGATTCAATTATGCATAATGTGGGAGAAATAACGAGTGACTGTAAATCATCTTGTGGTTCAACAATGATGGGAGTTGCAATTATGGGATCAGGTGAGTTAGCTTATGCCTCCTATATGATTTTTGCTAAAATAGTGAGATCAATCATACACATATACATGAAAACGGTGGCATCGAGAGCTTTAGGATCCATATCAAAAAAAGGAAGTTGAATAAACAAAGGGAAAGGTCTATAACTAGAAGGATCAGCAGGCGTATCAACAAAGGCATGCCCGGAGGTATCAAATCACGAGAATGAGACCGGATATTGAGAGGGTTATATTTAGCCATGATGAGAGGTCGGGCTCACTAAAATGATTAACTAAAATTAACTAAATTAGGAGAAGTATAATGATAGTTAATCTAATCTAGGAGGACATAAACATTGTAAATAAATACTCTAAAGAAATATAAATTGGCTAAATAATTAAACTAATAGAAATGAAACCCTAATGTGTAAGAGTAAAGTGAGGAATGAAATCAGTTGATTATAGCTAACTGTCGCAGAGTGTCGCAGGTCTGAATAGTGATTCCATAAGTAAGAAAAGTTGCACAAAGGTGCCGAAAAAGATGGATTTGGAATATGTGAGTAGATTGGAGTGCCCAGAGGGTACTGGGGCACCTCGAGGTGCCTTGGTATGTAGGAATAGGTGCCATGGTCTCTGAAAATATGGTAACTTGATTCTTTCAGGGTCGGAAGATGACATGTAACCCTCACCGGCTATCGCACTCGATTTGCTAAACTATGCCGAATGTACCAAATGAAGCAAGATGATGTTGAATACCTGTAAAAGACAAAAGAAGTATCAAATCCCTAAAAATAAAAGATGTAAATGAATGGTTCGGACTGACCTCACTTCCATAACATTGGGCTTACAAATATGAGAATTGTACTACATTTTGGACCTAAATGTAGTTTTGGTGTGTGTGTGCATGTCATGCCCTAGGTTCTCTTGTGTTAGTCACACTATGTGAAGTAGCGAGCAATAAAAAAATATAGAAAATGTAATAGCATGTGTGCATGTAATAGAATAGAATACTTCCCCCTATGAAGTCCGTGTTGATGCAGATCTCCTAGCCTTGATGCATGGAACTACGTGGATGTAAGTAATGCAATGGATACAACTCTATATGGAGTGATATTAGTAAATGATGTTAGGACCCTCATTATGGTCTCGAACTTTATATTTATAGGGTTATCTTGATCTAATTTTGTAATTAACCCCGACATGGATGAATAGGAAAAATATAAAGATGAAAAATGGCTAGAAAGAGCCCAAAAAGTTGTAGGAAAGTAGAAAAAGGACCGGGGTGCTCCAGGTGTGGGACCGAGGCACCCCAAGATACAAGCTTGGTGCCCCATTTTAGGCCTAAATGACAGAAAATTCCAAAAGCAGATCGGGTATGTATGTAAAAAATGAGTGGTGATGATGAAATAAAAGTAAAATAAGATGACCAAAAGATGGGATTAATTAGTACTTTCTTCACTCAAGAACCTTCTAAATAGTTTTTGAGATCAAGCTAATTAATGCCTAAATTGCATGATTTTGTGACTAAATCAACATATATGGGGTTTAATAAAATAATGGATAAGGTGAATATCTAATGAGAAAGTATTAAATCAAGGTTTGATTGGATTTTTCTTAAATTTAGGATTTTGGTGAAATCAAAGACTAAGAATAAGAATGGTTGGTTATTATTTTGATAGGTGTTGTGGAACAAGATGGAATTATTTGGCTCCGGTTTCTTAAGAATTCCAGGGGTAAGGGTTATTCTCTCCCCAATGTTATTTGAATGAATACACACACCAGAAAATTTATAATTACAAACTTTACCCCTCAATCAATTAAGAATAGGGCCGTCACCATGTATAATATTTGGTTTTCCTCATGGGTAATACTAATAAAGTAGGATGGGGCACTACCAATTTCATTGGCTGGTCCTCTGAATGTGCCAACTACTTTGGGGTTCATGTGGTATTCATAATGAGTTTTAGGGGTTATGCCCGAAAAATTCCCACAACTAAGCATTCAAGTTTTACCCTTATCCAAACCAATGAAAATGTCTTGTTGATTTTAATTTAACAAAGTTTTATTTTTATTTAACCAAGGAAACCTACATGTAAATTTTTAAGTAGTTTTTTGTTTGATGTTGTTAATTAAATTTTCTAGTTTTGCAATGGTCCTAAACACAAATGATTAGTAATTTTCCTGCCAGAACCACCATATTAGAACAAAACAACAAAAAAATTATGTTCATTTCTAATTCTCAATATCACTCAAGAGCATGAGAGAAGAGCATATGTGACTTAGATTGAACCAAAAATAACGGAGATGAACAAAAAATTTAAATGTTAGCATTGTTATCCGTAAATAAAATCCAAAAATACAAATTAAACAGTAAGAAAATGAAAAACAAGATGCTAAAATTTTAGAAAATAAGGCCAAATTTACCACAGACTACTAGTGATTTGATGCTAACACACTTTATGAAAATGGTAACTCACTTTCTTTTAATTCTAGTGCACCCTATAAGCATGTGGATGCATGTAGTTTGAATGCTTTTGTAGGCCAAAAATGTGGCAAAGATGCACTCAAAATGGAATAGTAGGAAAAATATTTTCATAGATCATAACTAAACACAAAGATGTAGGTTAGAAGATAGTAGTGCGATTCAGAAACTCTAGCGCAAGTATGGAGATATTGGCGCAATTTTGGAGACACTAACGCGGGTTTGAAAATGACATCATGGATTTTTATATGGTAGCGCATGTTCTAATATGGTAATGTAGGTTATGATTCGGTAGCACACTTTATGGGTTACGTAAATATAGGTTTGAAAATAATAGTGCATGGAACATGTAGTTGCATTAAATAAAAATGTAAAATATAGCCAAAAATAACTTGCTTTTCGAGATTTGCTCACAAGAGAGCTCATCAATGGACCTAAAAATTTGTCGATGTTACAAACACTTAAAAAAATATTAGTACAAAGTTAAAAAGAAATAAATATATGGGTTTCCCATCAATCATGCTAGAATGTCTACAAGTAAAACTAGACAATGAAAGAAACAAGCAATACAAACAAACCTGGTCCTTTTTAACATTTTCTTACAACTTCAGATGATATGGCTAAAGTGTGGGATCAAGTGCCATACTTTTTTAATCTCCTTTGATGAGTTGTTTTTGGATGCTCCAATATTAATTCCAAATGGAAGAAAGATGTGTTACGGGTAATGGAAGGAGTTTTTGATTAAATACGAAACCTCAAGGAGTGTAAATTCTAATGGTAATTTAAAATAGTTATTCTAAAATTTTCCTTAAGCTTATGAGAGATTATTCGTTTGGGATGAGCTACTTATTTATGGATGAAGTAGAGGCCATGGATTATGGATCAAGATTTGAATATGTTGCAATTTAATGAATGCATTTTCCTAATTTGTCAAGTTTATTTGGTCTATGTAGTTGGTTGGTTTGAATAAGAATTTAAGGGGTAAGGAATTTGAATAGTTGGCTCTTAAATTCTTTAATTGTATGTGTAATTTTTCTTCCTCCTTTGTATGGTTCTAGAACTTGAGTGAATTTATCTAGTGAAGTGGAGTTGAGTAGAATGTGAGTGGATAAATAATTTTTACTTTATTCAAAAAGCTAATTAAATTATCTAGGAGTGTAGATATATGGTTTCTACATGATACTATCACTCAAATTAATTATAATCAGATGTGGATGAATTATAACGGTATGTGGGAGGATAGTGGTCTAGAATGTGTTCCAGAACTGATTTGGCACATTGTGTAGATGATAGGGATGATTAGGAATAGTTATGTATTTTTATAGTGTCTACAAGTCGATAGTTAAAGAAAATTTAACAGTCACATCCCAAACCATAATTTAACTCTACAATTACTGACTTGATCGCCGTATTATGTGAATTAGATTTGCATGCGTCAGAAATCTTAGGATTTCACCTAACTTAATCTAACTCATGTGGAAGTGATGTATTGAATTCCCATGATGTCTTGTTCTCATTTTTGAATTTATTAAGAATGAACTCAGATGTGATCAAAAATACATAAACCATTATAGTGTTGGTGAAATAATTTGTCAAAAGGGAAAATTAGGGTTTTCACAAAAACATTGGGACTAGGTCCTCTTCTTAGGAATGGAGAAGACCCATTTATTGAAAATAGGAAATATATACATTACTTTAACCATCGTGGGTGACCTTTTGACCAGTGATCACACAAGAATACTCCACTAAACTCATGTGCAATGAGGAGGTGGAGGAAAGGTGTATGTATGGAGAGAGGGGATACAATGAGAAGGGGTTTTTAATTAATACATAGAAAGCTAAGTTTTTTTAACATAAAACAAAAACAATTCTAAGTTAACAATGAGAAGAAACCATGCAAAGGAAAGAGGAACAAAACATAACTAAATCCAAGATTATTTACAAAATATTACACAAGTAACCATGCTCATGGTGTAAAATTAAGATGGAGAGGAAACTATAATACAAGGAGATAGAATAATTATATTTTTTCTTGTAGTAAGACAATTGGAACTATTAACCAAGAAAAAATAACCCCTTGGAATAGATAATCCATTCCAATTTATAGATTTAGAATATGTCTCTTCATCTACCCCCCACATGACCTTTCATATTCCCACCACTTGTGACCTTTCACATTCCTCTAGGAATGAAAAATAAGCCCCTTTCTTATTAATGGAAAATGGAATTTTTAAATAAAAATCAAAGGTCACTTAAGTGAATAAGATGAAAAATCCAAAAGTACATTTCCTAATGGAGAAATAGAACATAGAGAGAGAAGAAGAGAGATGATCATGTTGAGGAAGAAGAATCCCATAATGAAGAAAATCCATCTCCCATGGTACCCTATGGAAATTCAACAGAATTAATTCCTTTCCTTTGACCTCCTTGTTGAATCGTACCACTGTGAAGGCAACCTTCTCTAATTATGGAATGCACACATGTTCCAAAACACTAACCCAAGTCTCAGGAATTCCACTGAGTGTTCTACACTATGTGAACCAAATTTTGTGATCTCTTTTGGTATTAGAGATGGAACCTCTAATTTCCATGAGAGATTCCAAGGTATCCTCATTGAAGGAAAAGGGGTCTCCAACTTCTTTCTAAACTAGTTCTTGAAAGGAACTCAAGAGTTCTTCCAAGGATGAATTTTCACTAAGTGAAGATGATCTAAGCTCTTGCACTCTTTCAATAACACTCTCCAAGATTTCTGATGCATGCTCCTTTACAAACTCAAGCTCTGAAATGGAATCATTCATTACATCACACCTAACACTCATCATGCATGACCACACATGAGACAAATTCTCAAAGATGGATGCAAATACATTTTGGTTCACCAAGGAGTAGGAGTCAAGACAACTCATCTCAGATACCAATGGGAGAACACTATCCTAAAGGTATTTTTATTTCTCAATCTCCCTTAGTCACTTTGATATTTGAAATAGTGTCTGAGATAAATTTGAACAAAGAGAGAACCTCGGAAACAAAACCTTTCCTTTTTCAATGATCTTCTCCACCCATCCATCATTGGCTATTCCTTAAATGGTGTACCTTTGGGATCTCTTGATCAAAAGAGGATCAAAACAAATGATAAGAGAGATAAATTTTGCATGATGGAGAGATGATGCATTGTGCTCTAAGAAAGATTGGACATAAGTAATAAAGGTTCTCACTTGTTCCTCAATGTGTTCCAAAGTCTACTTATTTTCTTTGTTTCTTGTGAGTAGTCAGCTGCAGGGATCTTTAAACAAACACAAATCTCCCTCATGCGTAGCTTTCCCAAGGAAATATTTTTCAAAACATAGTCATCTAGTGTCATCTCTTCTATAGGTTTATTCACTTTAGGATGTGTAACTTCCACATACTGAGCTCCAGAAGCCTTAATGAAGAAATGAGAAGTTGTTTGAGATTTCTTGGTCCACTTGGTTTTGATGTACTTTTAGATGGCCTCAAAGTTAGGTGTAATTTCTTATTACACCATTCTTGATTCTCCTCCAAGAAACTCATGTACCCATGGGAAAATCTCGAAGGTGTTGATATGAAATCAAACATCTCATGTACTTGATATGGAACCACAACATGACCGAGATGAGATAACTCCACTACCTCCAAGGAGACACTTGGATTCCTAGGATGATCAAGAGATTGAGATGGGTCAATATCTCTTGATTCAAGTTTCTCCATGGGATTTTCTCTAAAATTTTCCTTCTTATGAAGCTCCATAGGGGAAAATATCAATTGCCTCCTCTTCTACAATTTTTCTCTTGGATGATCTTTTTAAATGAGAGGACCCAATGGCCGCATCAAGTTCCCTATGAGAAGAAGTGAGGGACACTTGCTTGGAAGAAGCTAGTGTTTCTCCACTCTCAATGATAGAAACCCTTCTCCATTTGAACCATTATTTTGACCTCTTTATTACTGCCATGGTCCTCTCCTTGATGTCACTAGACTCTCAAATGTTCTATGGAGTGGAAGGAAGAGGACATGACCAAACCGCTTCATACTTAAGGTCAAAGAGCTAAAATCCATCATTAATCACTACCTCAATAAACAATTCAAGTTTAAAATATCTCATTTGATCCACTGGCATTCTCGTATAGTCTTATCTTCTAACCTCAAAATCATCTCGCACAATTGGCCCAATAGTGCTCAATTTGTGAAATGTGATTCAATCCTAGCAAGAGGAAGGAATTGTGATTCTTCTTAAGGTCATAGTTGGGCCTAGAAACATAGGAATATAAGTTTGTTAGGAATATATTATATTAGTGTTAAAATTATTAATATTGTGTTGATTATAAATTATTTGTTAAATTACAAATCATATATTTTTGTGAGACTGGGTAGTCTAACCAACTCATGTATTTAGTCTAGAGAGGTTGTATGGTTGAGAATTTTCAGGGATTGGTTCCTTCCATATATATATTTGTTTATTGTGTATGATGTTACAATCAACAAAGAAAATTATTGTGTTAACTCTGTCCAAATTTAATATTTGGTATAAGAGTAGGTTTTTCTCACATGATGGAGTCTTGAGATTTTTTAAGGGGAAGAACAATTGTTATTCATGGTTTCACCGTATCATGAAAGAAAATATTTTGTGAAAAACTTAGTGTAGGTTTTGTTCTCAATTTTTTTTCTATAGATCCTTAAGTGTTAGGCCATTCATTTTTCAGATAGTGAAGTAATTATTTAGGTAGCCCATGATTGAAATTTTGCATCTGTGGAATTGTGTTACTATTCTCCTTGGTGTAACAAGTGAATGCTCGAGAAATCTATAATTATGTGCATTTTTGTTGAGCTATGCCTCGCATCAAGTCTCCATGTTCTCGACGTCTTCATCCATAGCCACATCATATTCTTAGTAATAGTATCTGATCTCGACCATTGATTTTTTATGCATGGTTATCCATCCATACTCCTCACTTCTATATCTCGGTGTATACTTCTTATTGACTATATATGCGAGTAATTTTGATAGTTAATCACATTACTCACAATCACGTTACTTTTTACACACTCATCCAACATAGTTGTTACATATTCATTGAATTAGATTGATTTAGATGACTCGATCTGTCCATCACTTGACTCGGTCTCCGAATCTCCCACCTTGGACTACTCTCGCATTTTACATATATACAAGATTCAAAGTGGGATAACGTATACTTATATCTTTTCCTCCACCATCCAATACAAAGGTATCTTGTTTATTAAAACCATATATACATTTAAAGTTTAAATTACCATGTCATTTTTTTGCATTTGGCGTTGTTTATTAGTAAAACAAGTGGTACTTGAGAGTAAATATTTTGGGAAATAATTATACCTGGTGAATTTATTTTTGTATCGGAGGATATGATGTTAATATTCATTTGTCATCAAAATGTCCAAGGTCATAGGTGATTATTAGGATTATTGTCAAAATTGTTTGTATATTTTCTAATATAATATTTAATTAGATTTATTTCACTTTAATCTTAATTTTATCAACAACATCATATCGTCATGTCTAGGTTAAGTTTTATCGTTGTCAAGTCCATTTTGTGAGTCATTATTAAAATTTGTAAAAAATCATCAAAGTTAAAAGAGTCACGTAATATTTTTTTGTACATCATGCTTATATAGTGTAGTCAAAGTGTCAAAATTTTGAATTTATGTTGTCAAAAAGTTGTAAAAATAAAATAAAAATTGCCTTATGGATGCATTTTAAGTGTTACCCGATGTCCCAAAAATAAATGATTGAGCGTCACGATCACATTCCATTGAATTAGCAGCTTCATACCGGAGGCTGTAGAGGCATCAAAGGTTAGAGGTCAATAAGTGACCTCTCATTAGTCACCTACGATGGAGCCACATCAAGGTTTGGTGGAACATTTTGTTGTGTGTTTCATTTTAGTGTTCCTATTTTGTATGGTTTTGGATTTTTTAAAAGAGTTGTGTTGGAGCGTAGATTACTTTTAGTGATCCTCTGACTATGATACTTTATTGGAATATGGTCTTATTTTTAATATGTTCACTTGCAATGGTGGCCATTTATATTAATATCTAACTAGTGAGATCTAGTTAGTTTTATGTCTTTGATATAGTTCTCTCATTTTTCATGTGTGGAAATTTCACATTGTGGGTGGGTAATATGACACAAATGTTCGATTTCCATTGTGCATCCAAAACAACTAAAGTCAAAGGCATCATGCAAAGGCAAAGTGGTAGTTTCCTATGGTGTTAGAGATCGAGTCGCACCGATTGAAAACAATGGCTATAATTTAGAACATTGTGATTCTTATAGGAATTAATGTGAAATATATTTCATGTATATGTTCTATTGTGTAGTTTTGTAAAAAAACAAGTTGTTATTCTTATATAATTCCTTGATGTACAAGCATAGTTGGCGAACAAATGCATGAGATTAAGTCATTTCATGGATCTTGAAAGGTTTTATGGGAGGATTCATCAAACCACATGAGGCGGATAGTTGATGGGGCATGTTCACGTCATGGTTTGTGGTAAGCCTGTTTAAAACCATGGAAGGAAAGATCCTTTATTTTAATAAATATCATGAGTCACATATTAGTACATGTTTCACAAGTGTGATCATACTACGATGAGTGTGTAGATGTCTTCCCCATGTTCACACTAAGGTGGGAATGTTAAGAATATATTATATTATCACTAACATTATTAATATTTTATTGATTGTAAATGATTTGTTAGATTACAAATCATATATTTGTGTGAGATTGGGTAGTCCAACTAACTCACGTATTTAGTCTAGAGAGGTTGCATGGTTGATTATTTTTAGGGATTGGCCACTTCCTATATATTTTCTTATTATGTATGATTTTACAATCAATGAACAAAATTATTGTGTTAACTGTGTCCAAATATAGGAAAATTGAAGGCTGTGGGGGAGGATTCAGTGTTTGTTGTATTAGCTTCACTCTTGCATGAATAGATTCATAATGAAATAGGGAATGAGAAACCCTTCCTCTTTTAATTATTGCATGTGGTGTGAACATGAGACAAAAGTCAGCACAACTCAATCATGATGATATTTTCACTCGTGTGTTTTGTCATTTGGGAAGGTGAAAGCTCAAAAAAGGCTCTATAATGGTTTAAGAGTCCGACAACAGATCAATTCAAAATTGGAATGCACTTGTGTACATCCCTTTGCAATCAGTTTGGAGAGAGGGAAGATGATTTATCTTTGTTGGAAAATTTTACAACCATAAAAAGGGCTCCAAATAAACTAATGACATACTTCAACTTCAGTGTTTCGAGAATGTAGGACAAAATTCTGGTTCTTTTAAGACCGACTAATGAAGGTGAATTTATTTACTTCTTAAAATCTCTTAATTACGATATTGTTGTTATGGTTTAATCTATAGAGGTATAACATTTCCAAGAGATTATGCACTAGCTATTAGATCTGATAAATATCTAATTCAAGCTGATAAACTTGCCCCTAGACCACCTATGCCTATTTATTCAGAGATAGGAAACCCTAATTCTAATCAAACACCTGAATTATCTCATATGCCTACTTCAAGAAATTGGATCTCTAGTAAAGCATACACCTCCTCTAGTACTTCAATTGAATTGCACGAAGTAATGAAACAATTTAAAAATCTAGGGAATGACTTGGTGAAAATCAAGAGGAGTAAGCCCAAAGTCTTATCAGCCTCAATACTAACCAAACAAGCCCCCATATCAGTCAAATATACCTCTTTCTCAAGCTAAAAATCAGAACCAAAGTCAATTTCTTGCTGCTAGGCCATTCCAACCTTATAATCCCAATATAACCTCTTCATCTAAAGCTTTGGTTCCTATAAAAAAATGGCACAAGACTCCAAGTGGTTTTTTCCTTGTGGTCACCTACATAACAAAGAAACATGTCCTAATGGCATCCTAAACTAGTCTTTAATGGTGCAAAGTTCTTATGCTTCTCAAGAAACAACTGAAGAAGAAAATCAGTAGCAAGCAAGCACTCAAGAGGAACCTCAAAGTGACACTTCACTCGTGAATTGGAAAGTAGAGGATTTATGTGGGATAAATCAATCTTTATCTCTGGGATGTAGTAGAAAACACAAGATCCAAGAAAATAACTATAGAAGAGGGGAAATCATCAAATGCAAGTCCTTCTCAACCTTCTCTCACACTTCAAGGAATTGGCAGCTCAAACAAAGTCCCTAATTCAAAACTCAACCCAAGGGACCTGTTGTATCATCGCATGTAGAAGAGAAAGTTGTGGTGAACAAAGGGAATCAAAAGGAAAATCCAGCTCCATTCAATATCATTGATCAAATGAAAAGACAAATGTGAGTATCTCCATGTGGGAGTCATTGGAAATTCTCAAGGGCAGAGAGATTTATTGCAGCATACATGGACCTACTTGTTTGTCTCAAATGAGCCATCCAAGGATCAAGAGAGATTCCTCACCAATGCAGTGCAACAAAAGGAGTATCAACCAAGAAGAAACATGAAGCCTTCACCATTCTATGTGTCCTTGATCATCGGGGATAATCTAGTACACAACTTCATGATTGACTCGGGGAAAACATCTCAATAATGCCAAAGGAGATTACAAATCAATTGGGTCTCAAATATGAGCCTATTTCTAAAGGCGTGGTGCATGTAGATGGAACAATAGTGGGAACCATTGGATTCATCAAAGGTATAAACATTACATTGCATGCATATCCCATTCTCACAATTTTTTAGGATATATTTTTGAGTGATCTACCTCCACTCCTTTCCCTATGCCTATCTTGAGACTTCACTACTAAAATTGGGGGCTACTTGTCATCTTATTGGTCCCATATGCTCTTCAGACTAGATATAGAGCCAAGGCTACTATCAGGTTAGAGCCAATTTCCACATATCACATTGAGCCTTATGTGCCAAGTCTAATCAATGCTAATTACACAATTTTTGATCAAGAATATTTCCTAAACACTCAAGAGACAAAGACTAAAATTGGAGGCATTCCATATTTGACACTTGATGAATGGGCACACAAGAGGCATGGCTATGATCCTTACAAAGAAATGGAAGAATTTGAATTGGGTATTTACTGTCTGCATGAATAAAATACACCTCCCTAGTGTCACCAAGCTAGATGATGAAGATTAGAATGGAGTTTGAAAAATGTTCTTTGATGGTTCAAGGAGCAGACAAGGTATGAGAGGAGGGGAATTTTTCTTGTCTCTCAAAGGTTTAAAACATTACTCTACTTTTAGATTTAAATTCACTTGTTCAAATAACACAACAGAGTATAAATCTCTTATACATGGATTACATTGGGCAAGGAAGAAGAATATCAAGAACTTGTAAGAATTAGGGGACAATGAGCTGATTGTAAATCCGGTTAAATCAAAAAATGCAACAAAGAATGATCTTCTCAAGAGCTATAATAATATGGTATGGGATCTCATATAATATTTTGAAGCATTTAACATCAATTCCATACCAAGGAAGAAGAATTAATATGCTTTGACAAGCTTGTATTAATTGGGGCAACGTGTTATATTGCTTAAGATATCAAGAAGGAAAAAACATAGCCACAAATCAAGATAATGGTGAGACTAGTTGTTCTAGATAACAACACAACTTGGTAGGTTTTTAAAAGTGACCAAAAATCATCAATTTCCTTCAATAAGATGTCGAGTTCTCTTTTAGAAACTAGGAAAAATTAGAGATTTCGTATGTAGATCACGTGGTCCATCTTAGATCAAACAAGATTCCTAAAGGTCTAGTGTCTCTGGAATCAATCTTCAATCCCAATGACCAATTCAAGAAAGAAAAATAAAACATTACAAACAAAGGTGAACATTCACTGGTCTAATTCATTTATATAAGCAAAAGTACTCCAAATTTGAAAGGTAAGCACTCACCAAGAAAACAATGATTTTGTAGAAATTTGTCAAAAATTTCTCCATGTATTTTTATGGAGTTATGAATATCTAAGGGTATTTGATCCTAGTTTATCCCAACATAATATTGAACTAGATCCAGAAGCTAATCCCATCAAGTAGAAGTGAAGACCAATGATTCCTCACATAGAGCCTCTTATGAAGAAGGAATTGAACAAGTTGATTGAGGAAAGCATCATTTTCCCTATCAAGCACTCATCATGGGTTGTAAACCCTGTTCTAGTTTGGAAAAGAAATGGGGAAATCAGGTTGTGTTTGGATTTCAGAGACTTAAATAGAGATTCTCTCAAGGATCACTACCCACTTCCCTCAATGGAGAAAATTCTACAAGTAGTAGCTAGTTCGAGAGGTTTTCACTTCTAGATGGCTACTCAGGTTATAACCAGATCATGGTGAGAGAAGAGGATCAGTTTAAAACAACTTTCACCATAAATGGGGCACATATGCTTACAGGAAAAATTCCATTTGGCTTATCCAATGTTAGAGCTACGTTTCAAAGATCCATGGACATGGTGTTCAAGGGGTTGATTAACAAGATGGTTCTTTTTTACCTTGATGACATTACAATATTTTCCAAGAATGCAACTGATCATATTTCCCATCTCAGGAAAGTGTTTGAGAGATGCAGGTAGTTTGGAGTTTCCCTGAATCCAAAGAAATGCATATTCTTAGCTCATGAGGGTAAGCTCCTAGGCCACATTATTTCTAAATAAGGATTGACTATTGATCTAGAGAGATTTGAAGCCATTTTAGCACCGCCTTTGCAAGTCACAAGAAATATCCCCAAATATTCTTAAGGATGATCAACTTCATCGAATATTTGTGCCTAATTTTTCCAATCTTTTCAAACCATTGACAATGATGTTGAAGAAGATCATGGAATTTAAGTGGAAAACTAAGAGAAAAGATAGCTTTGAGGTTATTAAGTAAGCTATATCACAAGATCTGAATCTTATTAATCCAAACTTCTCAAAATACTTCATTCTCTATGCTTTTGGTGGGTCAGACACAATATCTGGAATATTTGTACATCCGGATAAGGAAGGATCCGAGTAACCTATTTCATTCTTCACCGAGGCTAGAGGACTATGAGGAAATATACTCGTTCATTGAGAAGCATGTTATTTCCATGATAAGGAGATTAAATAAATTCATACATTTGGTTTCAAACAATAAGATTTGCCTACAAGTATCCCATGGCAGAGTGAAGGATTTTGTTATCACAAAATCACAACACCCTCTCGATTGCATAGTTTCACAAATAGGGACGGAAGCCTGTCTAATTTATTAATGTGAAATCAATATTATACAACAAATGCGGGCTACAATATTTATCCATATTGGATAGTCTAGTTACAAACAAATATGGAGTTGTAACTATGAAACAACCATACTAAAATACAATAGCTTCCAAAATACATCTAGGAAGCACAAATGAATAATGAAAATAATATTTTTAAAACACC
Source organism: Taxus wallichiana var. yunnanensis (assembly GCA_018340775.1). Taxonomy (NCBI): domain Eukaryota; kingdom Viridiplantae; phylum Streptophyta; class Pinopsida; order Cupressales; family Taxaceae; genus Taxus; species Taxus wallichiana. Next base: position 416,086,380 of record CM031236.1, read on the forward strand.
CGTAGTGTTTTGAATACATAAAATAAGATGGTAATGATTAAATATAACCATATAAATGATAAATAAATACACTAATTGATATGCAATGCATAATTAATATAGGTAAATAATAATTAAACTAACATTCCCCCCCCCTTAATTGTGCATTGTCTCAAGGGATGAGTAGAGAAACTCTTTGAACAACTCAAAATTGTCACGTACAAGTGACTTTGCGAAGATATATTCCCGTTGTTTAGCTGTTGGATAGAGCTAAAGCTATATATTGTTCTTCAACACATGCTCACGTATGAAATGAACCTATACCTCGATGTGCTTTTTTATTTCATGAAAAACTTGATTGTGAACAAGTTTGAGAACACCTTCATTGTCAGCATACATGGTGGTTGGTTTGTCTTTTGGTATTCCAATTCCTTTGAGTATGCAATATAGCCAAATTGCTTCACAAAAATCTTCTCATGCAAAACAATACTCATATTTTGTGGAAGAACGAGAAATAAAGTGTTGTTTCTTTCTTCTGCATGATATTGGTCCAGATCCCATAAAGAATATAAATCCTGAAATGGAGTTTTTGTCATCAATATTGTCTACATTATCTGAATCAATATCCTTACAAGAAGAAGTTTTTTTCTTCTTGTATTCTAGACCAAGATCCACCGATCATTTGAGATATCTCAAATTGTACCTTGTTTCCTTTGAATGACAAACTTTTGGTTCTGCATGAACTCGGATAGATAGCTTACTACAAAGCTGATATCTAGTTTAGTATAGGTCACGAAAATGAGACTCCCAATCAACTACCGATAGAGAGTGGCACTTACCTCGGAGATGGATCTGATTGAGATAACTACAATTTATTCTCCATAGGTGTAGCAATCGCAGGTGAAATCCATCATCCTCAATTTCTCGAGCATTGTCTTGGTATATTTCATCCGATAAAAAATGTGATTCTCTTTCTTCCATATTTCTAATCCAAGACAATAGTGTGTTAGCCTAAGATATGTCATGTTGAACAATTAATTAAGATCTTTCTTAGTTGCATTGATCATCCTCACTAAACTGTCAATGATGACTAGATCATTGACATAGACAATGACAATCACAATCTCCCCCTTGATTTTTGAGGTAAATATTGGGATCATATGGATTTATAACAAATCCATGTTATACGAGATGCTCATCAATTTTGATGTACCATGCCCGGGGTGCCTGTTTGAGGCCATACAGAGATTTTCTAAGTCTGCATACCTTTGCTTCTTAACCAGGTACTACATATCCCTCAGGTTGAGTCATGTAGACTTCTTCTTGTAAATATCCATTCAGGAAGGCACTTTTTACGTCCATTTGATGGACTTTCCAACCAAACTATGCAGCTAGAGCAAAGATCATCTTGATCATTTTGATCTTAGTTATGGGAGAAAATGTCTCCTCATAGTCAATGCCTTATTTTTATGCATACCCCTTTACTACAAGTCTTGATTTATAATTTTCCATTATCCCATATGATTTGTACTTCGCTTTGAATATCCATCTCGCATCCAATGGGTTTTTCCCGTAGTCGAAGATCGAAAAGCTACCAAGTGTTATTTGTTATTACCGATTGATATTCGATTCTGTGGAATCTTTCCAAGATTTTGTTTTTAAGGCTTCCTAGACTATAGAGGGCTCATCAAACTCAATAACTCTACTCATCAGATCAAAGTTCACTTCTTCTCTTACTTTACTCACAGTCCGTGGTCTAGGGGTGGATGTATCTGGTGGAGCATCCATTCTTGCATTTCGTAACATGGTAGTACACCACTTGGGCATATGTTAAACTGTTCTCATCGGTCGTGGTTCTATCATATCATCACTAGCATCCCCATCATCGCTGGGAACATCAGATTCAGTTCTTACAACTAGTAAAGAATCTACATCGAGTCTAAAGGATGATCCTCCGCTTCCTTCTTCTCAAAGAGCTCAACATCTCTACTAGTTTAAAATTTTATGGTCTTCAAATCCATCAATATGTACCCAATATTCTCTTCATTGTACCCAATGAAGATGATTTTATGAAACTTTATGTCCAATTTCTTTCTATTCTCGTTTAGGTATGTGCATATTTTCTATGCACCTAAATACTCTAAGGTGTGTAATAGATGGTTTCCACTTTGACCATGCTTCTTGTGGTGTTATTCTCCAAGAGAAACTGTAGGCACTCTTTTCAACAAATAAATTGTTGTATTTGTTGCTTCTTCCCATAATGTCTTTACAAGTCCATAGTCATTGATCATGCATCACACCATTTCCATGATAGTATGATTTCTTCTCTCAATAACACCATTCTATTGTGGTGTGTGTGGAGGAGGCATTTGTCGACGAATCCCATGAGTTTGTAGGTAGTATTTGAACTCATTACTGGTGAATTACCCCCTTGATTTGAGTGGAGAGTTCTGATGTGATGACCAGTTTCATTCTCAACAGCTATTTTGAACTTCTTGAAGGTTTCAAAAGCTTCACTTTTCTTACAAAGATGAAAATCCACATTTTTCTTGAATAGTCATCAACACATAGCATGAAGTACTGAAATCTAGAATGACTTGGTTGCATCGGACCATAAATATCGGTATGAACTAGATCAATCTTACCATGAGCTTGATATGTACTCTTCTAGAATGAAGCTCTGTGTTGTTTTCCTACTAGGTAGTGAGGACACTTGTCTGTATCCTTCTGAAGAGATGGTAGCCCATGTACCATATTACATCGGTGAAGTGTCTCAAGATACTTGAAACTAACATGACCAAGTCTCCGATGCCACAACTGTGTTGAGGTAGAGTTCTTAGCCATAAGTGCCTAATCATCTTTGTGGACAAAATCAAGATGGAACATGCGTCCCACATTGGAGGATTTTGTAACTATTTTTGAGCCTCATGATTTGTCTTGAATCAAACATGTTTTCTTTCTGGAATGACTATCAAAGTCAATTTTTAATTTGTGATCTAGGAGTTGACTTTAAGTTGTGATATAGGAGTTGACTGACTGAAAGAAGATTCTTTGTCAACCGAGGGACATATAAAACATCCGATATTCTACGCTTTCATGAACCAAGGGGCGAGAGAAAATGTTCCCAATCCCCTGAACTATATATGAAGAATCATCACCCAACGAAACATAGTTTTTCAAAGGCGTGTCCCTCATTGAGGTAAACCAATCTATGTGGCTATTCATGTGTCGAGTGGCTCCCAAATCAACATACCAGACATCACTAGATGATGTGTAAGGTTCACTTGATTAAGCAAAGGTACAAGAAGTCTTCATTATCTAAATGTTCTTCTTATTCAAAGAAACATTTCCTTCTTGGTGGGGTCTTATTTTCCAGCTTCCCCTTTTCCTCGACCTTGATTGTAGTTTGTATGTCCCTTGTGAGATTTTTGGTATTGATTTTTAGGGTTTCTTGATGAACCTTTCTTGTAAGTTTTATACCAAAAATATTTCAACTCATGTCCTCTTTTGCAAATTGAACATTGCTTCTTCTATTGTTTGTCCCTGTTTTGCTGATATTGATTTTGATGTTGGGAATTTTGATAGGAATTAGGTTTTACTTTACCGTTTCCTTTCCATTTTTGATGTGGAGAAATTTCCTTCTCCTCTTCATCATCCTTATTATGCATGGCTTCCTCTTGTTGCAGTAGAGTTTACCACTTGTCAAAACTAACTTTTGTATCAGATCCATGTTTAGTGTTGTGACAAAAATGTGATAAGAAGATGGGACTGCTCTCGTAACTATGGGAATTAGAGCATCATCTCTAACTACTTCTCCCAAGGCTAGAATTGAAGCCCTCAACTCTACAACTCTTCTTAAGAAAGCTTCAATTTTCTCATTCTCCTTGAACTTCAGAGTGTATGTACATGACTCTGCAAATTCAAAGATGAAATTCTTGTTTTTGGCCTCATATATTGTGCAAATTCACAAAGACTCCCCAAAATGACCTATGGATCTTCTTTTCTAAGGCAATGTCATTTGGTGTGAATGCACAACATTGAGCTTTCCCAAAGTGTGGGACCTTTGCAAATGGGGAAATCTCTCCAGAGAAGGTTGGTTCCTCTTCCTAAACTACTTGCCATAAGCTATTCCAGTGTAGGAAAGCTAATCTAATCCTAATCTAACTATGCCAAGGAGACAGAGAGAGAGAAAAGAGGGAAAAAAAGATCCTACACTAAAATGGTGATACACCAAGAAGAAGGAAAATGTTGAACATCTATCAAAACTACCATGGAACAAGAAGAGGTGAGCAATGGAAAGTATGGACAAGTGCATCACAAAAAAAAGGATAAATTTCACACAAAAATGTTCCAAAACTCCATGAACAAATCTCTAAAACCTACAACAAACATTCAAACATGCATAAATTCTTACAATGAAGAGAGGCAAGAAGAAAACAAGAAAAACGAGCAAGGATGGACAAATGCATCACAAAACACATTTTTATTGCCCAGAAGTTTGCACAAAACATCATTTTACTGGTAAGAGGCAAAAAAGTCATTATAGAGCAAGGGAGGAGGTTCAAACTCCATTTTCAACCCTAGGGAAGAAAAGAAGGGAGAGGTAGAGAAGAATGATGAACAACTTGTTACAAATGAGCCAAAACTGGCTTTTAACCATGAAGCAGAATGGAAGAAAGGAGAAAACATGGGAAAATCTGATTTTGGACTTCAACCACCGATAAGATTCATTAAAATAGCAAGGGAACCTCTATAAATCCACTTCCCAATGCATTCGAGCCCATAGACAAGAAATTGCCCATACCTCATTAAATCTGGTAGATGAAAATATGATTTTTTGTCTTTTCTAGTGCCAGGACGTTTTTCCAAATTTCTCCCATGAATATTCACCAAAATCCAAAATTTAGGGGTCCAACGTGTAGATGATTTCACAAGCTTTCCAATGGCACAAAAATCAAGAAAACTCGAGCTCTGTTCGAAAGATATGGCCCTCTGAAGATTTAGAGCAAAAAAGGCGAAACAGAGTCAAAATTTGGCTCTGCAAGATCAAACTTTAAAATTTTCCCTTTTGGAAAATTATCCCAAAAATTTCAGACCTCTGCCACTTCAAGACACATGTCGGCCTCGATTCACTGATGGGAGTGTAGGCTAAACCTCCTTTTTCTCCTTTGATTTCATTTTGGGAAAAATTCCCCAAACACCCCCACGCTCTGCTTTCCCAGTGACACGTGTCACCCTCTGGCTCGCTCGGTGGGGGCACGCTTTGAATTTTTCTTTTATGCCTCTGTCACTTTGGAGAAAAACAAAGTCTCCTCTCGCCACCCAAACTTCCACCACCGACAAGACACGTGGCATCCTCCGGTTGGTTTGCAGATTTTTACAAATTTCCTCCATCTTTTTCCGTGCGCTGAGCCAATTTTTGATTTTTTGACTTTTTCCCCAAAAGGGCTAAGTGCCCAAATTTCTCCCTGCCTCCGTCGACATGCTTCCTTCTTCTCTATGAGCACACAGCCAAAATTTTCCCTTTGCGCCCTCTGCCAACTCCTTGGCAATTTCTCCAACTTCGCTCCACCGGCCCGACCTCCGCCGCCACATGGCACCTTTTCATTGGCCATGGGCTGTCTAGGAAATTTTCCCAAAAACTCTGCTAAGCCATTTCGAGAAAAATTTGAGTGCATGAAATGTGTAAAAATTGAATTTGAAGCCCAAGGAAGGAAATAATGAAGGAAAGTTAGCCAAAATAAGCGGGGGGCTCATTTTGGATAACAAGTGCTTCCCGGAGGCATTGTATATACCGAACGCTGCAAATGAGATCTAGGATCTTGTGAGTGTTTTAGAACTAATTTTTACTATTTTTTATTACAATTCTCTGCCACTTTCTTAGCAGTTACAATATTTACGGTTAACTATGGCAACCTAAAAATTAGTACAATATACTGAAGCATGTAATTACATTCAAAATTTTGAAAAATTGAATGGCAGGAAAAAAAAATTGTTTTCGGGCCCTCATGGCCTCTAGAGCCCAAAATGACCCAAAATGCAAAGAATTACAAAAAACCAACTGAAAATCCAATTTTTAGCTATCCCCCTTTGGAAAATGTTGCTCAAAATTAAAAATGGGCCTAATAGGAGAAAAAATGTTTTTTTCCCTAAAAAGGTGTTTCTCACTAAATGTTTAGGGGCCTATTTAGTTATAACTAATTGTTTAGTGGAGGTTTTCCCACTAAATTCTCCTCCAAACTCCAAATGTGCCGCTAAATTAAAATTGGTTTAAAAATCAGGTTAGGGGTGGGGTTTGAACCCCAAACCTCATCCACCAATTCTATTGGTCTAATCACCTTGACTCTTATGAACGCTTGATATAGAAATGAAGCAAATAATATTTAAGCCATATCAAAATTGACTAACCCGATAAATCAGACTTGGCTCCAACTCGACATGTCAATTTGGTTATGTGGAAGGTGTGAGATAATTTTAGGGCATGCAATAAATGGATCTGGTCTTCTTCAAATTCGTTTTGAATATTTTCCTTAAATGCGCCGTTTGTGTTGAGGTCCACCATTTTTGCAAATTGATTTCTTGCTTTGTGTAGGTCATCAAATGCCGAGAGGAGATGATATTGATTATATTTCTCACCTTTTTTGGTTTTTTCCTTATGTAGGTTATTCAAGTCATGTGGACAATCTGGGTATCCCGGGAAGCTCGATCTACCTTTTTATCGATGCATGCACGTTTTATTGATTCACTATCATTTCTTTGATTTTATTCACTTTTTCGTATACTATGCGTCCGTCTGCAGGTTGTTGGTCGACGTGTGGAGGTGTGAAGGTAAGTGTGGATCATTGTTGTAGGTTGGACATAGCTCATGGCATCTCCTATATGTGTTTGTTGTTTTGGTTGTAGGGTGTAGGTTGCTTGAGGTGCATTGATTGGACCACGCATGGAGAATGCTTGATGGGAGACTCAAACCTCCTCTATAACTCAGCTATATATGATAGACATTATCACAAAACCAATAACATATAATTCACCAACGTTTGCAACGAGCCCGGCTCGCCCCAATGAAACTCACTTTGTGGCTCAATGTTGAGCTTTGCAGCTCGATGGGGAGATAGATGCAAAAAATGTAACCTATTTTCAACAATTTAGCAGATCGCTAAATGTAGCAAAGAAACCAAAAGCTCCTCTATTATTAGAGGTAAAACCCCTGTATGGGGAAAAAAAGTTTCAAATTTTATGTGCCTACAACAAATATTTCTTATTGTAGGGTGCACCAATGCAAAAAAATTGTGTTCCAAACACCTGGAATGAACAGGAGAATGTGAGGAGGCAGGGATGGGGTTGGGAGGTTGTAGGAGGCTGCACAGGCTCTCAATTTCTACAAATGCTTCTCCAATCTCCTCTATCTTTGTTGCTCTTTCTTTCCACACCTTCACTTCCCTATAGGTTCAAATTCTTGCTCTGGTAGCAAATGTGGTTTCACAAATAGGGACGGAAGCCTATCTAATTTATTAATGTGAAATCAATCTTATACAAAAGTGCAGGCTACAATATTTATACATATTGGATAGCCGGGATACAAACAAATATGGAGTTGCAACTATGTAACAACCATACTAAAATATAGTAGATTCCAAAATACATCTAGGAAGCACAAATGAATAATGACAATAATATTTTTAGAACAATATAACAATACCCGTAGTGTTTTGAATACAAAGAATAAGATGGTTATGATTAAATATAACCATATAAATAATGAATAAATACACTAATTAATATGCAATGCATAATTAATATAGGTAAATAATAATTAACCTAACATATTGTTTAGCATGTGAGTGTGTTAAGGCAAGCAATGTGACTGGGTAACATGGAATTACTTCAAGGTGTGGGACCTTGCAGTTGAAGCAATTCTCCAAAGAAGGTTGGTTCCTCTTCCTAAACTAATGCAACAACTACCTCTAATGGAAAGAAATATAACAACTACCTCTAATCTATGACTTCCAAGGACCAAGGAGAGACAAATAACATGAAAATGAAAAAATATGACTACATGAGGTGATGTACCAAGAAAAGGAGATGTAGGGAATCTCTCCAATGTGTAAAAATGATAAAAATGTAGTGCAAAGAGGGTGGAAATATCACCATAGTAAACAACAACATTCAAGATAACATTCGCATGAAAGCACAACAATGAAACCTCGCAAGACAATTAAAATTAACACAATACAACTACAACAACAATGAAGAGGTAAGAAAAGAACAAAACAAGGGAAGAAAAATATCCACAAACTTAGATCTATTACTCCATTAGTATACATAGTTCATTAAAAATTGAAAAGAGAGGCCGGGATCATCATGCAAGATGTCCAGAATGAAGTCCTGCAACACATTGGCTATTACTAGATAAATTTTGGTAGAGTTTAATTACATTAAGAATCCCCTGCATATGAAAGGGTCTTTCCAGCTTTAAATAAGAAATTGGAGAGGAGAGAGAAAATGGAAGTTCTCGAATACATGCATTCCCCCACCTACCAAGTACAATATTTAATTTAAAACATCATGGGACACCTGCACAACCCATCCCTCTTGTACTCTTTCTTATGGGAGAATAAATTGGCCTCCATGCTCCATTAATGGTGGTAGATAGTTGTATATTACATTGGAGGGAAGAAAAAGTAATTCCTTTTTCACCCATTTCCCTCACAAAATCTAAAATATGAAGTTTTTTTCATGTATAAGGCTCCGAGACCTTTCCAGAAAGTTCATGTTTGCATGAAATGGAGCACTGAGCTGAAAGTTATATTTGTTTGAAGTTTTGATATTCTACGTGAAACTAGGGGACCATTACTTCTACTTCTCCTTGTCTACAGGAAAATGACCACCAATTACTTCCCCTTCACCATCGGTCTTCTCCATCTACTTTGATTTCCTTATTTTAGGAAGAAACTTACTTCACTTTTGCATTGGCCTTCTTTGAAGGAAATTGAAGGCTCATTACTTCTCTTAGGTGGGGAGCCAGCTCTCCACCCAAATTACTTCTAGATCATTTCATGACTCACTTTTCAGCTTGGTGTTTGACTCGTGGTACAGCTTGTGCATCGGAAGTTGTGTTTCCAATTTCTATGAATTGTCCTTCTCACTACTTAAGACTTCCAACTCCCATTCATCACATCCAATAGATCACTCATTTGTCGGCATTTGTAAATTCTTTTACTTTTTTTATGGACCTATTGCATTGTGGTGCTTTCTTACTCAAATCATTGTAATGCATTTCTTGGTAGCTCGCAATCGAGATCAGTTCTTAACTCGGCCTCACAAGTCAATGACTTCCCTAACATCCCCTTCAATGTAGCGAATACAATTACTTTTACTTCCCTTACAAGCCCCCGTTTACCTAAGTCTTTTTCCATGAAAACACCACTTTTCATTTATTTTTTAGCTCACTTTGGTCACAATTTTTCTCAATGTTTTTCTTAGAACTCGTGGGCCTCCTTGGTCGGCGTTTTTGCATTGCTTCATTTCTTTCCAATTAAAAACCCTTGAAACTCGCTCGTGCCAAAAATGTCATACCTACCACCGAGCTCCCTCATTTATGTTGATTCCAATGCCTTATAATTCACAACTCATGGCTTACACAAGACTTGGGCCCATCATTTACTTGCTTTGCATTAAGATATCCCGACCCTTCTTTAGTGGTGTTTACCATTACTTTTTCTTGGATTACGTCGAACACATTTGCTACTACTTATCCTAGCTTACTTTTTAACCGAGAATTCTCCCTATAAAATGCCACAACTTTCCTTCTCTCATGCTTTGAGTTCATTCATTTCAGAAAACTAGCATGCTTTTACTCACAAATCTTTATGTTTGGCCTAAAATACTTTCTTTCCTCGGTGATTTCTTGTGTTTAACACAACTCCTCCACGAACAATATTGTTTCATTCACCTTTCGATCTCACTAGCCAAGCTTGGCCCTAACCCTATTGCTTCTCTCTTCTCGGCATGACCTTCTCACCCTTGGCCACTTCATTCACACACCCCGTATCACCGGTAATAACTTGGCTCACCCATCTTGGTCCCTTGTTTACCATAGCCAACTTGTCCTTGCATTGCTCTACCCTAGACTTCACCATACCTTGGTTCCACGTGTCATCCCTTCCATTTTCCTTGTGGTTTGATCAATGATGAACAATATCCCTCTAGATCAAGCTCAGTTTCACCCCCTTCATGAAACCTTTCCATTCCATTATCATGCTAGCTCTCCGGGAAAGATTTTATCCCTTCATTGTTGTCATGTTATCTCACCGACCCTAAGCGGCTTAGTTCCACTTCGGCCTCAGCAAGCCTCATCCTTACCATTTTTTTACCTCATAACTCTCTTGAGTTGGGCTTCCATGCATCACTCACCGATGCCCTTCATATCACTAAGCTCAAAGAACTTGGCTCTAATCTGCATTGGCTTGTTTCAACACTTAGCTCACCGTTGAACTCCGTGATCAACTTGCTTTTATGAGTTCTATGCTTTGTGTCACCCTCTCCCTACATCCCTATCAAGATACACCTTGGTTCAGTAAGTTAACTCAAGTAATCCCTCCACTAAGCTCACCACCTACACACAATCTACTCCGCTTTGAATCCACCACTTCAGCTCAGTGAGCTTTTTTAGCTCAATTTCCCCCTTAGACCCTTTTGTCATATTTTTACATTTCTTGGATTTTTTATGGATCCTTCTAGAATTGGGAGGCATTTGGGGGCATAATCGACTACTCAAATCCATTTTTCACCTTTTTTCTTTTCTCTTGTTTTGCTGGATCTAGGCCCGTGGGGCCTGCATTTATTCTTTTTCATATTGACCTTAATAGTTGAAACTCAAGAAGAGGAAAAAATCCTCTTATGACTCCAATTCTCCCAAAATGTTGAATATGCTTTCAAAACCTTGGGGACTACTTATAAACATCGCTTCACCCTTAGGGGCCCTTTCCAATGCTTGGGACCACCTTCTCTATTGTCCATTTTTTCTAGGGAAAAATGGATAACAATTTGGCAACTCAAGGGGACATATTCCTGTTATATGTGGTTTAATAGCTACCCGAATGCATCCATTGGGTATAGAGTCTCCTATAATAACTGAACCGATCGACCTCAAACCTACACCTCGATCCCGCTTGAGACACTATTGAGACTTAGAATAGACTACCGCTTGCTCAAATTTTCCATCTTTGAAAAGAAAATCTTAAACGTTCTCATGAGTGGAAAATTATTTTGATCTTGAAAATTCCTTTTCCCTCTCTTCTACAGATCTGATTTGAAACTTGGATCATTCACCTTTGGACATGTTCAGGTCACTGTTGAATGTTGGATTTGTTCTAAAGTTTTCTAGCTTCTTATAATTTCATAATATTTTCTCTTTAATAAGATGAGAGTGGAAATTTTTGTAAAACTTGAAACATTCCACCTATCCTTCTTGTGTTCCAAGCTTAAATTGGGAAATAGTTGCATACAATTTGATCCTAAACCTTGAGATATTGGGGATGAATGGATGAAACAATTTGAAACTGTCCCAAATCTAGCTTTTAGTTTCTCTACATTCAAAAATTCATGAAGATTGCAATTGTTTCTTGTAACTTTTAACCTCTTGTTGTAATATCCTCTATTTGGAAGCATGGTGAACTATGCAATGAGAACACTAGAAGCAATAGAACATGTTCCCAAGGAACTTAGGGAAATTAAAACCTATTCTAACAACAAGACAATGTGCACAAACACTTGGAGGAATGAAAATCCTAAACTAATATGTACAAAGGATGAGATTTTACTCAAAGATAAGTGTTTGAGATAGATTCCATTAACTCGAATTTGTAATTCTTATCCATCTAACTTGGATATTCGTAAAGAATTTCTACTTTTAAACTTCGTGATCATGTAGGGACCACTCCATATGGCATCAAACTTGGAATGCTTGCCCGGTTTTTCCCTATCAACATCCCACTTTAACACCAGGTATCTTGCTTGGAATTTCCTAATTTATCCTTCTTTTCAAAGATCCTTTTGATCGAGGAGTGATCCTTCTCCATGGCTTGCATTACATGCTCTCGTAAATCTTACAACTCCATGAGTTCTGCATATATGAATTGCATGGGCTCAAACACAGCTAACTCTAGCTTCTTGAGTAGTTCCAATGTTGGCAACTCGAGTGATATGGGCAGCCTTTCCTCCCTTCTCTAGACTATCTTGTATGGATAGCTATGTCTTGACCTCTTTGGTGTGATTATATTAGCCCACAAATCTGATTTAAGCTTGGTATGCCAAGTCCTCTCGATTTTCATCTAGAGTCTTTCTAATAATTCTCGAAAGTTATTGTTTGTGAACTCTTCTTTCCCGCTTACCCTAGGGGTAATAGTTATATGAAGTATTAAGATATATCCCATTTCTAACATCCCATTCAGTGATCTTTGTGCCAAGGAATTCTAGAGAATTATCTAATATGATGGTATCCGAAATACCAAACTCGGTTATTATCCCCTCATAGAAATCTAGTATGCTAGACTCATTCTCCTCCTTGAGTGCTACTACTTTGGTCCACTTGGTGAAGTAATTTGTTACTATTAGAATCCACTTGTGGCCTTGAACTGAATTTGGATTGATGACCCCGATGAAGTACAATCCCCATTGCATGAATGGTTGATCAAACAAGATTAGGTGGAGTGGAAGTGTTCTTAGCTTCTCCTTTCCTGTGAATAATGCACACTTCTTGCACTTTTTAATCCATGCATAGCAGTCACTAAATAATGTAGGCCAATAGTAACCATCCTTCATGATCTTGAGAGTTGTTACTCGTGGAGAAAAATGACCTCCCACTTCTCCATCATGGAAATCCTAGAGTAATTTCTCGCATGATTTGTTCACATGCACCTTAGGAGAACTCAAATTGTATCCTTCTTGAACCAAATTCCCTCAATTAGGGAATACAAAATGGATTGAGTAAAAAAATTCCTCATTTATTTTCTTAAATCAGGAGGTCATAGACCTATTTCAAGATAATGCATCATATCTTAGATCCAACAAGGTGTAGGAAAATCATCAATGTGCTTCTCTTAACTATCTTACAACACTAAAGCAACTTATTCCTTATTACTTGTATCATCATGCTTACTAGAAGCTAGTTTCTTGCATAAGCCTTTCACTCGACAACCTTAGTCACTTTGATTTAGATGTCATACTCCATCACACGAGTGATCCAACCTACCCTTTTCTTTTTCAAATCCTTGTTCAAGAGGAATTCCTTGACCCTAACATGAGACAAAAATAGATGAATCTTATTGTTTGAGACCAAGTTTTTGAACTTCTTCAATCTTCTTACAATAGTAATGACATGTTTCTCAAAGGAGTACCTCACTTCATAGTCTTCCAATCTCTGACTGAAGAAAGCTATGGGCTACTCGGATCCCTCCTTCAGATTGTATCAAGATAGCTGAAATTGTACCCTGATCCACCAAAGGAATAGACCATGAAGTCCTTGGAAAAAATTGAGTTGATGAGAGTCAGGGCTTGAGATATAGCCTAATTGATAGCTTCAAAGCTCTTTTTCCTCTCGTTACCCACTTGAATGCAAGGTTCTTTTTCAACATCATTTTTAATGGCTTAACAAGAGTGGAAAAAATTGGTACAAACCTTCGAACAAAGTTGATTCTTCCTAAGAATATTTGGAGAGCCTTCTTATTACTTGCAATGATAGTGCATGAATAGCTTCAACCCTTTTTGGGTCAATAATCAATCCTCTTTAAACATGATGTGGCCTAAAAGCTTGCCCTCATGGGCCAAGAATATACACTTCTTCAAATTTAAAGACACTTTGAATCTCCTGCATCTTTAGAACACTTTCTTAAGGTAAAAAGGTTATTTGCTGCATTCTTGGAGAATAAAATAATGTTACACTATCTTGTTTATCATCCCTTGAACACCATGTCCATATCCCTCTCGAATTTTACCCTAGCATTCAACATCCTAATGACATCTTCCTATAAGTGTATGTACCCCATTTTATGGTGAATGTTGTCTTGTACTAATCATACCCTTTTACCATAATATGATTATAACGTGAGTAGCCATCCAAAAATGAGAACCTTTCTAAAATGGCTACTAGTTGTAATATTTTCTCCATTAAAGGAAGCAGATAATGATCTTTGAGAGAATATCTATTCAAGTCATGGAAATACACACACTATCTTATTTCTCCATTCATTTTCCACACCAAAGACAAGATTAACAACCCACAAAGAGTGTTTGATAGGAAATATAATGCGTTCCTCAATCAGATTGTTTAACTCATTCTTCATGAGAGGCTTTATGTGAGGATTAATTAGTCTTTATTTTTGTCTAATAGGATTGGATTCTAGATCTATCTTGATAGTGTTTTGTGCCAACTATTGGATCTCAAACTTGCACCCATATCAGATCAAGTTGAATTGAGTCATTAAGGAAACAATGGGATTGTCTCCAAGTTGTGGGACCTTGCACACTTGAAAAAAACCTCCAAATAAGGATGGTTCCTCTACATAATTCTACTACCATCGCTACTCCTAATGTTGAAAGTAAATCTAAAGCTAACAATGCCAAGGGACCAAGGATAGAAGGAGAATGTGAAAATGGAAGACTAATCTAAATAAGGTGATAGATCATAAAAGTGGGTTGAATACGATCTGCTTTTGAGAGAGGAAATAAAAGGGAATACATGAAGAGAGGCTAGGAATGTGTAACATAGACCAAATTTTAGTCACACAATCAATTACATGAAGTAAAATAATAAAATGGAGCTGCAAGGGATGTGACAGTAGCATAACAATCACACAACATAATGGAAAGGAAAGAAAGAAGAATAAAAACACATTAAGGCAGAGAATAGATACAAAACAATGCTTCTATTGCTTTTAGATATTCACAATCTATTACAATGGTGTATGAGGTTGATGTCCATTTGTAAGAACAATATTTAAAGGCCTACAACTCAAAATATAAATATATGACATCTTTAATAAACACTAGAGGTTCCAAAATGTCCAACCCTTTACAATGAGCCATGCTCTTTCATTTATAAATAAATCAATGAGAGAAGAAGAGGAGGGAAAATATGATTTGAATCTTCAACCACCAACAACCAAAAATGAATTCTTGTAAATCCACCTACAAATCTGTCAAATGCACTTCCCCATATCTATTTTGGCATGTAAGATAAGGAGGAGAGATCTAAATCAAATCAGGTGGTTGGAGCTATCAGATCCTACATTAATGGCATGAGGGACATTTTCCATCTTGTCACCTACCAAAACCTACCAAAATTTGAATTTGAATGATTTAGAGTGTAGCGCACATCGACACCTATGAAATAAGACAAACCACACCCTAATTTGAGCCCTATAGAAGATGTTATGATGATTTGAATTTTTCAGTCGCTCTGACATGTAATGACATGTGGTGCTCTAAGAATGGATGAAGGATGACCAATTGTGAATCTGCTTTTGTCACCTATGCCATATGTCAAGTAATGGTTTATCGTAAGTATTTGGTAGACAAGGCACACTTTAATTGATTTCATGTAACACAATCAAAGTTTGATAGATACCACGTACAACAAAGATTAGCATAGAAGAAGGCGTGAAGGAGGGTGTAAAAGTGGAAGGTGTGGAAGGAAAATAGAGGAGGGGCACATTAAAGTAACATACAACATAATGGATGCATACTTTTAGAAGTAAATTAGGAAAGTGGGGCATGGGAATTAAAAGAATAATGTGTGGTGGTAAGGAAGGAAAAGGAGTGTGAAAAAGTGCAGAGGACTTAGTCAAATATGAAGAAGCAAGTCCAAGGCCCGAGAGTAGGATGCATAGACTACTAGGAAGAAGGTGAATGCATAGAGATTGGGTGTGAGGAAAATGGAATAGAATAGAAGAAAGGAGAAGGAAAATATGGGAAGCACATGAAAGGAGTGCACAAGGGCACGTAAGGAATGGGAGCCAAGGAAACATGCTCGAGAATAATTGAAGTGCATGTAACTCGTAGTGTAGAACCTTAGAGTTAGAATGGAAATATAAGTTTTACGAATAACTAGGGAGTTTTTTAGATACCAGTTTGACAAATTTTGGGCCATTTTCTTGCTAGATGAAGGATATTAGAAGCTTGGATCATCCATTGTGCATGGAGTCACTTTGTGTATGAAACTCTAATCTTTAACTTTGAAAAATACCCCTAACTCACTTGAATCATATTCTAAATCATGTAAGACTACTGAAAATTGTTGAAAGATGACTGAATCCTAGAAGGAATAAAATAGTGTGTGTAAGAATCACTTGGGAAGAAAGAACTATGTACAAACAAGAAAATGTCCATGTAATGCACTTAGAGGAATTGAAACTACTATAATATATATAAAATGATACAACAAGCTTAATGGAAGGGTTTGAGATAGATCCCATTGACTGGGATTGATAGTGCACCTCCATCAAGATGAGATAACTCAAAATAGATATCATCCTTGTAAGAACCGATAATAACTAGACCACTCCAAACTCGTATCAAACTTTGAATGGTGTCATGGCTTGGCTTTTTCAGCATCCCATTTTAAGACCAAGTCCCTAACTTTGAAATCTTGAGGCCTAGCATTTCTATTAAATAATTTCTTTGTTAAAGTCCGATGTTGTTCTAGCTCGATCATAGTAGAATTCCTTGATTCTTCAAGCTCAACCAACTCTTCCATTCTGATTTATCTCTAATCATGTGCCTTCAAATTTTGGTTATTGGGTAAGTACTAATGAATTAAACTAAAGTGAAAAAGGAAGTGTATCCTCCTTTCCATAGACAAGATTATAAGGAAAATTTATTATTGCCTTCTTCATTGTGATTCTGTTTGCCTAAAGCACACACGAGACCTTTGTATACCACTTGTCTTTGGTTGATCTTTCTTGTTCACTTCATGATCCTAATCATGTTTTTATTTGTTTACTCTGTCAAGCCATTACCTCGAGGGTAACTATTTTAGGATGTCTTCATTTATATACCAAGACTAAGAGCCATATCAGTGATTTTAGTACCAAGGAAATATTTTACATTATCTGAAATAATTATCTAATGATGTGAAACCTTTTTACAATACCTTTGAGAAATTCAAGGATGACTGACTCAGTTGATTCCTTATGAGTGACCACTTCGACTATCGTGTGAGGTAATCCATAGCTTTTAGTATCCATTTATGTCTAGTGTTCAAGGAGGATTGATCATGCCTATGAATTCAAGACCCCATTGCGCAAAAGGTTGATCTATTTGGATTGGTCAGAGGGGAAGTGCTGCCAATTTCTTATTTCCTATAAAGAAATAACATTCTTTGCATTTTATGACCCACTTGTGCACATCTACGAATAGGGTAGGCCAAAAGAATCTTGCCATTATAATTTCCATTGTTGAAGTCTTGGAATAAAAATTTCCACAAGAGAATCCATCGTGATATTCTTCTAACACTTTTTCAATTTACGCGTCATCAATACATTGCAGCAACATGTCATCAAGATTCTTTTTAAAGAGGATGGCATCAATCAAAGGCACGTGGAATAGACTGTGGCCTCGTATATCACTTCTTATCTTTGTTTGATCTAGGAGGGTATGTTCCAAAATAAAGGAATGTTACCATTATTTCTATCCAGCTCCACACGGGATTATATTCATTTTGTTTAGGTTCAGTGTATGAGAGATATTCATCTAAAAACAATGAAGTCTCAGGTTCATATTTTGCATCCTCGGCAAGATATTTGTATAGCGTGCTACCTCTAACCAACTTTTTGGATTTGATAGTCACATCATATTCCATGATATTGGTCACCCACATTGCTCTTTTCTCATAGATTTTTGCTCCCATGATGAAGTCTCTCACACCAGAGTGTAAAACTAACACCTTAACATGGTTTTTGGTGAGCATAATCTTTAAATTCTTGAGCACATGCATGATGCTTGATCTTATTGAAGCTTTCATTTCCTTTTGTTGTTCACTTGAAGGTTGTGTTTTTCTTGAACATGAGGGTGATGGGCCTTACCAGTCCCACAAATTTAGGAATGAATCTCCTAAAAAAATTAATTTTTCCTAGGAAGGACTACAAGGATTTCTTATGCAATGGCAAGTAAAAACCAAAGATGGTTGAAACACGCTCAAGATCAATTGTGATGTCATCCTTTGAGACCACATGGCCCAAAATATTTCCATGTGCCACACAATTTTTTACTTTTTGGGGTTAAGAGACACCCCAAACTCTCTACATCTCTTAAATAATTTCTCTAGGTGTGCCATGTGATCCTTTCTCTCGCTTTGAGAAGACATTTATGTCATCTAGCTAAACCAAGATGAACTCACTAATATAAACTTTGAAGACAATATCCATGGCACACTTGTGTTTGACAGACCAAAGGGAATCTTATGATATGCATATGTTCCCCATTTGGTTGTGAATGACGCTTTTGAATTGATCCTCTTCCTTGACCAAGATCTGATTGAAGCCAGAATACCCATCCAACATAGAAAATTTTTACAGGCTAGTGACAATCCACGTGATCTGCTCCATAGAAGGCAAAGGATAATGATCCTTCAAGGATGCCTTATTAAAATCTATGAAATCAATGCAGATTCTAATTTCAATGTTATTCTCACATACTGGAACAAGATTCATGACCCAGGTAGAATATTTGATGGGAAATATTATTTTTCCTCAATGAGTTTAGATAACTCTTTTCTCATGAGGGGCTCTATCCTTGGATTGACGGGCCTCTATTTTTGTCTAGTGGGCTTGATGTTAGGATCAAGGTCAATGGAGTGTTGAGAAATACTTGGATCAAATCCATTTAGGTCCTCATATTCCCATGAGGATATGTCACTATATTGATCACAGAGAGAGATGAAGGCCTAATTTTCATCATGTACATAAGCTTTACTTACTAGCAATTCCTTGTCGCATAAAATAGTGACTAGGGCACAGTATTCTTATGCCATTCACATAAAATTTTATTCACCCTTGAACTCATCATCAGGGATGACTATTTTCTCTAAGGTAACCATCCCTTTAGGAAATTTTTCTTTCTTTAGCTAGGTCACTTGGTCAACATAGCTTTCATGTAAGCTAGCTTGTATGCTTAAATAGAACTCATCTTCATTCTCAATGAACTGGACAATCTTTAAATCACTATCAAACACTCACCAATTAATTTTTTTGTGTGGAGTGGATGGTATAATTATCATCTTAATATTTTGGGCATTTCCTTGACAAAATTCTCTGTAGGAGAGAAAATGTAAACCAAGTGCACCATTTGATCAGCTTCTTTGTTCATTTTCCTTGACACCACCTACAAATTTAGAGCATCAAAGCTCTCAAAGATGTCCCAAACTTTGTATTTATAAGCTTTTAGAAGCTTATTATTTTTTGTACACTTTTTTGTGACCTGGTGGATAACCAATTCTATCTCCCCAAAGAGTTGTAGCACCTTAATCTTTTTCTTCTCAACAAGAAGAAGACCATGCATCAATTCTTCATATTCTAATACATTATTGGGGCATGTGAACTGTACCATGTGCACAAAGAAGAACTTATCATAACCGGGAGAAATGAGAACAAATCCTATGCATGTGCTATTTCTTCTTCTAGAACCGTCAAATTAAAAATTTCACAGACTAGAAATTTATTTATTTTTGCTTGAGCGCACCCAAAGAACACAACTTCTTCTTCAAGGATGATGTAAGTGCCAAGCCTGGTTTCAAAAGATTTAAGCTCTTCATCATATGGATCAAATTTTTGGTGCCTTTCTACCTACTCATCTACCACTAAGTTAGGTAGAGGAGGAGGAATGGGTTGCTCTTTAAAAACTTGTTCTTGGCCTTCTTGGATCAGGCAGTTGGCTTGGATATGAGATGGATCATATGACTCAACATGATAGGAAAATATTGGTTCAAATTTTATGGTAAATAGGGTACTCGTACCTTATTATTAATAACATATGAGACCAATCAGAAGCAAAGTAACCATCCACTTTAGCAAGAAATCCCCTTGACAAACATAAGGAAAACAAAGGAGGTAGGTTAATGATTAACACATCTTGAGTTATAGTGAGGCTTGGACATGCATGTAGGGTTAACTCGAGATCCTTGATGACTTCTAAAGTGGTAATAATTGATCCATCAAGCTGCAGGACTCCTTTGGACAAAGGGTGTACTTAAGTCCTATGACATTAACAATTTTTTAGGCATGACAGTAAGTACTAACACCCGAGTAAATCATAAAATTATGTACAAGGTTTTTACCTATGATCGAGGACATATAGAAGTGTGGGGTTTCAACAACCATACTTACTTTCTTCTCCTCTTCTTGAAAAATATTGATAGCAACACGTGGTTTTCAAACAATTTGAATCAACACGTAGGAGATGGGCTAGAGCTTCACGCAATAGGTGATGCTTTGAGATTGAATGGTCGGGCATCCCACATTATGACATTCCCATTTGTATTTTTTATCTTATCCAAAATGTTGAATGGAAGGCCCATTTATTTTTTTATTTGGGGTATAACAACATCTATTATTGGTTATTCAAATTACTACAGAGGCAGGATCCTTAGCTTGGCATAGAGGCTTGACCTATCAAATGAGGGGCACACACTTATTAAGAAGGAGTATTGCATGGGACCTCATGTATAGTATCTTGCATGCCTTTAAAGTTAGATGCCTTAGTTACATCTCTTTTGTTTTTGAGATTGGCCTATGTGACAGAGTTGAAGGTTGTGTACCCGAGTCCACTTCTCTTCTTATACCTTGTGTTATCTCGCAACTTGAGTGTGTGGTCCATTAGGGTACTGTCTCAGTAGCTTGATTGATTGCACCAAAGAACATCAAGTTGGTCTTTAGAGGAGCTTCAAGAATTTATAGATTTTTTGGTTTGTCTACACTTGGTGGAAGGATCACAATTAGAAGCATTATGGATCATATAATCATGTGTGTGCATTGCATTGGTGTAATGGTATTTCATATGAGGCATATTGCAAGGAAAGAACCACTCTAAATATTGATCCATATTGTTCTAAACTTGAACTAGTGCTTGATTTGTGTTGGGCACTAGGAGAGGTTGTAGAGGAGGGACCACTTGTAAGGGTAGATGCGTTTTAGCATGTTATATATCATTTTTTTAGTTCTACCCATATCTTTGGTTTACATCTTGATTTCGCTAAGGCTGATTTTTTTGGCTATGCCCTTCATTAGAACTATTCCTAAAGGATATTGACTGCTTCTTCTCTAAATATATGACTTAATTGAACAAGTTTCTAATCAGGGTTTTCAGTTCCTCATCTTATTTCTTTTACGAGAAGAGTAGGATGTGGATGTAATAGGTTTTGTGCTTTTCTCAGAACATGAGAAATAAAAGGTGCAGCACTTGAGATATATCTTGGAATAAGGGCATAGGTGGTCTAAGGGCTAACTTTCCTTCCTAAATGAGACTATTTTCTACCCTTATTACAATATTATAAGTAGCAAGTAAGGTTCTACCTCCCATGGACTGAATCATGAATAAAATTTCACTATTCAAGGCCCTTAGATAGTACAAGAAAGCATGTTGGGTTATAGGCCTTACCACTTGAGGGATTCTATCCCAAGTCTTTTGAAATTTGATATTGAAATCATTCATTTGTTCATTGGGTGCCCTCTTTATTGTAGTCAGTTGCTCCACTAGTGATAGGTGATCTAACTTGTCTTCAAAGTAATTACATAGAGATGTTCCAAACTCACCCCAAGTGGTAATAAATATAGGTATCAAACCTCTATACCAATGAACCGCTTTCCCTTTGAATGACGTTGTAAATACCCCGATCTACTACATCATCTTGTGTGATCAGATAGATAGATCACATGTTTGTTACATCCTAGATGTTCTCAATAGGGGTGACTTGATTCTCACCAGTAAAGTATGGAATACTCTTGAGCATGGTTCTTTGGCATATCATGTTGCACATTTAGAATAAGAGGGATTCTACTAGTGAAGTTGGAAAATTTCCTCATATGAGGAGGTGGTTGTAGTGCCATGGTAGGGTGTAAAGGTATGTTGTGAAGAGGATTGGATTATGCATGGCACACTAGAGATGGGGATGCATGTGCAGGTGTTTTGCTATGTGTTCTCCTCTCGAGATAGATGGAGGTACTAAAAATATGCTTCAACTACTACACTTTGTCTTGTATGCAATCTTCTCATGAAATGTGCTTAGGACTACTTAAAATTATATATCTAGAAGTGATGGGAGTCACCAACTATGTTGAAATGAGCCTCAAAAGGATGAAAATCACTAAGCCACACACCTGAACTTAGCAATAATGAAATTTAATATTTCAATACTTGTCCCACCAGGTGTGCCAGAAAGTATTGGAGCTCAAACTTACACCCATCTCAGATCAAGTTGAACTGAGCCGTTGAAGCAACAATAGGACTGTCTCCAAGTTGTGGGACCTTGTGCACTTGAGACAGGACCTCCGATAAGGCCTGTTTGTCTACCAAATTCTACTACTACTACTACTATTCCTAATGCTGAAAGTAAATCCTAAGCTAATGATGCCAAGGGACCAGGGATAGAAGGCAGACGTGAAAATGGAAACTAATCTAAGGAAAGAGATAACACCAAAAACATGGGATGAACATGATCTGTTTTGAGTGGAAGTGAAAGGGAATGCATGAAGAGAGGCTAGGCACATGTAGCACAGAACAAACGGTAGTCACATATTTGATTCCATGAGGCACAATAATAAAAAGGGGCTGCAAGGGACATGAGAGTAGCATAAAAACACACATCATAAGGGAAAGGAAATAAAGAAGAATATAAATACGTTAAGGCATAAAATAACCACAAAACAAGTCTTCTATTACTTTAGGACATGCATAATCTATTATAATGGTGTATGAGGCTGATGTCAACTTGCCGTAACCAAATATAAAGTCCTCAAACTCAAAATACAAATATATGGGATCCTTAGTAAACACTAGAGGATACAAAATTTCCAACCCTTTACAAAGGAGCCATGTTCTTTCATTTATATATAAATCAATGAGAGAAGAAGAGGAGAATGAGGTAAAATTTTATTTGAATCTTCAACCACCAACAACAAGAAATGAATCCCTGTAAATTCACCTACAAATCCATCAAATGTCCTTCTCCATATTTTTTTTTGGCATGTAGGAGAAGGAAGGAGGTGAGATCTAAATCAAATCAGGTGGTTGGAGAAATCCATCTTGCATTAATGGCGTGAGGGATGATTTCTAGCTTCTCACCTACCCAAAACCTGTTGAAATTTGAATTTTAATGATTTGGAGTGTATCCCATGTCAATAACTATCAAATAATAAAACCATGCCCTAATCTAAGTCTTATAGTATAAGTTTTGATGAATCGAAGTCTTCAGGTCGCTCTGACACGCAATGACATGTGGCACTCTAGGAATGACTAAAGGATGAAAAACTATGCATATGTTTTGTCACCTCTGCCATGTGTCAAGTAATATTTTTTTCCATGATTCAAGGCTTTGTTGGCACACTTTGATTGGTTGCATGTAGCAAACTCAAATTCTGATAGATACCATGTGGTATAGAGATTGGCGTAGAAGAACATGCAAAGGTGGGTTTGAAATCGAAGGCACGAAAGGAAAACAAAGGAGGTGGCACACTAAAGTAACACGCACATCATAATAGATGCATAATTATAGAAGGTAAGTAGTAAAGTGGGGCATGGGAATTGAAATAATAATGTGTTGTCATAAGTAAAGAAAAGGAGTGCGGGAAAGTGCTGAGGACTTAGTCAAATATGAAGAAGTAATTCCAAGGAACGCATAGGATGCATAGACTTCTAGAAAGAAGCTGAATGTGTAGAGATTGGGTGTGAGGGAAAATTAAATAGACTTTAAGAAAGGAGAAGGAAAATATGGGAAGTGCAAGAAAGGAGTGTGCAAGGGAGCGTGAGGAATATGAACCAAGGAAACGTACCAAGAGAACAATTGAAGTGCACATAACCTGCAATGTAGAACCTCATAGCCAGAATGGAGATATAAGTTGTCTAAATAACTAGGGGATTTATTTTGGATAACACCAACTTCAGATTAAATACTCTCAAGTGCTTGTAGCTCCAATAAAATACATCTGGGAATTCTTGGCAAAGATGTATGAAATCATAGTTTTCCTGTTGAGTGCTCACCTTGCCATTTTTAAGTGTTTTTCCTTCACCCATTCAAATTAGTTCTGAATCTTCACCTTTGAACTAAATGTTTTCCTTCTCTTTCTGAAACTATTCATTGGGATTAAATATTGACTCTAGTGTCACTAATCCTTTGACAACTTATTCATTCTCGCCTGGACTACTTGATCACCATACTCGCTACTCCAAGTTGCCTTGATTCATCATGATAACTCAACTTCTTCTTGAATAAAATTTATGATCTACTGATCACTTTCAAATAATTTCCAACTTGTATTGTTATCTAGAACAAATGGCCTTACAATCACTCTAATATGAGGCTGAGTTTGATCTCTCTTTATATTTTCAACAACATCAAATCTTGCCCCAATTTTTGCAATTCTATCTCGTAACCTCATTCTTCTTCCTCAGGTATGGTCTCAATGTTGAATGCTTCAAAGTATTCAATGAGATCACATAACACATTATTATAGACCTTTAGGAGATCATTCTTAGCATAATTTAACCCTCTGACTTGATTCACAATTAACTCACTATCCCTAAACACTTGTAATTTTTTTATACCCCTCTTTCTTGCCTAGTGTAGTCTATGGATCAATGCTTCATACTCAGTTGTGTTGTTTGATAAAGCACACTAAAAATGGAAAGTTGAGTAATAATTTATACCTTTTAGTGACACAAGAATGGTACCTCCTTGAGCACTTTCCTACTCCTTGAACCATCAAAAAATAGCTACCATACTTCATTTTTATCTTTATCATCTAACTTGGTGATGCTTGGAAGAGGTAGATTATCATCATGTATGCAATAAATTCCTAACTCATCTTTGTCCATATCTTTATATGGATCGTAAACATGCCTCTTGTTTTCCAATTCATAAAGATTCAAGTCTAGAATGTTTTCAACCTTGGCATCTACTTCTTGAGTTCCTAGAAAATCTTCTTCGTCAAAGACTAAGCAATTGGCATTGATTTTGCTTGGAAAATGAGGCTCAATCTGGAAGTTTTCAATTGGTTCTGATCTGATTGTAGGTTTATCCTCATAATTTGTCCTAAAGAGAATATTTGACCAGCCTACTACTGTACAGTATCTACCAATATTAGCCATGAAGTCTCTTGATAAACACAATGCAAAGAGTGGTGGAAAGTCAATAACTGAAACATCTTACAATATTGTGACATTGGGGCATGCATGTAGTGTAAGGCTCAATCCTTTGATTACTCCAACTATTCCCATTGATGTCCCATCTAATTAAACTAATCCTTTTAACACCAGCTCATATTTTGGTCCTACCCGATCAGCTATCTCCGCTTAGGCATCATTGAACTACTTGCTCCCGAATCAATCATGTAATTGTGTACAAGATTTCTCCCAATGATTAGAGATATATGGAATGGAGTAGGTTTATTTTTTTTTACCTTATTGACCTCCTTGAACTCCTTCTTACTGAGTTTCATTGGTGAGAACCTTTTCTTGATCCTTGGTTGGTTCATTTGATGTAGACCAATTTTCCATGGTTGCTTGTAATAAGTATCGTTGGCCTAGGATTTCCAATGACTCCCACATGGAAATGATCACATTTGTCTTCTTCATTTGATCAATAATGTTAAAAGGAGGTGGGATTTCCTTTGCTGCCCCTTACTTGGTACAAATTTCTCTTGCACATGAACTATTGTAATTGGTACTTGAGTTGGTCTAGAAGGTGGTTTTGGATGATTTTGTACGTTAGGCGTTGTACTTGGATTACTAACACCCTAAAGTGTGATAGAAGGCTGAGAAGTACTTGAATTAGATGACTACCCTTCCTCTATGTTCCTTTTTTGTACATTGTATTAACTACTAACCCTTGGAAAAGAGACCAATTACTCCCACAAAAGTCCTCTTCTTTCCAATTAATAAGTGTAGTGTCATTTGTAGGTGCTTCATGATTACTATCATGTTGCTGATTTTCTTAATCCCTTGCTTCTTGAGGCACACCAAATTTTTCACCGTAAAATCTTGATTCAAAGGCACCATTTAAGCATGTTGCTTGATTGTGAGGTTTCCCACAAGGAAAACACCATTCATATTCTTGTGTCATGTTGTTTTGAACTAGAACTAAGGATTTAGATGTCAAATTTGTATCGGATTGTATGGTTCAAATGGTCTAGCACCAAGAGTTTGTCCTTGATTCTGATTAGTAGCTTAGCTAGGAGGTCTATTAGGTTGATTTGGAGGCCTATTTTGTTGAGGTTGAGGTTGATAAGGCCTAAATTTTGAGTTTGTTTCCTTTTAAGGGTCACCAACTTGTTTTGTAGGTTCTGCAGCTTGCTTCATGACCTCTTAGAGTTTCTTGGAAGTGCTAGAAGAAGTGGAGGCCTCTCTAGAACTTTGCTTCCTAGGGGCTAGAATTTGATTTAACTCAAGTGTTTGACTAGTAGTTGGATTCCCATTTCTAGGTAGAGATGTATAGGTGGACTTGGTGAAGGTTTTCCTTCCCGAATTAAGAAATTATCTAATCTAATAGCTATGGCATAAGCTCGGGAAATGTTGTCCCCCCACGTAATGTATCATTACTTGCTATGTCCAAATTTAGAGACTTAAAAATTAGATAAATGCACCTTCAAAGATCTGGTCTAATGAAAATTGGAATCATATCCCATGTTCTTTGGAATCTAAAATTGAAATCAGCCATCTGCTCATTTACAACTCTCTTGATTATGGTCAATTTCTCTACTAGAGATAGATTATCTCCCTTTTCTTTGAATTGGCCATAAATATCTGTGAACAATTGATCTTAATTCTTAATTAACCCCGCTCCCGAGCTTCAACCATTGTAAATATTTATCTTTGAAGGAAGAAGATAAGAGTTTCATTGTCACATCCATCTCATTAATTTCTTGTATGGAATAAACATTTACAATGCCCTAAATTTCCTTAATTAGTGTTGTGTGATTCTCTCCATCGAAGAATGGAATTTTCTTTAAAGCTACCCCCAAAACTATATTTTCTTCATTGAGTGCAAGTGGATTGTTGCTGTGAAATTTGCAAATGGATTTGGTGGTTGATTTGATTGTTAGTGTGCCATCCCGATTGGTATAAGAACCCTATTTGATTGGTGGAGATTGATACCTATGGAATATTCTCCTCTTCTTTCTCTTCCTGGAGAGAGAGCTGAAAGTATTCAAAATACCCTCTTCTCTTTTTCTTGACCTAGTTTCAATTCTTTTCATACACTAAGACACTTACATTTGAAACTATTAGGTCTTGCTACTTGGAGTCATCAGATGTGTTGCATGTTTTGAAGCTTTGGATTGCTTAATCCTTCAACTCAACTCATATTGAAGTAAGTCTTTCACTTGGAGGAATCAACTTTACTTGAAGTAATGGAATTGTTTGCAGCAAGTACAAACTAACTTCTTCTTGTTGCTTTTATCGGAGTTCTCAACCTGCTTTACTTCCCTTAGTTCATCGGTCTTTTGAACCCACATTACTTCCTCTTTGTATTAGTGTTTAGAAACCTGATTACTTCACTTTTCTTCTTATTTTATTTTTTTTTGAAATCACTTTACTTCAACTCTTATCGTACTTTGGAAGAGCACTTACTTCTCCCTTCTTTGTGGACTTTGGACTACTAATTACTTAAGTCTTTTAACTTGGAGTTATAACATTAATTAAAGTAATAGCACCTTGGAATAACAAAACTTGAAGTAGTGGAGCTTGGAAGTGAAATTACTTAAGTCTTTCACTTTGAAGTAATGACTTTACTTAAAGTAGTGCAACTTAGAGGTGTAACTACTTAAGTCTTTCAATTTGATTAATGCAACAACTTGAAGTAGTGAAACTTGAAGGTACAACTACTTAAGTATTATAGCTTGAGTAACTTGAAGTAAAGTCTTTTCTTGTGACCTATCTTGAAGTAGTGCAAGAAGTAGTTAACTTACTCCCTCACAAAAATTTTAAGTAATACTTTTAATTTGAAGTAATACATAACTTGGAATCACACAACTTACTTATCTTTTCTTCATATCGTGTTTTGAGGTGCAATTAATTAAGTAAAGCCAAGTGAAATCACCGATTACTTTTTCTTCCTATTACTTCAACTTTTATTTTGTTGTAAGCTCACAAAATTGCAACTTCTTGCCAAGAACACATCAACTCAGCAAGAATGAATATTTTACAATGGAACACTTGAGAATTACTTGATCTTTGACCTCTTTTCTAGTTCCACCTGACATGCAAGAATTGTTATCACCAAATCACAATAGCCTTTGATTGCTTATCATATGAGTGTGTTAAGGAAAGTAGTGTGATTGGGTAACATGGAATTGCTTCAAGGTGTGGGACCTTGCAATTGAAGCAATTCTCTAGAGAAGGTTGGTTCCTCTTCCTAAACTAATGCAACAACTACCTCTAATGGAAAGAAATATAATAACTACCTCTAATCTATGACTTCCAAGGGACCAGGGAGAGAGAAATAACATGAAAATGAAGAAATCTATCTACAAGAGGTGATGCACCAAGAAAAGGGGGTGTAGGGAGTCTCTTTAATGTGTGAAAATGATAAAAATGGAGTGTAGAGAGGGTGGAAAGATCACCATAGTCAAAAACAACATTCAAGCTAAAATTCCCATGAAATCACAACAATAATGAAACCTGCAAGACAATTAAAATTGGCACAATACAACTACAACAACAATGAAGAGGTAAGAGTAAGAAAATAACACAAGCAAGGGAAGACAAATATCCACAAACTTAGATCTATTGCTCCATTAGTATACATAATTCATTACAAATACAAAGGAGATTCTAGAGAGATGTCCAAATGAAGGATTGTAGCAGACGTTCTCTCCTCCTAGGCACATTTTAGTAGTAGAGTTTAGTTACACCGAGAATCCCCGTAAATGAAAGGGTATTTGTAATTTATAGAAGAAATTGGAGAAGAGAGATAAAATGGGAGTCCTCGGATATATGTGTTTCCCCACCTACCAAATGTAATATTTAATTTAAAAAATCATGGGACATATGCACAACCCATCACTCTTTTACTCTTGCTTGCAGTAGTAGAAATTGGCCTCCATAATCCATTAATGGTGGTAGATAGTTATACATTACATTAGAAAATAGAAGAAGTAATTTGATTTTTTTTTCCTATTTATGTCACCAAATATAAAATTTGAAGTTATTTGCACATATAGGGCTTTGAGACCTTTCCGAAAATACCAAATTTTTATGAAACGGAGCTTTGAGCTGAAAGTTATGGCCATTTGAAGTTTTACAATTCGTGGGAAACTAGGGGCCATTACTTCTACTTCTCCTTATCTATGGGAAAATGACCCCCAATTACTTCCCCTTTGCCTTCAATCTTCTCCATCTACTTTTCTTTCCTTATTTTAGGGAAGTAAAGTAATTTCAATTTTCCACTTAATTCACTTTTACATTGGCCTTCTTTGTGGGAAATTGATGGATCATTACTTCTCTTAGGTGGTGAGCTAGCTCACCACCTAGCTTGCTTCTAGGTCAGTTCATGACTCATTTTTAGCTCGGTGTTTGACTCATGGTACAGCTCATGCATCAGTCGATGTTTTTTCAATGTCTTTTACTTGGCCTTCTTGTTTCTTAAGAATTCCAACACCCATTCATCACGTCCAATAGCTCAACAACTCACTCATTTGTCAAAGATTTGCAAGTGCTTTTGCTTGTTTTGCAGACTTATCACATTGTGATGCTTTCCTACTCAAATCACCACAAAGCATTTCTTGGTATCTCTCCATCGATCTCACTTCTTAACTCATCCTCACAAGTCAAAAATCACCCCAACATCCCCTTCAATGTGGTGAATAACATACTTTTACTTCCCTTACAGTGCCTCCATTTACCTAAGTCTTCATTCATGTAAACATTGCTTTGCATTTGTTTTTGAGCTTTCCTTACTCATCAAATTTATCAATGTCTTTGATTAT
Organism: Taxus wallichiana var. yunnanensis; assembly: GCA_018340775.1. Taxonomy (NCBI): domain Eukaryota; kingdom Viridiplantae; phylum Streptophyta; class Pinopsida; order Cupressales; family Taxaceae; genus Taxus; species Taxus wallichiana. Next base: position 416,116,547 of record CM031236.1, read on the forward strand.
AACTTGGGGCCTCCTTGGTTAGCATTTTTCATTTATTCACTTCTTTTACATTGAATGAACTCCTCGAGACTCACCCATGCCAAACACCATCTTTCCCACCACCAAGCTCCCTCATTTGTGTTGATTCCAATTCCTTATGCTTCACAACTTGGGAATTATGCAAGACTTGGGCCCATCATTCAACACTTTGTGTTAAGATAGTCTACCTTTCTTTAATAGTGTTTACCATTACTTTTTATTGCATTGCGTTAAACACATTTTCTTCTACTTATCTTAACTTTCTTGTTTGACCAAGACTTCACCCTATAAAATTTCATAACTCACCTTCTCTCATGTCAAGCTCCTTCATTTCAATGAATTAACATGTTTTTACTTGTAACTTCCTATGCTTGGCTTAAAATAGTCACTTTCTTCGGTGAGTATGTGTGTTCAACGCAACTCCTTTTCTACCAAGCATGTTTCATTCACCTTGCCGAGCTAGTTATCCAAGATCAGTCCTAACCTTACCACTTCTTCGAATTGGTCTTACCTACTCACCCTTGGCCACTTCATCTACCCTCCCCATTTCTTTATCACTAACTCATCTTGGTCCATTCGGGCCCCTTATTTTCAATAGCTAACTTAACCTTGCATTCCTCCACCTCGACTTGTTGTACCGATTCTACACATGAACTCCTTTATTTTCAATATGGTTTACTTGATGTTCAAGAAATCTCCCTCTCGATTGATCTGGATCTAACCTCGATTCAACCCCCTATGTGATCCCTTACCATTTCATTATCACACTAGCTTTCCTTGGTGAGCTTCCATCCCTTCATCACCGACATGTTATCTCATCAAGCCTAAGTGGCTTGCCCCTAGCTTCACCAAGAAAACCACTTCATTTCCATTTGTTACACCTCATAAATCACCCAAGTCGACTTCCCCACATCACTCACCGATGCCCTTCACATCATCAAGCTTAGGAGCTCTGCTCCGATTCGCATTGGCCCGCCTTGACACTTAGCTTGCTGCTAACCCTATGATCAACTTGCTTTGGTGATTTCTATGTTTTTTTCTACCCGCTCCCTACAATCCCTCCCGAGATAAACCTTGGATTCATGATTTAACTCACCAAGCCCTCCATTAAGCTCACCGCTTACACATAACTCATTTCTCTTCTAATGCACCACTTTATTAGCTCTTGGAGTCACTTGGTGAGAAATTTTAGCTCAATTCCCCCCCTTAGACCCCTTTTTCATTTTTGGTATTTTTGGATTTTTATGGATACTTCTAGAACTCGGGAGGTTGAGGGGGTAATGGATTACCATAAATCCGTTTTTCAATTTTTGCTCTTTTTACTGCTTTGGTCGATGTGGGCCCACATTTTTTCTTTTCAAGTTGGACCTTAAGATTCCAAACAAATAAGAGGAAAATATCCTCTTATGACCCCAAATCTCTCAAAATGTTGAATATTATTCCAAAACCATGGGGACTACCTACAAACCTCAATTTCACCCTCGGGGTCCCGTCCTAGTACACTGGACCGGTCTCTCCCTATTGTCCATTTTTCCTAGTGGAAAAATGGATAACAATTTCCTTCGAAAAAATGTTTAAATGATAAAATATATGGTTGGATTACAAGAGTAATGGAGTATGATATAGATATCAAGGTAACCAAACTAGTTAAAGGAAAAGGCTTATGTGAGTAGTTGTTTTCAAATCAAAATGTAGAGTCAAAGGATGAAATATGATCTTTTATAGCTCTCCAAGATGATCAAGAACAAGTATTTGAATATATACCACTCCTTATTGGACTGGAGACATAGTGCACTTCCTTCAAATTCCAGCTTCCCTTGGGGATTAAACAAGGCCAAAAGAAGGTATTTCAAGCTCCAATCCATTCCATATGTTCTTAGCGATGACATTTTTTTCAGAAATATGTGAATGGTGTTCTACTGAGGTGCATTGAAACTAATCAAATTAAAAATGTGCTACATGAGTTCCATGATGGGGAAGATGGATGTCTATTCGGTGATTTTTATGCATGGATCAAGAAGTGCAAGAAATGTGCATTTTTATAGGAAGAGAAAATATGGTAGCACTTCCGCTCCACCCAATCTCAGTTGATCAATTGTTAATGTAGTGGGATTGGATTTCAATGAGTTCATCAATCCAAAATTAAGCCAAGGCCATAAGTTTATTCTCATAAAGAATCGACTATTTCACCAAATAGACTCAAAACAAAGGCACTCAAGGAAGCAAATGAGTCTAGCATACTGGATTTCTACAAGGGAATTGTAACCGGTGTCCTGTATACTATCATATCTGAAAATTCTCTAGTATTCCTTGGAACAGAAATTTACGAGTGGGTGTGAAGAATGGGATATATCATAGAACATTTTCTAACCATTAACCCCGGGGTAATAGTCAAGCTAAGTCCACAAACAAAAATATTGAAAAAATCATAAGAAGGACTCTAGATGAGAACCAAAGGACTTGGCACACCAAGTTGAAATCAGCCTTATGGGCTGATAGAATTACCCCCAATATATCAATCGATTGCTTTCCCTTCAAGCTAGTCTATGAAAAATAAGCTAGGTTGCCCATATCTCTTGAATTTCCAACATTAGAACTTCTCAAGAAACTAGAATTTTTTTATTTTGAGGTCATGGAAGTGAGATATGAAGAGCTCATGAAGCTTGATGAGATGAGGAATCAAGTTATGCAAGCAATGGATAAATACCAGGCCTAGATTAAGATGAGATTTGATAAAAGGGAAAAATCTAGAAGCTTCCAAGAGGGATATTTAGTCCTCAAGTGGGATACGTATAGTCCAAATCTAGCTAAGCACTCAAATTTTGATGCAATATGGATTTTCACGTACATGATTTCAAGATGCAAAGAAAATAATGTTTTCCATTTTTCAAAACTGGATGGACAAGTACTGTAGATTTTATTCAATGGAATCTACCTAAAGCACATTGTTCTTGTACTTGCACTTGTAGCACATTGCTCACATAATTCCTCCAAGTACTTGTAGCACATTGTTTTGTTGTTAGTCTAGGTCTACTTTTGTAATAAGTGTTTATCACTCTCTACATATTCCATTTGGGCCATGAATGATTTTCATGTTTGTACATAGTCGTGCCTTTTGTTGTTAATGCACTTTCTAGTTTCAAGAAAGTTCTTATGATAGGAATAATTAGTTACCATCTCAGGAAGTTTCAGTGATAATCGGTCCATAATTTTCTTCATTGAATTCAGGGGTGAATGTTTCAAATTTCAAATCAGTTTTCAAATTATCAAAGTTGACTCCATGCCCAATGGATACTTGAAGGTCATTGATCTTTTAAAACTAGCAAGTAGGTTACCATGTAAGTCATCAAACTGTTATCCATTTTTATATGCCCTATGAATTATATAACTTGAAAAATCCATACTTTGGAAGTACGATGGAGCCTCATAAAGAAACTAGAGAAAGAAGTGTGTTGCGGAGTTTGGAGTGGGAAGACAAATCAAATGTAATCCAGTTATAAGTATAGATGTTATAGACCAAAGAATAAGGAAAAAAATTGTCTTTGACACATGTTACTTGGGACGATAACACTTTTGGGGACCGACACATGTTACCACCAACATCACCTTTGGGGCTTACACATGTTACCAGCTTGAAAAAAATTTGAGGCCGACACACGTTACTAGTTGAAAATTTTGGGGCCGACACATGTTACTAACTGACAACACCTTTTAAGCCGATAGATGTTACCAAATAACACTTCATGGGCCGACTTGATCCCGACTGACAAAATGAAAAAAGTTACTAGAGGAAAACATAGGAATATCAACTATGGTATGAGCATTAATGAATGCAAGATCTTGAGTAGCTTAGTAACCATTTTAATGAGGTAAGGCACCTATGTATTTTCCTACAAGAAAAGTACCATTGGGAAGTAAATTTTTATGGCTGCCCATACCTCTTTTCATAGAATTTAATGCAGGTTGTCGGTTGGTGAAGAAAATTCAAGGATTTCTCTCTATATAATGGAAAAGAACCCTTATTTTGAGGAGGAGACATTATGGAATGTTAAAGAACTCTATAAAATTTGATCCGATATTTTATGAGTCATATGCCTCGATTTTAGCCTTTTGTGAAATAATCTTGCCTTGTGTCTACTTTGTAATTTAGTGTGCATCTTTTTAGTGGTAAAATTTGTGTTATATGGATTTTCCTATCCTATCTCAAGTTACATTGAATATCTTTCCTTCCATTGCATTTTCACATAGATTGTGCATATTTGATTTTTCTTACAGGACTCAAATTTGTTGTGCTCCATGAAAATGGGAGTTTTTAATGTTGTTTTGGACTGTGGCACTTCGTATTCCATATCCTACTTAATTTTCTCTATTTTCATTTATTTGGAATATCTCCAACCATTTTTGTTGGTGCTATCACCTCCCTTAGTTAGGATTTTAATTTTATGCATTTATCTCACTCTAGTCCCTTGGAATCATAGGATAGTGTCAGATAGTTGCATTTCCCTTCTTAGGAGTTATTTTAGCGTTTTGAATAGGTAGAGATTCCAATCTTCTCTAGACGTTTGTAAAATTTGTAAGGTTCCCACACCTTGAGACAATCCCATGTTACCCAAATACACTAATTGTTCATCCATGGTTCTTGACATATCAGAGGGTGTTGTATTTTGGTGATAACACCTTCACCTGAGGCATTAATAACCATGATAAAGTTTCCATTGGGATCCATAACCTTTAATATAGGTGTATATGTAAATTTTTCTTTCAGCAAATTAAATGCACTCGTACATTTTTTAGTCTATATAAAAATTTTATTCTTTTTCTCAGAATGAAGTAATTGGTCCACCACTCTCACATTTGGCGCTTTATGTAAGGTTTGAGCCAATATAGCATGTTTTTAGCCTTTTAGGCTTGTTGTGGAACCTCTTATGTAGAGACTGAGTTACATTGTGTTTATAAAATCTTGAAAGTTCCATTTAGGCGTGGTAATTAATTTCTCTCTCGCATCGTCTTAAACAAATTTTCTCGTAGTACCCATCCAAATCCCATAAAACTTCTTACCTCATGCACGTTTTTAGGTGTTTTCCACTTAGTAATAGCATTAATTTTAATGGGTTGATATAAACACCATCCCCATTTATGAGATGGACAATATTTTTACTTCGCTTTGATAAAAGGAACATTTTGAAATATTACCATAGATTTTCATTTTTCTCAATACTTCTAACACTATTCTTAAGTGTTCATTGTGTTCATCAACATTCTTTGAGTAAATCATAATATCATCAAGAAAAACTAGAACAAACTTATCTAAGTATTCTTGAAAAATATTATTCATAAGGTTCATAAATGTTGTTGGTGCATTAGTGAGTCCAAATGGAAAAACAATGAACTCATAATGCCCATAACATGTTCTAAATGTTGTTTTGTGAATATCCTCATCTTTTATTCTTAACTGATGATAACCAGATCATAAATCAATCTTAGAGTAAATAGATGCATCTCTCATCTGATCGAAGAGATCATCAATTCTTGGAAAAGGATATCTATTCTTTTTCATTCCTTTGTTAAGCATGTGATAATCAATGCATAACCTTAAAGTTCCATCCTTTTTAAGAAAAATGACTGGTGTTCTCCCCAAAGAGACACACTAGGTCAAATTAATAATTTTGACAAGATTTCATGTAGTTTTTCTTTTAGTTTAACCAAATCTATTATCATCATTCTATAAGGTGCTCTTAATATTAGTTATGTTCTTGGTTTAATGTCAATTGTGAATTCAAACTCTCTTTTAGGAAGAAGTCTATGAAATTCTTCTCGAAAGATATCCTTAAACTCACATAAAATTGGAAATTCTTCTAAATAATTCTTTCCTTCCTCACTAAAATTTGATATCTTAATAGTGCACAACAAGAAGCCTTTATTTTTTATTTTTTTAGTTGTATTGCAAAGAATTGTCTAGCTTCAAAATCTCTCTTAATGTCATGAATGATGGTTGTTTTCTACGTTTCATCAAGAAATCTTATACTCTTCTCAAATTAATCCATTGTTTCCATACATTTGGATATTCAATTTACTTATTATTTTTATGTCATAATACCCTAAAGGAGTCACATAACGGTTAAGTTTAGTTTTAAAACTAGTTAATTCTAATGGTGCTTCAAACAGACATTGGTCCACCATATGAATAACATCATTCCTATATTAAACAATCTAAGTGTTTTCCATAAATCCATCTTTCTTAGAAAATTTTCTAGCTAACTTAAAATAAAACACTTGGTAGCATCGGTGTCAAACAAAATAATCTATGCAAAACCATAAAGCTTACTTGGCACTTCTATTGGGGTAGCCTATTTTTTTGCTTAGAAATTACCCACCGTAGCATTAATTATTTGCTGATGATTATTCATTTGATTATTTTGGGTAAAATTGGTTGTATATCGATCATTGTCCCATTTGAACATCCCCAATATGCCCTTTCCTTTCAAATTTAATTTTCCAAAATAAACATTATTCCGCTCAATCTTTCTTATGTTTACAAAAATTTTAGTTGTAATTTTCCTAGAAGACTTCATTTTTCCCTCTTTCTTCCACCAATTTTTCCTATGAGCAAGTGGTGCAGGTGAGATAATACTCTTCTTGTGTTTCTCTTCCTTGAAGGCTGAAATGGATTACAATTTTTGTTCCTTCCTTATATCCTTTTCAAACACCACTTCCATTATAGATGATCCATAAACATCTACCTCACCTCCTATGTTTGGGTTTAATCCCGTGATGAAATTAAAAATCATAAAATTCTAATATTTTTGGTATTGGGGCACGTATTTTAAAACCATGTAAAATGTTCCCAAAACTCCACAACACTCAACTTTCCTTGAGTTAAGTTCTAAAATTCTAACATTTTCTTATCAAAATAAAGTGAAGGAAACCAACTTTTATGGAAATATAATTTAAACTACTCCCAAGTTATGAAGGTAGTATCTACTCCCATTTCCATCTTACAGTTATCCCAGCATGAAGATGCTTCATTAGAGAGTTGGAAAGTACCCCATACTGCTTTAGTTTCCTTAGAAAAATCCCTTATTTCAAAGTACTTCTCCATCTCACTTAACCAATTTTTAGCACCATCCCCCAAGGTAGTTCCATAAAATTTGGGTTGGTTGATACTTTTTATATATCAGAAATTTCAACAACCAAGTGATATATTTTATCCCCTCACTCATTTTCATCATCATGTTGTTCAAAGTTGTTCTTCCTCATGTTCTTCATTTTCACCCCCTACCTGCTGCTCCAAGGAAGCTATCTGGTTATGGGTGTCCTAAAGGACTGTGAGAATTTCATCTAACTTATTAGTCATCGAACCTTCAAAATTATCTAGAACTGGTTCCATCTTCATGGTTCACCCTTCTTCTAACCATCATATCCTATTAATGAAAGGATAATATGTTTGTTAGCGTTATGAATCCATTGATTCCAAGAGCTAATAAACCTACCACTCTAGTAAGAAATATTAACTCCCTTGTTATGATCAACCAAATTAAGGGATTTTTTTAAAAACATATCCTTAATATCTACAAATATTTAACATTATTATTTATCTTTCTATTGAATAATAAAAATAATTAAAATATTCCCGATCCATCTCGCTAACATATAATAACCATGTGTAGTTGTAAGGGTATATCTAGATCTCCACAATCTCCCTTAAGTCATTCTAGCTGAGTGTGTACACTTTTTTATACATGGTTTAACCTTTTACATGTTATGAAAAATATGTGCATCTCCTAAGTTCCTACATGGAATACATTCATGCAACTTCCACTCACTATCTAACATTTCTTATTTATAGGATTGATGATCAAAAAATCTAGTCATCTAATACATTACTTTGACCAAAGTTTCAATAATTTCTTTGCAATCTTATTTCGAGACCACACACTAGCCTATGAAACTCATCTTCCATCACCACACAACAATATCAATATAGTTATATATATTTCTTATTGTTTAAGAAGGTGAACTAGGTAAGAAGAGGGAGAGTCCAATATTGGCTCATTTCCCTCAATGTAAAGAATCTCATCTATACCATCTTAGGATTCCTAAGGGAAACATAGGGACCACATAATTATTACCCATCATTACATCCTCACTACCCTTCCCGTAGCCATCCTAAGTTGGTACTAAGCTAATATTATAGCGAGATGACGTAGGAACATTACACCATATGCTCCTTATACTTAGGTTACCTTAGTTGAGTAATATAACTAAGTCATCCTTAGTGATTCGTTTTAAAAGTATTATTTCACAATACTTAATAGGTTTCCATAAGAGGGTCATAGTAACTCAACAAGTTACTAACTAATATTAGTTCCTCTTGTCATACTTTTTACAACTTAGTAATTATCGTTAGGTGTAGGTTAATTATTCATTTTTCATACCAAGTCATTTAAATACATTTACTCATCATGATTAGTCCATTATTACTATTAAGTAAATAAACATCTTTATTTCATTTCTTGTGTTATCATTTTTGTTTAACTATAGATATTCATTTTTCTTTGATTATTCTATCTGAATTAATGAAATCATAAGTAATCACATAACTTAATAAATTATCATCTTAATTAATAAATCATCTTTATAAGTAAAATATCTACATTTTTTATTTAAATAAGATAAATCATAAGACTAGATTTCAAATAATGGGAAAATATCCTAATCTTCATTAATAATGATTTAAGGGACAAATATCCTACACCCCCTTTCTCATGATAACTAAAAAGGGGGATCCATCTCTTATATTAATAGTATGGATGATTTGGCAAAATTTTTGATGAGAAATGATTTGTTTGATCTGGAGTTAGGAGGTTCTAAATTCACTTGGGATAATAGAATAACTAGTCAGGATCTCATCCAAATCAGATTAGATAGGTTTTTGTGAGCCATATTTGTATGATTAACCAACTCTATTCTCTGTCCACTTTTCCCAGAATTGGGTCTGACCATAATCCGATCCTCCTCAATTTGGGCATGGTTATTCCCAAAAAAGCTAGACCCTTCAGATTTGAAAAAATGTGGCTCCAACATCCAGACATTCTCAAGAGAATGCAAGAATGGTGGGAAGTTCCTATCCATGGGGTGTCGATGTTCAAATTAAGTTTCAAGTTGAAGCATGTCAAAAATAACCTGAAATTTTGGAATAAGGAGACTTTTGGGAATATTTTTCAGGCTAAAAGAAAAATTGAGGAGGATCTGTGAACTATAGAGGAGCTGATGGAGGAGGATGGCTTTAACCAAGTCCTTAAAAGCCAAGAGCAGACCCTTCTCATAGAATATCATTGCTAAAGAGGAAGTGTACTGGAAGCAAAAATATAGAGTTAAATGGCTAAAGGAGGGTGATAGAAACACCAAGTTCTTTCATTTCTCAGCTACTTCCATAACCAACCAACTTAAGATCAAGGAAATCAGGAAAAATGATGGAGAAATTACTACTGATGAAAAGGAAATTAATGAAACTATTATTAATTACTTCAAGGATATTTTTTTTCCTAGGAAAGAGCCGCATAGGACATCACAAGACAAGGTATTAGGTCTCTTCCAAAATGTTATCTCACTACATGAAAATAGGGATATTTTTCTTATTCTGGGGAGGAAGAGATCAATTTTTTTTTCTTTTTTTGATATGTAACCTAATAAATCTCTTGGGCCAGATGGTTTCTTGGTGTTTTTTTCCAACATTTCTAGGAGGTGATTAAGAAAGAGGTTATTGAGATGGTTCAAGATTTTTTCAGTAATGGGAAGTTCCTAAAATAAATAAACAATAATTTCTTTGTCCTCATTCCCAAGATGATAGGGGCTAAGGATGTTAACTATTTTAGGCCCATCATCCTTTGCAACACTAGCTATAAATTACTTACTAAAATCATCACTTTCAGGATCAAGAAAGTGCTTACCAATTTCATCTCACCTAATGAAGGCACCTTTATCCCTGACAGGAAAATTCTAGACAACATCATGGTTATCCAAGAGGACATTCATTCTGTTGAAAATTTGGGAAGATCTTATATGTTTATTAAGTTTGATATGCACAAACCCTATGACAGGGTTTCGTGGGACTTTCTGCGGGCCATCTTGATCAAGTTTATTTTTGATTTATTCCCTATTAACATGATTATGGTTTATATTTCTACTGCTAGTTTCTCTATTATTGTTAATGGAAAACCTGAAGGTTTCTTTCGAGCTGGGAGGGGGCTTAGACAAGGTGACCCCCTCTCCCCTTTCCTTTATATTATTGTGGTAGAGTCTTTAAGTAGACTATGCAATTAGGTTGTATCCCTTAATCTTTTGCAGGGTCTCAAAATTTCTAATGGTCTTCCTCCCATTTGTCTCAATCAATTTTTGGATGAAAATTTTCTGATGGGAAAATTTTCTATTTAGGAAGCCTCTAATTTCAAGGGTGTTCTGAATGAATATGAGAATGTCTCTGGTCAATTTGTCAATTTCCACAAAAGTGTTATTTTTTTCATTAATGTGGATGATTAGTTTCAAGTGAGACTGGCCTATATCCTTGGTTGCAAGATTAATACTTTCCTAGATACCTACCTAGGAATGCCTCTCATTCATAAGAAGCCGGATCCTTCTATCTGGAATAATTTGCTAGAGAGAGTCAATAGAAATGGATACTTGGAAGGGAATCCTCCTTACTCAAGATGGAAAAATTCAATTGCTCCAAAGTTCACTCCAAGGCATTCCCATTTATGTTATGTCTCTTTTCAGGTTACCGGTTAAGATCTTGGAGGCGCTGGAAAAAATATAGAAAAGGTTCCTGTGGGCTGGTGCGGAGGAGAAGTTCAAATTCCCTCTTGTGGCTTGGGATAAAGTTACTAGACCCAAGGAATGTGGCGGTATGGGATTGAAGAATATGAGATACATGAATGAGGCCCTTGTATCCAAATTGGGATGGAGAGTGATAAAAGAGGATGGTTTATGGACTAACATCATCAAAAGGAAATACTTAAGGAATGTTGGTAGAATAGAGACATTTTTTCTTCAAGACAATCTCCTTGTGGATCTTTTTTTCCGGAAATATTTTCTTTCTTCTAGGGAGATTCTGAGCAGGGGTATTAAATGGAATATTTGTAAAGGAAATAGGATTCACTTCTAGAGGGATTTCTGGTTGTCTGAGAAACCGCTTGTTGAGAAATATCCTTGAGAACTCAGTGGCACAGTTTTTTTTTGAAGATAGGGGCAAAGTGTGGGTTAAAGACTATTGGGTTTTTTCTAATGAGGATATCATTTGGGAGGTTTTGAACCCACCCCTAATTTCAATGGGGATAGGCTCTCCTTTATTTCTATTAACCTCAAATTATAGAGTTTCTATATCCCAAGGTTTCAACAACATGAGGACTCTATTATATGGAAGGAAGAGGATTCTGAAAAATTATTCTATTAAATCTTCCTACTTCCTTAATTTCAAGGATTCTATCCAAAATGACTATTGGGGTATACTTTGGGTGAAATATATTCTACCTAAAGTTAACATTTTCTTTTGGTTGGTAACACAAAACAAAATCCTCACTATTGATAACTTGAGGAAATGGGGAATGGTTATACCCAACATGTGTGTCCTTTGTAACAGAGAGGAGGAAAGTGTCAACCACATTTTCATCTCATTCCCCTTCTCTCAAGTGGTATTTACTAAGGTGATGGATTTGTTCCAAGTGTAGTGGCTCCTTCCTAATTCCATTGAGGATTGTTGTTTGCAATGGGAATGCCCTTTCAGGTTTCCCTTTCTTATTACTGCTTGGAAGATGGCCCTTCCCCATTTCTTCTGGTGCTTATGGAAGGAAAGGAATGCAATCATATTTATAAATTATAAATCTAACATTAGAAATTTTAGTGCTTATTTTATTTCCTCTTTTAAAGAGAATTCAAAACTTTTCAGAGGTAATCTTAAAAAGGCTTGCTCTAGCAAGGAAGAGGAATTCCTCAAACAGTGCACTCATAGCCATCCTCAAGTGGTCTTTCCTTCTACTCACATTGATTGGTCCAAACTAGAAAGGGGCAGGGTCAAAATTAATTTTGATGGGGCTTTGAAAGGTAATCCTGACATGGCAGGGGAGGTGGCATTATTAGAGATCATGAAGGTGACTAGATCCTTTCCTATGTTAGTCCTTTGGGCATTCAAAGAAACAATGTGGCAGAGGCTCAGGCGTTGCTCTGGGGTGTTATTATTACTAAGGAAAGAGGTATCAACCATATTTTAATTGAGGGGGACTCTCTTCTCATTATCAATGCCATTAAAAAGGATCATTCCCACAATTGGGCTCTGGGTAACATTATTTTTGATATTAAGGAGCATCTTAAAGGTTTTGATTCTTTCATCATCAAACATACTCCTCACCTTGGTAACACATGTGTAGATAGGCTTGTTGATGAATGGTTACATAGTAATGATTTAAAATTTTGGCATAAAGGTGACATCATCCCCTGTGCCAATTAATGATATTACACACCATGAAAAATCATAATAATTTCACTATCATCCACTCGAGTGAGGAAAATTGGCTCATTTTTCAAGACAGCAAGCTCATGTTTGGCTTTATTTCACTTTGGAAAGGTCATTTCAACACCAAATTTTTTAAGAACCATCTAGTTGGGATTATAGAAAATATTATGGCAACCATGGGAGGAGACAGAGTCAAGGTGGAACCATCTAGCCATGGAAATATTTTTGAGGACTCTTCTATGTGGCACATGCTTCGAGTTGGGGGATTTAGAAAGTATATCATAAAGTTGTAAGGGCACGATCCTTTGTTAACCAAGGAGATTGGGTTGGGTTGGAAGGATGATAAGGTAGTGGTTAGGGGTAAATAAATTAATACTTTGGAGGAATCCATATCCCGAATTACTTGGTATAGGCATAGATGGCCTCAAAAAATTTAAAGATAGGAATAGACGTGAGGATGAAATTAACACCATTTTCATTGGAAAGGAAATGGTACATTACTTCACTGATGGCATTTCTCGTCCTGCATCCCTAGAGTGTGGAAGGAGGTTTTCCTTCACATTATGAAGTATTTAACTTTGGAAGGCAAGTATCGTAAGATCTACACTCATCACTTGTCTCTCCTAAATATGTTCAGGCACAAGAAAATGTTAAGTATTCCCTTCTTTCTATTCATGTATTTGACTACCTTTGTGAAATATTTTCAAAGGGGTAAGGTGGATACCCCTATTCATGAGGGGCTCATTCTCCTTTTGTTTCAAAATGGTAAACCTGTGTCGGCTAAACCCATGCCCCAAATCGAGGAGGAGGAGGAAATTACTCTAGTTGAATGTCTTACAAAGATGCGCGAGGGAAAATTGGGCCATAACAGAGTTGAGGAGGGGAATAATTTGGTTGGCTTAGTGAGTCAGGAGGTATGGTCCTCAAAAGGTAAAGGAAATATGATCTCGGAAGCTAAGTTAAGCTACAAGGACTTGAAGAAAAAAGTGTAGTATTTGGAGACTATGTTATAGGTTATGGAGGAGATGAATTCAGTGGTTAGGAATGGTATGATTGACAACATTGAAGCCACCAAAAAATCTACATGGCCCAGAATAATATTAGGGGGGAAATCAATGGTATAGATAATCTTGTTTGGGATATGAGGGTTCATTTGGAAGTGGTTGAAGAGGAGCAGAGGAAAAGAAAATATTCTAAAGCCACCAGCTTTGATGATGAAGAGGAGGATGAGGATGAGATAGAGGAGGATGTTGCAGGTGAATATGAGAAGGAGACACCCCAGAAGAAGCTGAAGCTCAAGAAAACAAGGATAATGTGACCATGGAGGCCAAACCCTCCAAAAATCAAAAGAAAAATTAATGGTGTTGTTCCAAAACTTTCAGATGTTTTTTGGCAAATTGTCTCTAGTTTTTGGTTTATTTGTTTAGTTTATGTTTCTCTCGCTAGTTGGGTTTCTAGACCTTTTTGTTTTGGATTTAATCATGTTTAACTCTTTTTGGTCATGTTCCTCTTTTTGTTTCTTTCTGTGTGCTTTCACGATGTTATATTTCTTGTACTGGCCTCTAGGAGCCGATCCATATTTTTACCCTATCTAAAAAATTATATGTGTGTGTGTGTGTGTGTGTGTGTGTGATTGAAATATCATCACATCTTAAAAAAGTGCATTATGGCCCAATATATATATATTGGGCCATAATGCACTTTTTAAGATGTGACGATTACAAATAATCCATATTTTTACTAGCCTCTCTGAGCCGATCCATATTTTTACCCTATCTACAAAAATTTATATATATATATATATATATATATATATATATATATATATATATATATTGGGCCATAATGCACTTTTTAAGATGTGATGATATTTCAGATCTATCTCCTAATAAAATTAAGATGTAAAAACAATTAAAAAAAATAATCTATGCGCTTACTTCAAGTATGACATCATTTTGTGAAAAATTGTAAGACAAAGAGAGATAGATATAGATCAATTCATATGAACTAGCATGAGTCTATATACTCTTATTCTATGTTGTAATTATACCGAAGTAACAGAAATAAGAGATCGTATAAGAACTATTCTTCATTAATGAGTTATAATCGCAAGAACTATTCTATGTTGTAATTATAATGAAGTATTAAAATAAGGGATTGGCTAAGAACTATTCTTAATTAATGAATTATAATTACAAATACCAAAGGGAGTATGAAATATTCTAACACAAATTTCCTCTCGCAAATTGAATATTTAGATTGAACAAGATTCTAATAAAATTAATTGAAGACCTCCTATGCAAGATATCATTTGGAATCAACCCCGAAGGGTTGGTTAAAGCTTAATTTTTGGAACTGCAAAAGGAAACCCAAACAAAGTTGGTGGTGGAGGTGCAATTAAAAACAAAAATGGTGAATGAATTTTTTTCTATGTTAGGAACCCGGGTTTCCAAACTAACCATTTTGCTAAATCAATGACATCTCTCTTGGGGATAAAACTTGTCAAGTAGTCAAACATTAGAAATCTTTGGGTGGAGGTAGAATCCTAAATATCATTAATCGCATTCAAAATAAGTCTCCTCCTAGTTGGTCTATCAATAAGGTCATCAATGATGCCCTTATTATCCTTAGCACCTTCCCACATGTTAACATTTCTCATACGTATAGAGAAGGAAATAAAGTAGCAGATATTTGTGCCAACATTGGGGTCAATTCCGATAATCTTCATCATTGGTTTTGGAGTTTAAATAATGCTTAAAAGGTCATGAATGTTTTGAATCATGAAATTTGCAATAAGAACTTATAAAAATATTTTTTATCTACTTGTGGATGTTGTTTTATATTGGAGTGTTTTGGTCACACGTGACCCCTTTCATTTATGTGGCTTCAACTCGGGAAATCATGAAGTATTATATTTTTAACCTTACTCTACATTCCCATTTTAGAGTGTGGAAATTTGGTGATAATATTGGCAAGTGAACCCTACCAAGTTGAGCCTCCTTCAACAAAGGCTGGAAATAAAATGAACAAATTTGGAGCATTTTTAGGAGCAGGAAATTTTTAACTTTTGTAGAAAGAATTCATGGGCATGACCCACATATTTCAATGGATTTTTCCACTCCCTAGAAGTATCGAATTATAAAATTTAGGGGACATAGTTGGTTCATCTCTTAAGGCCTTATTTCTTAAATCACATAGATGAGCAAATACGACATAAAATTTTACAAAAATAAGTGCAACTAGGATAAGAAAGAGTCTAAATTATTATATGATGACGAAAAAAATTTAAAAAATACATGTGGTTTTTCTCTATTCATCCTTACCTAACCCATATGATGAATTTTCCTTAACCATTATCAAGTATCTAACGATGGAAGGGAGAATTCATCACATCAATACCTACCATTTGGTGTTGTTGAACCATTTTAGAAGAAACTGTCTGGTGAGTCTTCCATTTCATATTCTTATGTCATTAGAAAAATCTATAAAGGAAGTGCAATGGGGTAAAATGGTTTATCCCCTTCATCAAGCAGCCATACTTCTCATTTATATACATTTTATGAGCCAAAACCCTAGGCAGAATCCCACTCCCTCTCTTCCCTCCACCTCTATTCCTAAAAACAATAAGAGACATGGGGAGGATATCAGCTTGACCAGATTATTAGATGTAGCAAAAACAAAGGTAAAAATTTTGAAGGCCCTAGCTCAACTTAGGAAAACTCCCAACATGGACTTGAAGGGGATATGACAACTAGGTGTTTGCTAAGCCTTGGTAAGAATAGTGAGAAGGATATCAATGTTTCCATAAAAATGAGATGGATTACCAAAAGGATGTTATTAAGTGGATTAGGAAGGACATCAGAGCTATAAGAGGAAATGTCAAAGATCTCAACAACACTAATTCAAACAAGGACAATCAAAATTTGAAAGAGATGGAAGTTAAGTTAGATGAAGTGGAAAATAAGTACAACCTTTTGATTAATTGTTTTATCCTCCAAACTGGCCTCTTAAGGTCTATTGTGAAAGATCTTAACAACAAGGGTAATAAAGGTATCATCAGAGAGAATGAAAGGATAAAGGAATATGAGAAGAGAGACCAATATATAAAGTACCTTTTATAGCTCTCTAGTCAAGTGCACAATAAAAAATGATTAATGTTTTTTTTTGTATTTTAGCTACACTTGGGATGTACTTTGAATGCAACTCGGGATAGTTTTGTGTTGTTTCCACCAGTTGTTTTGGTTTATGATGTGATTTTATTCCATGTATTGTTAAATGGTATATATGGATGCTAGATCCTCTTTTGTAATAGGGTAGGGTCCCTATAAAAACCTTATTTTTACACATTATCTAAAAAATAATCATAAGTTCCATAGTTCATATTATGAAATCTACCTTATAAACATATCTTAATGAAAATTATTAATTATATAAAAACATTATGTCCATTATTACTATATATAACCATCCTAATACGACTTAGACATTTAGACAACAATGGGTTATTTACTGCATCAAAAACTTTAGTAGGGATGTAATAACTCACAATATTTTTTTCCAACTTTCCCGCTAGTAATAACAACTAGAAATTTCATAATGTAGGTGTCAATAAAAACAATGGTCTATCTAATGACTCATATTTCAGAAAAGTTAAACTTCATAAGGTTGTAACAATCAATCATAGCCCAGCTTAGAACATCCATCAATTGAAAATTAATGAATTAATTTTATTTTAGAGACCCTTTTTGAGTTTATGCACATATGTATTATCGTTTATTATAAGAACATCTACAATTTCGTGCAAGGACTCATTTAATCATAATAAAAGTTAACCAAATTGTCTAGTCCCAAGAAAGGAGAGATATTACATCAATAATAAACAAATAATCATCAAGTGTATTACACGTATTAGAAATAAATAATAGAAGGAGACATGAAACTTTATTCCCTTCCTAATAATTCCCTCAACTAACTCAAAACATTCATGTGTAACTATCAAATAATCGAACCATTGTTCATATATATCAACAACATTAACCCAAAAAATTCCCAAGTAAAATTATATACATACTAAATGAAAAGGTTGTTTCCTTCACTATTTTTAACATTCAATGGATTTGAACATTATTCCTAAAATTCCCATATTCTAAAACTAAAAGTAACGATCAATTAAAAACACAAGAAGATTCCATGAAACAACAAACAATCCTTACTTTTATAAAACCAAACTCCCCAAAAAACCAAATTTGATTTTTAAACAATAACCCAAAATCCATTTAATCCATACACTCAATAGGGTTTTACCTCCACCATTTATTCATAAAAAAATAATGATAACAATAATGCTCTAAGAAGGATTTGTAAAAATAATAATTGCATAGATTTAATGGATTTTGGGTTAATGGAAAAGTGCAGAGAAGTTTGAAGGAAAATACACAGCCTCCGTTGTATGATGGAGATAGCGAGTGATGGAGATAGCGAGTGATGGAGATAGCGAGTGATGGAGATAGCGACGAAGGTACAATCAGTGTGGTTTCCATTGTATTGGCTACAGAATGTCTGCATTCTAGGCCAAATATAGTTGAGAGGAGGCTACTTACTGACTAGAATCAGACGGATGAAAAGTTGCAAACTAAAAAAGTGGACATGCTAGGATCCACACCTTTGGCCTGGAATAAGATTCTTCAAAACCCTAACAAAAGTGGGTCCACAATCTCCTGAAAGAGGGAAATTCACGTGGGAAAAGGAAAATGAAGGTGCTACCTATCTAACGGTTCCAGATGGCTACGTAAATAGGGCTTTGACAAAGAAAATATTTCCCTTGTTGGTAAGTTTTTAGGATCCAGACCTAATATTGATTTTATTAGAAAATGGGCTCTTAGAAAGTGGAAACCTAAGGGGTATCTCGAGTATTACATCATGCCACAGGTTTTTTTTTAAAAATTTAATCAATGAAGCTGATTTAGAATCGATGCTTCGGGAGGAATGTGGTGGTTTGGGTAATATGGGCCTCTTTTTAAAAAAATGGTATCTAGGGTTTGAATCAAACATTGAAAATGTAAACACCATTCCAATCTGGTGTAAACTCCCTAGGCTACCGTTGTAATTTTGGGATGATGAAATCTTGCTAAACATTGCTAAATCCATAGGTGCTCCGATCGGGCTGGATGGACCCATGAGAAACAGATCCATAATTT
This sequence comes from Taxus wallichiana var. yunnanensis, assembly GCA_018340775.1. NCBI lineage: Eukaryota > Viridiplantae > Streptophyta > Pinopsida > Cupressales > Taxaceae > Taxus > Taxus wallichiana. Next base: position 416,135,267 of record CM031236.1, read on the forward strand.
CTTTTGCTTGATTCTACATTTCTTCTGAAATGGAGCAGGAGTTACCAGAGCACATCATCTTGAAATCTAAGTGTGGAATGTGGATCCAAAAAATTGAATTTGAAACCTTTCATTTAAGGTGTAAGAAATGTCATTGTATAGGACACTTCACCAAAAATGTCCTAATAAGGAGATCTCTACAGAGGAGGATAAACACAAAAAGAAAGAACAACTTGAGGGTGATTTAGAAATGACAAAGGAAAGTAGGGTGCTAGACAATGAAAGCCGGAGAGAAGAAAAATCCCCTAACCACTGAGTTGAACTACAATAAAAAGGAAAAAAAGGGGGTTTAGAACTCCAATAAGGAAACACCTGGTCTAGCGTCCAAAAACCCCAGCGGTAGCTTTGCATGGAGCACCAATCAGAAACAAAGAGGACTTAGAAATGCAAAATCCAGTAAAGGTGACTATGGAGGTGGACAAACAAGAAGGAACTAAAGGTAAATATCATTCCTAAGGATCTAGCTCAGACTTTGGAACTTCCAAATGACACTAAGGAAGCTGAGATAGATAATTCTCTGTGCATCATTGAGGAAATGTTGGAGAAGGAAAACATGGGATCATAATAAACATTACAGAAAAACACTCCAAGGGGCGAAAGTAAAATCTCAACCACAAAGGGAAACTCTTGCTTCAAAGAATAGATCAACATCTACCTCCTTGCTTTCAAAGAATGATCAAAGCAGATCTACACTTTATTGATAGTAATCAAAGAGAAAAAGAGGAGGGAGAAGTAACCCTATTTAAGGAAGATGAGGAGCTAACTTTTGGATTCATAGAGGTCATTTCAAAAAAAAAAAAGAATGAAAGGATTTGAAATGATCCTAGAATCACTCTATAGTGAAAACAAAAAGAAAATTGACAACTGCAAAACTTCAACACCCAGAACTATTAGATCTTCTCGCTAGAAGACTAGTAGATTTTGGAAGTAGTTCGAAAAGAGGAAGGCACTCAAAAATACTCTTAGATCCAAGAGAACAGAGAAAGACATTGTAGATGACACTCAACATCAATTGAGCCATTGGGAAATCCTATTTCCCACTCCTATTAAATGAATATCATCTCTTGGAACATCCGAGGGCTAAACAGAAACTCCAAACAGAGAATCATTAAGGAGTTATGGGATTCTAGTAGTCCTAGTATTTTGATTTTGTAGTAAACTAAGATGAAAGCTAAGATCCTTGAAATTAGTAAAAAAATTGGGAAAACTCTTAACATGGTTGTGGTGGACTCTTAGGGAGCCTCTGGAGGTCTGGCTACTCTTTGGATAAAAGACATTGTACTGGTATGATTCTTAATGCTAGCACTAATCATATTGCTATTAAATTTCATGCTATTGAGAACAATGGTGAATGGATCCTTTCTAATATCTATGCCCCTAATATGGTTAGTGGGAGACATAAACTATGGACTGATCTTAAGATATTTAGAAACCAGCATATTACAGCCATCTGGCTTATCATGGGTGACTTTAATTCTCCTCTAAACCCAGGTGAAAAATATAGATGAATCTCCATCTTTTCCACAGGTATGGATGAATTTGCATATTTTGTTGTTGATTTTAATCTCTTGGATGTGGATCTCCATGGGAATAAATACACCGGAACAACAAAGGTTGGGAAAATATCTAATCCAAGTTAGACCGGATAGAGCCTTGATTTCTACTATTTGGATTCTCAAATCAGGACTTCCACCTCTCTTCCCCTGACTGGATCGGACCACAATCGGATTGCCTTAAATCTTTTCAATTGGACTAATCCCATTAGAATATCATTCAAATTTGAAAATATGTGGATGGAGCATGATGACATTTATGAAAAAATTAAAGAGTGGTGGGTTTGGAAAGGTGAAGGCACCGCTCAATATAGATAGATTCGTGCTCAAAATGTTAAAAAACAAGTTAAAATTTGGAATAAAAGAGTTTTTGGTAATGTGTTTGAAAAAAAAAAAAAAGTTAAAACAAAAGCTCCAAGATCTGGAAATCAAAATGAATACAATGGGGAGATCTTTTGAAGACCAAACTGAGGAAAAGAATATTCTTTCAGAGCTACATACGATTTGTAGTAGAGAAGAATCCTTATGGAGACTAAAATCTAGGGCTATCTGGCTAAAAGGAGGAGATAGAAATACGAAGTTTTTCATATGACCACTTTGAAGCACAGAGCTTGTAATAGGATTATGGAAGTGGCTAAAAGTAACGGCACTATTATAAAAGATCCCAACAGCATCAAAGAGGAAGCTCTCAATTTCTATAAAAACTTCTTAATGAGAGGAATATCATTATTGATGAGGCAATTTCTTTCATGTTGGAGGCTATTCCCCAAGGAAAAATTGAGGAGCAGAGATTTAAAGATATCACTAAAGTTATCACACTTGAAGAACTACAAAAAGTTGTGTTTACTTTAGAAGGCGACAAGGCTCTAGGCCCAGATGGTTTTTCTATTAACTTTTTCTAGAAATTTTGGGAAATATGTTTAGATGATCTTCTCAGAGTGGTGAATGAATTCTATAGAACTGGGGATCTTTTGAAAGAGTTGAATAACACCCACATTGTGCTTGCTCCAAAAAAAATGGATGCTAAGGACTTCAAAGACTTCAGACCCATCAGCCTTGTGAATGTTATCTATAGAATTTTTACCAAAATCATTGCTACCAGGCTACAATTTATTATGAATGATTTAATCTCAAGGCAACAGAGTGGATTCATTAAAGGTAGGATTATCCAAGATGGAGTGATTATGGTACATGAGACCATACACTCTATGGAAAATAATAAAAAAGTGAATATGGTCCTTAAGCTTGATATGAATAAATCCTTTGACAAGGTCTCTTGGGTTTTTCTAGACAAAGTTTTAATTAAATTTGGTTTTCTTGCTAAATTCAAAAAATTATTAAGGCTTGCATCTCTACGGTCAGATTCTCAGTGGTGGTTAATGGTGAGCCGGTGGGATTTTTCAAAAGCAGTAGAGGGCTAAGACAAGGGGACCCCATATCCCCCCTACTCTTCATTCTTATGGTAGACAGTCTTAGTAGAACAATTGGTAAAGCAATTATTGGTTCAAATCCCACTTCCATCAGCCAAACAGCTTCTCATCAGCAATTTGTGGATGATAGAATATTTCTTTTAATGGCATCCATCCTTGAAGCTAAGGCTTCCAAGGCTATTCTACAACTTTACGAATTTTCTTCTGGGAAAGAGATCAATTATGATAAAAGCTCCATTTTATTCTTCAACACTCTTGAGGAAAGACAACTTAAAATTGCAAAAATTATGGCTATAAAATAAGTGCACTTCCAGCCACTTACTTAGGACTCCCTCTTGGCACTAAAAATTTTCTACCAAGGTGTGGAATGATCTGTTGGTGATATTTAAAAAAAAATGGCTAGATGGAAAGGATCCATTCTATCTAGTGTTGGTAAGTGCCTACTCATAAAAAGCACTCTTCAAAATCTGCCTATCTATATCATGTCTCTATATAAGATCCCTTCTACCTTCAGAGAAAGAATTGAGAGGATTCAGAAAAACTTCTTATGGTAGGGCATGGAGGAGAATTTTAAATATCACTTAGTTGCTTGGGATAAGGTTTGTACTCCAAAATCTATAGGGGGCCTGGGCATAAAAGACATCAAGAAAATGAATGAGGCTCTTATTGTGAAAATGGGCTGGAGAATGCTATCTAAGAAGCAACCTTGGATAGAATTAATTAAGGCTAAATACCTTAATCAACAAGTAGTCTTTTCTTTTCTTCAAGATGAGCATCTTCCTTATGGTTCCATTTTTTGGAATAATTTAGTGAAGAGCAGAAATTTCATCAAACAAGGAAGTAAATAGAAAGTGGGAGATGGTTGTGATATAAAATTCTAGGACGATAACTGGTTTAATGGCAGCCTTATGGACAGATTTGGTGTGGTCAAAGATAGTCTTGAAAACAAGTATGGCACTAGAATCAAGGATTATATTGAAAGAAATGGAAACAAAAAGAAATGGAAAAACTTTATGTGGATAGAGATGATTTGATCCAAACTATTTCCTCCCTACAAGATCAGTTGGACCTTATCCCCTTAAGTCAGCTAGATGTTAAGGATGAATTGGTCTGAGAGCAATTCTATTGATGGGGACTACTCTGTCAAAACTGGTTATAATACTTTCTTCGACAATAGTCAAACTGAGTTTAAATGGAGTAGAATTTGGATGACTGAGCTAACACCTAAAATTAACTTTTTCTTTTGGCTTGCTCTCGGGGAAAAATTCTTACAACTGACAACCTGATAAGAAAAGGTTTCATAATGCCTAATAGATGTCATCTATGTAAAAAAGACTCTGAGGATATCAGTCATTTGTTTATCCATTGTGAATATGCTACCAAAATATGGAGTTTTTCCCTCTCTAATTTTAAAGTTTCTGGGTGGTTCCAAAGGACTTCAGTCAGCTTTGGACCCAATGGAGCCCACCCTATAAACATTGTGTTATGAGAAGGCTCTAGAATTTGGTAATGCCTCATGTTATTTGGAGGATATAGAAAGATAGAAATGAGAATAAGCTCGAGTATTATAAGCTCGGTATTGGGAAAAATTCTAATGCTTATTAAAGAAAATATTGTTAGATTTAATCCCCTCAAAACAAGAGTTATCCGAGAAAATGAAGAGAATATCTTGTCCCAATGGCAGATTAGAGCTAACAATACCCGAAATAATTCTAGTAATAATATTGATAGATCTTTGATACATTGGCATCCTCCTGATCTCAACTGGTATAAGTTGAATTTTGATGGGGCCTCTAAAGGTAACCCTGGAATTACAGCTGGGGGAGGATCATAAAGGTAGTTTGGTTGCTGCTTATGCTGGTAAAATGGGAATACAAACTAATCATTTTGCTGAAGCATTATCCACTTTATGGGGCCTTAGAATTGCTCAGACTCATAATATCCAAAATCTCATTCTAGAAGGAGACTCGCTTAATATCATTAATCATCTTAATCAGTGTTCGCCTCCAAGTTGGAACATCAAGGACTTCATCTTGGAATCCATAAGTATTTTCCAAACCTTCAATAATATTCGGATCAAGCATACTTACCGGGAGGGTAACAAGGTGGCAGATGCATTGGCTAACTATGGCATAAATGTTAATCACATTATTTGGGATAATAGTGATCACATTCCTGAGTAGATTCAAAACAACATACAAGCGGATACTTATGAGCATGCAAATTTGGGGTAAGATAAATGAGCATTTGGAGTGGGTCTTTAAGAATAAGACTTTCACACGTGCTGATAAGTTTAAAACAACACTCAAGCAGATCTTGACAGAAATCAAGGATATAGAAAGCATAATGATGACTTATAGTGGATTTATATGAATATTAAAGCCACACATGTAGTAAATATTGTGCCTATAATATCTTTTAAACGGGTTTTTATGGATTTTCAATTCGTAGTAAGGATTATGATGATCTGGAGTGGGTTTCTAAGGGGCTGAAGTTCGCACATGCGGGATTTCCTAGGTACATAGCAGCATTCATGCAGGCATTCGTGGGAAATGTTATGATAGCAACGGCTACACTATTCGTCATTCCCATCGTGTGAGAAAAAATTGAGAAAGCTAGATTGGAAAATGCATCTATTATAGAAGTCCTCATAGGTATTTTTAAGATTATACTTTCAATCTCTTAAGCATGGTGAAAATGGGAGGAGCCCCTTATTAGATCGAGCCCAGCGAGGACTCGGAGTGGAAGAATAATGAAGAGCTTTGGAATCTTCTCAACCAGGGAGGCATCACAAATTTTATTGAGAAGATACAGGGTCATGACCAAAGAATTTCCATGTAATTTGCAAAGGATTGGAAGGATCACAAAGTTGAATATGGTGGACAAAAATTTCGATCAATGAAGAGTTAATAGCCAAAGCAATAGGCCTTGGAATGGATGGGTACTACTTTTTTAATAAAAGGATTGACAGGGCTGCTGAGGAGAGAGAAATTTTTGAGGGTAATGAGAAATTGGTCTTCATCATGGTGGGTTTGCAAGTCATCTCTATCCCTCCACCTTTTGACAAGGTCACCCGTATGATGGTGCGATACATCTCTTTGGAGGGGAGATTCGTCACAGTGCCCTTAAAACATCTTGTGTTCCTTAATCACTTCCATAGAAGTTTCACGGTATGTTTCCCTCATTATCTGCTTAATTCTCTTGAGCGCTCCATTTTGGAGTTCCAAAAGCATACTCGTGTGGTCCCTCTGCATCAAGGTCTCATCTTCTTGTTGCATAAACTTTGTCTTCTTAAGTTTCCCGGCATTCCAACTTCCCCCATCTCTGTTCCATCTTTTCCCCTCACCGCTGCCACTACCCCCATCTCTTCTCCTTCTATCCCCATCACCACTCTGCTACCCCTTTTCCTTCCTTCTCGGCTCCCCTATCATCCCCCCACCTCTGCTCCCACCCCCTTTACCTCCACTTTGACCAGACCTATAACTAGGTCTTCTAAAAGACTGAACCTTGATACCCCTGTTTCAGGGAACGTTCCTCAAGACTTGGAGGTTGCTCATAATCTCCTTCATATTAGCAGTACTAGTTCACAGGAGGCACACACTAAGAGATCCACAAAAATTTCGGAAGCCTTAGAAACAGACATGTTGTTGTTGAAAGAAATTAAAAACTTGGCTAAGCAAAAAGGTAAGAGGAAGAAGGAGGAGGAGGTTGATATTGACAATAAATAGGTTGAGGATATCTACAAAAATTGAACTCCCTAGAAAACCGTCTAGGGAAAGCCAAGACTCACCATGACCATAATATGGCTATTTTTAGTGCAATCAAAGAATTTATTGAGCAACATGTCCGCAGCATCTCTAATCTCAGTGGAATACCAACAACTCTTTGGGGCACTGAAAAGAAAATCAAATAGACCATTCAATAACTATATATTACTGACTCTCCTCATATGACGACATTGACTATGTTCACCTATTGGCAGACTATTAAATCCAGAATTGCCAAAGCCACCAAGAAGTAATTGTGGATCTGCGCTACTCTTGCTGCCTTCCTTCATGTTTTTTGTTATTTTTGGCTGCTCTTCTGCAGTGTTCGAACTGGTTTGATGTTTTGGGGTAGCTGCTCTTTGGTTACCTTGGGTTTTTATGTCTTATCTGGATCTTGATCCTTCTTGTAATGATTTTCATTCCTATTCTGGCTTCTAGGCCCTCTTTGTATACAAGGGTATAGTCCCTTTCAAAAAACTATTTACCAATGATAAAAAATACGCAATCTCGGGGTTTTCTACTCTTATTCTTTGTTGTTATTTTAATGATGTAACTAAATACGTTTTACAAATCCTTCTTAGAGCATTGTTGTTATCATTCTTATTCCATAAAACAAATCTCAAGTATTGACGAATAAAATATAATGAAGTGATTATACAATGAGTAACTATGTTCCCATAAATCCAAAAGTCCAACTTTAATCATTACATACGGACTTAATAAATTAGATAGCAGAAAAACAATTTTCATAAAAATAACAATGATCAGATCTCAATCATAAAGTATGACAAGAAATAATAGTAGATACTAAGTTTCACCTAGGTTAAACAATAGGATTGAATTAATAAACTTAATCATTCCTTCACTCTAACTTATCACACCAATCATTTTCAATGATTATTTTCACAATCCATAACCTAAGCTGAATAAGCTTTCAATATGTATTTAATATCTTGTAAACAAAACAAAATAATAAAACAATAATATTTTTGCAAGTATTTGACTCGCATTTTATCACTAACTCTCAAGTTTTTTTAGTCAACCACAAGGATAAATAATCCACGAATACTTATATCAACACACGGTCTGAAGAGAGAGATTAATTTTTTTAACGAAATAGTCAAGTTCTTATTTAGTATAAGATCTTAAACTTTTATTTAAGAAGATACATCATTATACTCGAAATCAACCCTTTAACCCATAACACATGATACATACCATTATAAATAAGTAGGTAATATGGATCAACCGCTTAAGTGTTAGCGAGAACAAAAAAATTTCTTAAGTGAGCTAGAATGAGCTAGACCCATTTATCCATCTAATACTTAAGCTTAAAAACCTTTTGAATACTATTATAATAGTAAAAAAATGTTTAATAGTGAAAGATAAAATTTCCCTCATTGCATAAGCTCCCAACATTTAATACCCGAACATCTATTCACAAATCACAATAGGATTTTCAAAAACAAAAAAATGTTTCTAGGTAATAAAGAGAGAAAGAAAATATCCTAAAATAAATTCTACTTTAAGACGTTATCATATATAACCATACCTGAATTGATTGGTTATCGAGACAAAATTTCCAACAAATCAAAACCCCCAAACAAAGAAGGAAGATGATTTTGTTTATAGACTATCATATTCTAAGAACTACTAGTCAATAGTTATCTTCCAAAATGAAACCAACAACTACCAACAACTTCAAATAACTCTTGATCGAACAAGTCCTTTATTATTACTTCCAGTATTAAAACACACAATACAACATTCTATACATATTGCATTCAAAATGCAATAGCCATGATATTACGGTCAAAACATAAACCCACAATGTATCAAATAATATTTTACATGTTTTCAATGAAACCCTTTTCTTATATTGTTTGATAAAACCAATATTATTTTCTGATTTAAAAACTAGGCAAGAAAACCAAACAATACTCCATTATTTTAATGTAAAACAACGAGAATAAGAGTTAGATATTCATGAGTAGACACTAAATCATGCACTTTCACTATTTATCTATTACTGATTGCATACTACTATTTAAATGATTCTTAATTAAGAAAATTACTAATTAACCCATGTCTTTGGCCATCTTTTCTTATTTTCTTATTCTATTATTAATCTTACACTCTTGATTGAATAGTCTATCTTTTTATCCTTCAAAATTTCTCATCTTGGACACCAACACCCAAACAAGATGTTAGTGTCGGTGCCCCCATCCCCTCTAGGCACCCCGACATCTTTGTACTTTCTTTACATATTTTTGGTCCTTTCTATCCATTTCGACATCTTATCTTTTTGGCAGTCTACCTTTTTGGGATTGATTATGAAATTCAAGAAAGGGAATCATATAAATATAAATTTATGTGATCATAATAAAATACCAACCACTAAGTATTAAATAGCACCACCTAAGGTTGCATCCAAAGGCATTTAGAAGAGCATTCAATCATCCATCTAACATCGACACACAAGGGCAAGGGACTGATCATTCTACATACACACATAGGAGGGGAAATTCATTATTTCATGTAGACATCTACTTACATTTTTGACATCTAGATATTTTCTCGGTATCAAGTGTGAAACGTAAAAGATCCACTTAGGGAAAATCCACACACATACACACACAAAACTAAATTGGGTATAAAATGTAGTGTAACGCTCAATCATAATATCATTTATTCGACATCTAAGGACATTCTAAACCCTCATTTTCATTATTTTAATTTTGGGATTTGATGTGATTTTAAGGGTTTTGTAGGTCACTTATTCATTGTAGGTTACAGGGCGTCATTGGGATTAATACAACATACTAGTGACAAGAAGCGAATGGGATCGAACATATTGTGACCTTGCGAAATAGGGTTTTGCACCACCCGAGAAAAAATGGGCCCCCATAATAGGTCTCGATGCACCGGCACCCCTAGCCCTCCATAGGATCCCCGGTCCTAGAATTCCCGATGCTCTAGTAATTTTATGTGGCTCGGTGTGACATTTTTCTTCTATGTTCATTAGTTTGTCACCTTGGCACAATCTAGGATTATTTGTGAATCAACTAAGTGATTTTATCTCCTCATTTACACTTAGGGTTTTAATATTAATTTCTTATTAGCTTGGGTCAAGTTTTATACTTCATTTCTTACTCATTTACTACTACATTTTAATTAGATTTAGGCATCTGTAAAATTATATATTCTTAAGCATTTTGATAACCCGTGTTTGAATACTCTTTGATCCTTATTTTTCTTCCATCATGGCTCATAATGTCTCTCAAGTATCTTTACTTCAATTGCTTCAAATGCACCCATCTTGTAAAGATTCTCTTCATAAAACCCTAGAGACTATGTATCTCCCTATCAACATGTTGCCTTCACAAGTTAGTGTTATCTTCGATCGTCTCTCTGATGACTCTAATAGTTCTAATGTCAATTAATCAATCTGTAAGTCTATTAAAGATTTAATTCTTTATTTCAAGATAAATTTCAAGCTATGGAATCCATGATTATATCTCTTAGATCTGAAATCCAACATCTTAAGGACACTTCTCGGCTCATGATAGTTTTTCTTCTCATCCTTATTCTATGTCTTCTACATGTGCTCATATCAGTGAACCTCTACTCTTACCATTACCGAACATCTCAAGTTTGATTGTAACACTCAGTAGTATGACATTCTTACTACACTCCTTAATCAGCAATTAATCAAATTTCCATCTACCCATTGCTACCATCCTTATCGGCTTGAAAAATTTAAAGGTCACCCATTTTGTGATTATCATCAAATTAATGGACATAATGAAACTGATTGCTTTGTTTTACAATGAATAATCAAGCATATTGAGCATCACAATTTTATCTCATTCACTGCACAACATCATGTTGTATGGTCCTCTCCAATTTTTACATCTTAATGGGTATCTAAATCTAGTTTGTCTATGTCTAATGAGAATCATGTCATCGTTTCTAAGGTGACTTCTACATAAATTCAAGAACCACCTAAGCAACCGCCTCTCAAAATCAATATAGCACCTCTTCCTCTCAAGTCATCTACAAAATTACCAAGTCAAATTATGCAACCACATTTCAAAATCAGTCCACCCTTTTCTCCTATTAAGTCTTCTGAAGTGTCATCAATCCCACCTAAGTTACCACCATTCAATATTCCATCTCATCTTACTGCACTTCCATTTCTAATTCATTTTCTCAAAGAAACTACTCCTACTAATGGTCAGGATACATTTCAAACTCTGCCACCATCACATGGTCCTACTATTGCTTTGACCTACCATTGTTGTGGCCCTCTCTCTTATCACCAAATAGATAACACCCTCCCGTAATGGAAATGTATTTCTCACATCGCTACATAAGTATCTATAATAGGCACACTTGGTGGCATCATGTTTACTCTCCCTCCTTTTAACATTCTCAAGTGTCTTACATACTCCACACTTTGTATTTAATCTCTACTATACACATTTGGATACATTTGTATCATCATTAACCGATGACGTACTCTCAAGCTATGGTTTACACATGAATATTGAGGGCATCCTATACAAATTAACCTCACACACTACACCCGACACTACACTACACACACATTACACATTACACACTTCACATTTTGCACATTCATCTCTCTCTACACATTCGTGATATATGTTTCTACCATCTAATTCTACACATTGTAGTCATTACCCTATGACACACTCTAGTTCCACAATCCATACTTGAATGTTGAGGGTCTATATCTCAAATGGACCTCACCACACTTACGATTTCACTTACTCACTCACTCACACATGCACTCTCTCTACACTATATGATTTATCGCTCACATATTTCTAGCGCACATGTTCAAACCATTTCCCGATGATGCACTCTTATTCTATGGTTCATTCTTGACTACTGAGGGGGCATGTATAAATGAACCTCATCACCTACATAATCATTCACATTCACTCGGGGGGCATGCAGATCCTATAACACTCACATTGCATTCCATTCTCGTATCATCCACAACATATTGCATTTCTTGTTCGTATTTATTCTTTCTTTCTTATGCTTACATGTACACTTTTTTAACATGCTATAAAAATATTTTGTATGTCATGATATTTTCCATACACACATGTGCATTCACTTTCTTTCTAGTTATGATAGAAGATTCCACAAATCCACACACACAAGATGGTTTCTTGGCATAGTAACTCTTACCAGTCCCACAATGACTCACGGAGGCATCGTTTTCATAAACTTCAAGTGTTATTATTTCAATTTGAATAACACGTTACTATATCGGATTATACACACTTTGACATACTTGTTATCTCTTTAACATGTTAATGGGTGCTTCATGTCCACCATTTTCTTTGCAAGTCTATTTTCTTCCATGGTTGTCTGATTCTCTTCTTACTACTATTTGCATTTGTATGCCATTGATTGCGTTCTCTTATTTTTGCATGTTTGTGACCACTATAGCCTTGATTTTCTTATGACATTGTGAGTGATGTCCCCAGTTTGAAACCCACTTTTTGTGGTATACTTTATCTTCTTAAGTGTTTACTTTGTCTTCATGCATTTTATCTTACATATTATCTTTTACATGTGTGTTATGTTTGTACTAACAATTTTCTCCTAACTAGTTTATTTTCATGTGCCTTGATTTGTACCAAGCACAGTCCCTCCCCCTATGGGAATCAATTTCAGCATAACAATCGGTCCTATTTTGGGATGCATACTCCTTAGCAACATCGCATGTAGCCCAAATTAGGGGGCATAATTTGGGTGAATCACCACCCCACACAACGATTCACATTCACCACATAGAATATTTCAATACAGTACAACATATTCATCACCATAGTAATGGCCTAGATCCCGACTTAGGTCCTCATCACAACACAATCACCAATTCCTAGACTTAAACATTAGCACCTAGGTGCCTTTGACCCTTCTTCCCGATGCCTGTGACAAGGGGATAGCTACACAACATTTGTTAGTTAAACACATTATACAACACTTCACACAATGGCTTTTACAGGGCACACATTCCTTCGCACTCAATATGCATGCACTACACAATATTTTCTACTTTCACATTGGATCGAACTATTTGAAATGGATCATATTTTTACGTGCCATATACAATGGTGTATACATTTAGGAAATAGTTATAGGTTGGAGGATGACACCAAAATATTCTCCCTACTCTTCCTTTTCTTGGCATGAGATCACCCAAAAAACTCACACTTAGAGCAAATGTCGTGAGATCTCCTGAAAAACTCATTCTTTTACATCATCTACAAGATCTTTTATATAGTTTTCACTCATCATGGATCAGGTGCACATGTTCCTTTTTACATTTTCACATATTTATTACATAATTTTTACTCGTTTTGATCATATACTCACATATTTGACTACTTGATCGTTCTTCTCTTTTGTAGGTTTATCCTTATGGGAAGCGGTAGTCACATCACATCAACAACATCATTCACACATCAATCACAATCAACACATTAGAAAAATTTGAAATCAAAAATAGGCATAATCACGACATCTACACATACGCTCTCACCTTAGGGTCATCATCATCACTTTTCACTTCCTCTTCTCTAGTTTCCATGCTTCACATTTTTAATCACTCCACACTTTTCCTTGTCTCTCTGAAATGTTTTTTCCATTGATCTACATGGTTATCAGGTACGCATATCTTATCTACTTTATGTTATCAATATTCACTCAACAACATAAAGTGGGGGCAAATGTAGACACTAAATCATGCACTTTGGGTATCTATCTAGTCTTGATCGCATACTACTATTCATATGATTCCTAAGTAAGAAAAGTACTAATTAACCCATGTCTTTGGCCATATTTGCTTACTTTCTAATTCTATTATTGATCTTACACTCTTTATTACTCAATATGTCTATTTATACTTCGACATTTCTCATCCTAAACACCAAGGTACTCATCTAGGACACCAAAGACTAGGTGCCCCCATCCCCTCGGGCACCCTCGACCTCTTTGTACTTTTTTTTAACATCTTTTGGGTCCTTTTTATCCATTTGGGCATCTTATCTTTTTTCTATTAGGAATTTTAAGGGTTAATTACTAAATTGAAGCAAGGGAATCATATAAATATAAATTTATGTGATCATAATAAAATACCAAGCACTAAGCATTAGCTATCACCACCTAAGGTTACATTTAAAGGAATTTATAAGAGCATTCAAGCATCCATATAACATCCACACACAAGGGAAAGGGACTCATATTTCTGCATACACACATGGGAGGGGAAGTTCATTCTTTCATGCACACATCTAATTACATTTCTTACATCTAGCCACTTTCTCGCAATCAAGTGCGACACATACAAGAGAAACCTAGGGCAAAATTATACACACACACATAAAACTACACTGGGTTTGAAATTTAGTGTAGCACTCAGTCATAAGATCACTTATTTGACATATGAGGACAATATGACCTCTCATTTGAATTATTTTATTTTTTGGATTTGATGCAATTTTGAGGGTTTTACAGGCCACTTCTTCATTGTAGGTTACGAGTGACATCCACGGGCTTGGTAGACCATACCCGCAACAAGAAGAGAAGGGGAGTGAACATTTTGTAACCTTTTAAAATATGGTTTTAGACCATCCGAGAAGACACATGCACCCATAATAAGTCTCTAGCACCCCATGAATCCCTAACCATCCATTGGGGCCCCGGTCCCGGCATTCCCGATGCTCTTGTAATTTTCTCGAGGCTCGGTGCAATAGTTTTTCTTCTATATTCATCATTTCATCACCTCGGCATGAGTCCAAGATTATTTGCAAATCAACTAAGTGATTTTATCTACTCATTTGTACTTAGGTTTTTAATCTTAATTGCTTATTTTCTTGGGTAAAGTTTTGTACTTCATTACTTATTCATTTACTACTCCATTGTAATTAGATTTAGGAATCTATAAATCCTATATTTTCTTAATCATCATGCCCGAAACCGGATGTGTATTTTTCCCCAAATTTTCTTCTTCAAAAACCAATCACAGATCGTAGAAAACTAAATACATTTACATAGAAAGGAAAATCTCTGCAATACTTCATACCAATTTTCCCAAGATAATGCACGATCATTTTTTAATTAGTTCCATAATTTTTACATGCAAGAGAAATACCATATTTTTCCTCCATTTCCAAACAATATAGAAGAATAGCCATAAACATGAAAAATTATGAACAAGGAGAGTTTGCATGTATTCTAGCTTGTTTGACAAGTTTCCATTTTCTAAGAAAACGTGTCAAAAATCAATGATATTAATTTCTACTACTTTATCTTTTAATTTCCCTCCTATTTTCCATCTCTCCATGCAAATGTGCATTCAATATGCTAATATTTCCTAAGATTTGGTTTTGATCATTTTAAATTTAATAATCCTTACCAAGATTTAAAAATTATTAGAATCCTCATGCAACCCATTTAGTTGGTGAGAAATAGAATAAAACTATAATTAATTAAAAATATGTATCATGCCAAGTTCCACGGTGGTGGTCATGGCTTCCCATGGCCTTTAATTTTTAACCATGGTTTATGACCATTTATATTAATCCATCTCAAAACTTTTAACATTGTTAATGCAATATGGTGATGACAATATAAAATAAGCTAGAATAACAATACCTTATTAATTTCCAAATTAAATGGTGGAGATCATGGCTTCTAACATCCATAGTTACTTAATTGCAAACCATGGTCGATGACCACATCAATAACATAACCTTTAACCAAGAAATCCTATATGGTTTATGACCATTATACACAAGTTATTCAAAAATAATTAACATCACATTACGGCCTAAGGTCAATACTTACATGATTTTGATTATTCTTTGGTTTGTGACCATTTCAACTCATGTATTCTTATTGTCAACAAAGTGGTCAAAACAATTAAACTTTACCTCCTTACCGGTCTAAGACTCTCAATAGAAAAAAATTATAATTTAAGTGCCTTACAGCTTAATGACTGAGTTTGTAATGCCAATGAGTCATGGACATCAAAACAATAAACATTATATTATTATTACCTTACATATTGGTCTATGACCAAATCCACACTTTTTATAATAACACCAAGTAATTAAAATAATTATTTTTAAATATTTTTCAAATGTCGATAATGCTTGAAACTACAAATGAAGCCAGCTATAATAATTATAATGATAACTAGAAAGTGGTGGTTAAACAAGCCAAGATCGCACAACCATGCAATACAAAAGAAAGTAGTTATTTAAACAACCATCCATACAATGAAATAGTTGCTTGCATATACTTATATTATTATATATGTATCTATGTACACATAAGTATATGATTCCATATACATATATATACATATTTGTATATACAATAATATAAGTATAATTATAAAACCAACTTTTATTACAAAATAATTCGTCAATCATCACTCATGGTGATAGGAAAGTAATAAATTGAGGTGTTTAATAAAAAAACTACATTTTCCATTAAATATTTCAACAACATATTTAAACAGTAAAAATACCATAATATCTAGAGATAATAGGAGTGAAATATCCATGAAACAAACACCAAAACAATTATTCTCCTAAAACTTGTATGCACAACCCTCAAATAGAGCTCCAAAACAAAAAAATGAAAAATGAAACAATGAGATTACTTACATGACCTAGCTTTTTAAGGAGGATAAAGTTTCCAGAGGAATCCCTATAGTCCACTTTAAATTCACACCAACCTACTTAAATTTCCTACCCCTTTGGGGCTTATCAAAGCATCAAATAACCATTCGCTACAAATATGCCATGTAACTTAGGTTTTAACCTGAGTTATAAACTTTCAAAACCACATAATCCGCATGGTGGGGTGGGTCGAATCTCCACCTCACACAATTTTAATTAACCAATTAATAATGCCATGTAACAACCAAACTAAACTCCATAAACACATAACATAAGTGGTCTCATGACCGATAATATGCCAACAATGCCTATATATATATATATATATATATATATATATATATATATATATATATATATATATATAATATATATATATATATATATATAATTCATTAAATCATCACAAAACACTCCTTTACGAGACAAGCACTAATGCAAACCATATCAAACACTCATTAGCAAGGGGTTTTAATATCCTTAACATTCACAATTCACAGTGCCTAGTGAAATGCCATGGCATATTTCTAACATTTGAAAGATCGAACTTAACTAGTAAAACCAATTCGCAATGCATGTTGACTTCGTAATGGCGTGTGGTTAATAATGATCCTATGAAAGAAATTAAACTTTTATAATAGTGATATTAATAATTCAATAAATGAATTTAATTAAATACGGGATGTCACATTTCACATTAATTACCACATCATACCGATGAAGTTTCAATACTAGTGTTCAACACCAATAAGTGACAACAACAATGAAGAAGAAGATGACCACCAAGATATCTAGATTTATGATCATCCATTATTTTATACCAGATCTTACAAAAGTATGGTTTTTGGCACAATGAGGAGGTCTCTTGCTTCAACCAAAAATATATAATTAGCAAAGGAAAGAAGGTTATTAACATTCCTAAAAAAGTTATGAAAATACTATCTAGAATAGATAAAATTGTTGCATCTGAAGATCCTACTATCAAATCCTTGTGGCTTCAATTCAAACAAAGTGCTACTAGAGGAAAGAAAATGGGAATTGCATTGATTGATGATAGAGAATATAGGATCCTAATGAGAA
This sequence comes from Taxus wallichiana var. yunnanensis, assembly GCA_018340775.1. NCBI lineage: Eukaryota > Viridiplantae > Streptophyta > Pinopsida > Cupressales > Taxaceae > Taxus > Taxus wallichiana. The sequence continues at coordinate 416,152,873 of CM031236.1, forward strand.
AAATGCAGAAAAGATATGAAATGTTGTATGAACAACATTAATATGAATATTTAAACAAAGAAATAAAATAAGAATATATTGAAGGTAATGTCTTGAATTACATGCAATTGATCGAGAAACTCAAGGTATTGTCTTTTGTCTCCCTTCCTATGGATTATTTCCTTACTTATGTAGATGAAGAAATGACAACCCTTAAAAGGGAGTATGTAAAAGGAACAATAACCGGATCATACAAATCCAAGAACATAGATGCTAATCAAACACCATGATCAATAAGATGAAAGTAATTCACCAGAATAACATTACATAAACCTTTGCAAACAAATGAGAATAAATATCATATATTATTATGGAACTCAATGAAATATAATGAGAATGGGCCTTGCTTATATATAGTAAGGAATAACAATCTAAGAATTGGTCAAGGTCTTAGATTAAGCCATAAATCAAGGAAATAACTAGTCATCAAAGAACTAGTCAAGACCATAGATTTAGGAGTGAACTAGACATCAAGGATCTAGTCAATACCATATATAAAGGAAATAAATATACCTAACAACTAGATAATATTCCCCTAATATCTAAATAAATAAAAATAAATATCCACGCACATAAGTGGGTGAGGATAAATACAATAAAGGTAAATAAATTACCTAGGTGAACATGAGCTAAGGTAAATACCTACTCTAACACCCCCCTAAATTGAAGCTAAGGGAAAAATATAAGTGGCATGTCCACAATATGAGTCCTAGAAAATAGGCTTGATGAGGTACTCATGTACAATATATCTATGAAGAAATCTCGAACCAAAAGAAGGAAAGAATCCTACTAGAATGAAGGAGAAATAAGAAGAAGAAGGAAGGTGTTCTCACGAACACCCCCAAGAAAAAAATTCTGAAACCCCATTCCATAAAACTCAAGGTAGTTGTTGTTGTAAATCAGCAGCACCCCTGGATGCAAATCAGGTTTCTAAGTTGATGTTTCAGGCATCCAGTGTGATTGCACAACATTGAAACCTCTCTCCAAGTGTGGGACTTGTAAAATGAGAGAGGAATCTCCAGATTAGAGGCTGGTTCCTCAAACTCCTCTGATCAGATCTATTATTTGCACAACTTGCAGAGGTTCAGATCCTAATTTTATCTTAATTTGCAAGGAGACAGGGATAAGAAATGCAAAAATTAAAACTAAACTGATAAGGGTGATACACCAAAGGAGTGGTGAGCACTTCTTGCTCATGTAAATTGACACAAATCAGAAATTGCAACATAAAACATCATGCACATGTTGATAAGTTGTAAACAAGGGTTTGAAATGAAGCAAACAACACATACAAAGGACTGAAAGCATTCACAGAGCCTGCATTGTGATTTTCAACATCAAAATCCTTGTATTCCAACACCAAAGAGGCAGAAAAACCTGTTACAATCCCTGGAAGGTCTGATACTTGCCAAAATCACTTGTTGAAAGTGAAAACAGAAGCTTGTTGTGTAAAAAAAGTGTTCCCCCTAAAGAAATGAGCCAAATCTGGCTTTTACAGTGCATAGGTCGAGCCCAAGAGAGAGAAAATGTAAAAATGTGGAAGCCCATTCCTCATTGATGGAAAATGCATTAAAACAGCATGGAGGACCTTACAAACCCATACCCTATCATTTTTGACCATATTGGAGAAGAATGCGACCCATTCTGTATTAAATTTGGTTGTTGAAATGTCATTTCTGGCCATGGACACGTACCAGAACTGTTTTTGAATTTTCTCTCTCTAAACTGAACCAAAATTATAAATTGACCATGGAATCATGTAGAGAATTTTAACATCTTTCCAATGATATAAATAATGTGAAAATCTGAGCTCTGGATCAAAATATATGATCGTTTGAAGATTTAGGGCAAAAACGGCCCAAAAACGGATCGGCGGGAAAAAATTTCAAATTTTACCTCTTTTTTGTCTTTGGAAAATTTTTCAAAAATTCCCCATGCTCCACTGGTTAGATGCCACATGGCAGCTTCCTATTGGCTGCGGGCCTCAAATGGGAAAATTTTCCACAAAAACTCCACCGAGCCATAACTTGAAAAATACATGGAGTTAGGAGGAAATCTTTACCTTTTTAGAAAGCTGAGAAAGAGCTCTATCCAATGGTGTCATTTCCAGAAGGTTTTGAGTGCCTAAAAAGTAAAAATTTATGACTGAGGCACAATAGAAGGAAAGAATGAAAGGGAGTTAGCCACAAAATGAGCAGGGGGCACATTTGGATAACAATTTTGGCGACTCAGAGGGGTCATCTGCCTACTGGATGAATGATCAGTAGCCTGAAGCAATCCATTGGGCATGGATTCATGAGTAGTAGCTTGAAAAATGATCTAAACTTTGAAAAATTCCCTCTGAACCGCTTAAATCCCACTAGACATGGAGTTGTTCCCACCAAAATGCCATCAAAATGAATTGTGCAAGAGCGAAACCAACAGCACCAAAACTATGTACAAACTGAAAATCATACATGCTCCAAATGGAACATGCAGAGTGTGCACAAGCACTTCTTCTACTGAAAGCAAACCTACCTACTCTACTCTAACTGGAAGCAAAGGTGAGCTAAATGAACCCTACAACTGGTTGTGTAAAATAGCTTCCTTTCTTCAAAATTGGCAGCCATGCAAATGATTTGGAGCTGAGTATGGCTGATTAGATGAGTGGAAAATCAAAAAGAAGCTGGTCTTCTACCCAAATTAGCAAGGTGTTAGCTAAAAAAAAAATGCAATACCTCTTTTAGTTGCTCTGCATTTGGATTGGAGAGGTATGACAACTGATCCTTGGAACTTTGCAGCTCATCCTCATGCTTAGAAGCAAGCATGACTGGTTGTGGCTTCTCCTTTGGCTCCAATGAAGCCAAATACCTGATTGGGCAAGGTCTGATCCATTGAGTATGCCCATAATTCTGATTTTCAACTCCAAGAATGGAGTTCTCTTGTAGACCTTGAATGGATGGTGTGGAAGCAATGGTAGAACCCTTCTGCCCTTTCTCTTCCTCCAATGAAGGACATGAAATATTAAAATCTTCCAATCTTGGTTCCAAAGAGCTTCTATAAGATGCAAGCTACTGCAAATGAATACTCTCCTCCATGACAGATAGGCTCTTGTGTTTGGAAGATGGATGATGAAAGAGAGAATGGTGGAAACTCAACTGGTTCTTCTTCATCAAAACAGTCCTCCAAATCGACAGTAAACCCTCCTCATTGCTTTGTCTTGTTGCAAATGTTCAACCTCTCCCATGGCATTCTCTTGATCTATAACTTGATCACCATGGTTTCTTTCATCCTCCAGCATTGAGTTTGAGGGATCAAACTCTTCTTCAGTACTAGAACTTGAGAGAGATGAAGTAGAGAGAAGAACTGAAGGTTCTTCTATAACCTACTTTGTGCTCAAAGCCTTTGGATCTACACTTTTCTCCCCCATAGCTGGAATGTGCTCCTCTTCTTTTGGATTTGGAGCAAATTCTCCTTCCTCTTGCTATCCCTCATGACTGATTTTTGTAATTTGAATTGGATCAGCATTTCCTTCAAATAGGGTGCCAACATGGACACTATATTCTGAACAAATTGATTGCTGATCTGCAACTCCTTTTTACTCTTCTTCTACTGCAACAAAATTAGTCCTGACCACCATTTGTTCTGTAACTCCAACCTCTTCTGAAGGTTTCATCAGCAAAGGGATCTTCTTCATCCCAAATTTAAGAGCCCAACTCTTCAAAATTTGAATTTCTTCATCCTTGTTTGGCTTCTCTTTTTGTTGTCCTTCATGACTGATTTTTGCAATTTTTTGTGGTGGTGGAGGAGGTAAAACCTCTTGTTTCTTTGGAGGAGAGGGTGTTTCATTTAGCTCTTGTGGAGGGGATGACTATTTGGAAGGGAAAAGGACAGAAGAATTGAGATGAGGTGGAAGACTAGGGGGTGGAGAAATGGATTCAACACTTGGGACAGTAGATGGAGAGTTTAAAACTTGACACTTTGCTTTGAGATAAAACAGTTGGGAAAGAGGAAAAGAAAAGGCATGAGATGGTGTGCTAACCCATTGACAAGGTTGCTGAATACTCCTCTCATACACCTCTATTCCTTTAATCCACTTTGCAAGCAATGGCAAAGTGTAGCAATCATGAATTCAAATTTCTCTTGAGGTTGTAATGCCTTAGGAAAGGTCCCACCCATGGACAGGGTGCTCCACAACCGATTCCAAATGCTTTCATTTGTGTTTGAGCCCTAGATTGCACCATGTTTACCTCCATCTTTTGGAATTTCTCCAACAGACCAGCATCTTGCATCTGATTTTCTTCATTGTATGCACACCCTTGCTCTTGGAAAGCTCCATAGCCAAACTGATTTTGGCATTGCTACTCATATGGGTATGTATGCTGATTTGGAGGATTTAAAAAACATGTTGGAGGTGGGAAACATTGCTGCTATTGTAAATGTGAGTTCCATGATGGAAATGAAGTCATGATTGCACAACTTCATGGAATGGAAAAGAATGAAAGAGATGGAAAGAATAATGGATGGAAATGGATGAAAAATAGGTCTGCAACTTCAGAAATGGGTTGCTGATCAGATGGAGTCGCCAGATGTGTTTGCAAGTGCCTCCAAAGGCTGAAATCTTCACAGGAACACACCAACCTACAAAATATGAAGTGGAAGACCTCTAAGGTCCCACCGGGTGTGCCAAAACTGTTGTTGCAAATCAGCAGCACCCCTGGATGCAAATCAGGTTTCTAAGTTGATGTTTCAGGCATCCAGTGTGATTGCACAACATTGAAACCTCTCTCTAAGTGTGGGACTTGTAAAATGAGAGAGGAATCTCTAGATTAGAGGTTGGTTCCTCAAACTCCTCTGATCAGATCTATTATTTGCACAACTGCAGAGGTTCAGATCCTAATTTTATCTTAATTTGCAAGGAGACAGGGATAAGAAATGCAAAAATTAAAACTAAACTGATAAGGGTGATACACCAAAGGAGTGGTGAGCACTTCTTGCTCATGAAAATTGACACAAATCAGAAATTGCAACATAAAACATCATGCACAGGTTGATAAGCTGTAAACAAGGGTTTGAAATGAAGCAAACAACACATACAAAGGACTGAAAGCATTCACAGAGCCTGCATTGTGATTTTCAACATCAAAATCCTTGTATTCCAACACCAAAGAGGTAGAAAAACCTGTTACAATCCCTAGAAGGTCTGATACTTTCCAAAATCACTTGTTGAAAGTGAAAACAGAAGCTTGTTGTGCAAAAAAAGTGTTCCCCCCTTTGAAAAATGAGCCAAATCTGGCTTTTACAGTGCATGGGTCGAGCCCAGGAGAGAGAAAACGTAAAAAACATGGGAACCCATTCCTCATTGATGGAAAATGCATTAAAACAACATGGAGGACCTTACAAACCCATACCCTGTCATTTTTGACCATATTGGAGAAGAATGCGACCCATTCTGTATTAAATTTGGTTGTTGAAATGTCATTTCTGGCCATGGACACGTACCAGAACCGTTTTAAAATTTTCTCTCTCCAAACTGAACCAAAATTATAAATTGACCATGGAATCATGTAGATAATTTTAACATCTTTCTAATAATATAAAGAATGTGAAAATCCAAGCTCTGGATCAAAAGATATGATCGTTTGAAGATTTAGGGCAAAAACGGCCCAAAAATGGATCGGCGGGAAAAAATTTCAAATTTTACCTCTTTTTTGTCTTTGGAAAATTTTTCAAAAATTCCCCACGCTCTACTGGTCGGATGCCACGTGGTAGCTTCCTATTGGCTACGGGCCTCAAATGGGAAAATTTTCCACAAAAACTCCACCAAGCCATAACTTGAAAAATACGTGGAGTTAGGAGGAAATCTTTACCTTTCTAGAAAGTTGAGAAAGAGCTCTATCCAATGGTGTCATTTCCAGAAGGTTTTGAGTGCCTAAAAAGTGAAAATTTATGACTGAGGCACAATAGAAGGAAAGAATGAAAGGGAGTTAGCCACAAAATGAGCAGGGGGCACATTTGGATAATAGTAGTGAGGTAATTCAAAAGGCTTCATAAATATGTTTGCAACCTCTTTGCTGAATTGGAATGTACTCCAAGAAAATAACTCTATCCCGAATGTGCTTTGTGAATGAAGTGGATTTGTATCTCAATATGCTTGGTCCATTTGGTCCTCAACCTGGGTTGCAGAAATGTGAATTACATTTTGGTTATCAAGACAAAGTACATTTGGTGAATCCTATGGGAATCCAAACTCACAATAATCACAAATCCATAAAATCTACTAACTCATTGTAATCGCTGCCCCGTACTCGCCTCAAGATGAAAGTGAAATAGCATGTTGCTTTTTGCATGCCCAAGTAACTGGAGAAGAACCAAGAAAAAAAAAGATAGCTAGAAGTGGAACACTGTCATCAATAGAGCTGTCCCAATCGTAATTTCTATACCCAAAAACTCGAGTAGAACCCTATTGTAGTGTAGGACAAAGTGGGAAGTGCCATGCAAATAGCAAAAATCCTTTTAGAATCACATGGTGGCTACTATGAGGATAATGTGAAAACTAAGATACAATCCCTACTGCAAATGAAATATCAAGGTGAGTATGGGTCAAGTACATGAGACTCCCAACCAACTACCTATACAATGTAGGATCATAAAGTTGTGTGGTACATGTGGAAGTCGAGTAAATCCAGTGAAAAGGAGATGAAGTTGGCTTACAATCAGCCATATCAAAGTGCCTAAGAAGATCATGGGTGTACTTTTGCTGACTCAAATGAATCCCTGAATCTATCTGAGAAATCTACAAACTAATAAAATAATGCAATAGCTCAAGATCTGTCATGTCAAACTATGTATAAAGATCTCTCTAAGTACTCTGAATGTGGGAAGAAGAGTTGTCATTAGTAATGTATCATCAACATACAAGACAAGTATCACAATATCCTCACCAACATGTTGGAGATACAATATATGATTAGAGTGGCAACAAACAAAACCAGTAGATAGAAGAAAATAATCCATCTTCTCATACTAATCTCGAGGAGCTTGTTTGAGACCGTAGAGAGACCTTCGGAGACTATAAACAAGAGAAGAATCCTGAAAAATATAGTCGATTACTCCATGTATATTTCCTCTTGTATATCTCCATGTAAGAAGGCACTCTTCACATCCATCTAGTATACGGGCCACCCCTATGATGTAGTAATAGTAAGTACAAGGCATACAAAATCCATCTTAGCAATGGGTGCAAAATTCTTAGAGTAATCAATACCTTCAACTTGTGAAAAACCCTTTGTAATAAGATGAGCCTTATATTTATCAATGGACCCATCAACTGCATATTTAGTTTGGTATGCCCACTTACACCTAGCCATCTTTCTTCCTTTAGGAAGAGATACCAAATCCAAAATATGATTCTTCATCAAAGAAGAATAATTCGTTTCCATCGCATCATCCCACTCTTGTATCCCATGAGCCTTTGAAAAATATTGTGGATCCTCAGAAACTGCCTGACACAAAATTCCAAAACCTATAGAATGTGTGTGATGATGCCTAGTGGGTGGAAGATCCTATATGAAATGTGTTTCCTCAGAAACTATAGTACGAGCCCACTTAGGCATAGTGACAACATTAGTGGGAATAGGATCCTCAATGGCATCTATAACCTCCTCATCAATCTCCTCAAATAAAGGATCCTCAAGATGAGATGAAGAATAAGGAGGCATGGAAGAAGATGAACAATCATGAGGAGTGAATCACTCATCAAACTGAAAATGTGTTCAAAAATAATGTCATTTTTATCGGGATCTAAAATTTGATAAGCTCTCATGTCCTCACAATACCCTACAAAGATCAAGGGTTTACTCTTCTTATCTAAAGCTTTCCTTTTATTCTTTGGCACAAAGGCCCAAGCATGGCTCCCAAAGACTCGAAAAAATGAGACATTTGGCTTTTTTTTGTACCAAGCTTCCTATGGAGTCAAATGCTTAATTGCTCTATGTGGTGTGTAATTATGAATTTAGTTAGTACAATTAATCGTTCGCCCAATAGATAGGAGGTATATCTCTAGAATGCATCATATAGTTAGCCATTTCCTTCAAAGTTCTATTCTTCCATTCTGCTAAGCCATTCTGTTATGGAGTATGAGGAACATAATGCTGGTGAATAATGTCTTGAGTTTCTAAAAATTCATAAAACTCATTGCTGAAGTACTCCCCCCCATTATCGTTACAAAGGTTCTTTATGTAACTAGAAGATTGTTTCTCGACCAAAGCCTTGAATAATTTATAGGGTAAAAAAACATCACTTTTGTACTTGATAAAATAAACGCAAGTACGCCTCAAGAAATTATCAATAAAGTTAAGTTCATACTTAGCTCCATTGAAAGAGGTGGTTGGAAAAACCATCAAGTCACTATGCACAAGCTCAAGTGGTGAAGAAGCTCTCTAAGACAATTTTTTAGAAAATGGATATTAGTGTTGTTTCCATAATTCACAACTAGAGAAAACTCCCTCAAGATAAAAAAACTCTAGGAAGACCATCTACCATACCATGAGTTCTCAACTCCTTCAAATATTTGTAGCTAAGATGTCAAAATATTTCATGCTAAAGCTTACTCTCTGAATCTGCATGAGAAACCAATCATGTCCCTATAGAAGAAGTGTCATCAAAACCCTAAAAGTGATATAGTCTAGAACTATGATCAAAAATACCCTAAGAAACAAGTGAATAAGGCTCCAACAAACTTCTTACTTCTTCCCCAACTTTTGTAAAAGTCGTTGTTTTCCCTTAACCAGAATGACAAATTTGATATACATAAAGAAAACTTGTAGTGATGTTAGGAACATATAGTGCATCTTCGATACTACCACCATCAAGTTGTATATCACTTTTCCCTCAACAGAATGAAAGGAAGAATCTCTAACCTCAATTTTGGAAGTAGAACTCAAACCTAGAGAAACAAAAGACTCCTAGGAAGAATTCATGTGATGAGAAGCACCAAAATCTATAACCCAATTATCTACAAGTGGTGACTGAGATCTCCCAACAACATTAAGTTCTTTTCCATGTTGATTAGAAGGAGGTGGAGTGGAGATATAAATTTTGTGTTTCTTGGTTGCATCCTTTAAGGCTTGCATTCACTATACCACATATGTTCTTCATAACCAATACCCTCACAAAAAGAGCATGAAAGGCTAGACTTATTCTTGGATTTAGAATATTCCTTGGGTTTAGAGTTGTTTTCTTTGGGTTTAGGAGAACTTTGAGATGGAGAAGGAGTGGATTTGGTTTTACTTTTAGTTTTCCCTTGCCCTCAAGATTAGATGCAACTAATGCCTTTTGAGAGGTAGAATAGTCAAGGTGAGACAGTTTGGATTCTTCCCTAGTAATTCTTTCACAAAATGTTTCTAAGTCAGGCATTTTGAATGTGTCACCTAAGGAATCCATGCTAGAGAAAAAAGTATAAGAAAATATTTGAAATGGTCCTCTCAACTTGGATAGAATCAAGTAAACACACTCTTCATATTTCGTATCTCTTCCAATCCCCTTCAATTGTTTCAAAAAATGCTTGAACTTGGTAATATAGTCTATAATTGTTGGAAAATATTCACGATTAAGAGAGGTGGTCTCAATTTCAAGTTCCATGGCTCTCATATGATCCACTTTACTAAATAAATCCTCCAATTTCTCCCATTTTTTGAAAGGAGAGTCACACTTTTCTAAATGAAATAAAAGATTGTCACTTACATAAGTTCCTATCAAACCCATACACTCATCAAATTTGCATCAGTACTAAAATTTTGTATATTCTCTAGTGAACACTAGTTGTTCTGAAGAAGTAAAAGTCCATAATCCTTTCCTCTTAATTATTGTTTCCATTCTTGGTTTCCATGTGTAGTAATCATGTTTTATTAATGGCTCAAAATGATCTAATGCAGAAGTATACGCCATCCTAAAAAGTCATCAAAATAAATGTAAGAACCAAGCAATGCAATAAGAGCCCCCCCCAGATTTTTCCACTTTATAACGAGTGTGTGTTACAATATGGAACTTTATAATTACAGTTATATCCTCAAAAAATATATTTCCAATGGAAAGATCACAAAAAAACAATCACTTTTGCAAATAACAGCACTCAAAACCGAGTTACCGATCAAAAGTTACAAGCTTTTCAATATTATGCTCTACTATTTATTTTAGTTTCCACTAATAACAATCTAATAACTAGTCAAGGTTGTAGATCAAACCATAAATCAAGGAAAGAGCTAGTCATCAAAGAACTAGTCAAGACCATAGATTTAGGAGTGAACTAAACATCAAGGATATATTCAATACCTTAGATAAAGGAAAGAACTATACCTAACAACTAGATAATATCCCCCTAATATCTAAATAAATAAAAATAAATATCCACACACATAAGTGGGTGAGAATAAATACAATAAAGGTAAATAAAGTACCTAGGTGAACATGAGCTAAGGTAAATACCTACTCTAACAAAGATTTGCAAATAATTTTGAGAGTTTCATAAGTATATTTCAATCCTCAAACCAATCTTGAAATTATAAATTATGTTTTGGCTATGTAATAAAATTGTGAGTAGCTTGAAGCACTCTATAATGAAGAATAAGATATCCATCCTTTGGAATAATATTTTACTTATTCTCCATATTATGAAGTGTTTGTTCCGAGAAAAATCTTATGTACTTCTCATGACTATCCTCTTCTTGAGAATTTTGATGAATTTCAACTCAACATCTCAGTAGATGATGAAGGAAGCATGAAATTTAAGTAACATAGTCCTTGGGAGAAGCAATGTGCATGAGAGATGAGAATTCTTATCTCATAATAGATGATCCAATGCTTGCTAAGAATTCCACTGACCATGAAGATGTTCAAGAAATGAATCCTCCTTCCCCACCATAATTTATTTAGGAGGATGAATTTGAGGTAATTATGGATGATCTAATTTCTCATTTCGGCTCTTCATGTGGAAAACAGATTGAAAAGGTGTGACATGGGTTTGAGCTCATGAGAGGTAAACAAGGTAGAAATAAAAATTGTGTAACCTAGGTGCATAAGTGGTGAGGGATGAGTTACAAAAGGTTTACCTTGATGGAGGTCGCATGTTTTTGTCCCCTTTATCCCATTTAAACCTTAGAGTGAGAAAAGGTGACATATAGGGTGAAAAAGTGTGACCCAAGGTTCAAATACATGAAAAGTGGGGCCATGAAACTCAAATCACTAATTTTCTCACCCTAACCCCCAAATTCATACTTTCAAGTGACAAACTTAAAAATTGATGGGGATACACACTTTCATGTCCCCATTATCCTCTTTTTATGGCAAGGAAAATCCAAGGGGAAACCAAGGTTTAATGAGATCTATAAAGGAGTTTCAAAGTGTTGATGTCACTCATCGAGTGCATTTAAGGACCTCGTGAGTGAGTTTTTCAACCCTACGAGCATGGAAGAGTGTTTTGGGGTAAAACCTCAAATGATTTTGACTCCAAAACAATGTTTGAGAAAATTATAAACATTATCATGAGACAATTATTCTTTTTTTTAATTTTTAGGGCCTATTTCAATCTTGACTAAAAGGGGAAACTACGTTGTCTTGGATTCTCACATAAGACTCTTGAGTATTAGAAAAAAAAATGATGTGTATATAATGTAGATAGGTCCAATAGTTTTTGTTTTATTATTTTTTACCTCCCAAGTCCATCTAGAACTCCAAGAATCATCTAGATAAGTTGGCTTTCATTGTTGGATCATTCATTCCACGAGCCCAAAATTACCCGATCTTGCTCAACTTGTTCTTGACTTTAATTTCTTCCACCAAATTTCCCTAAACTACCATGGATGACTTTAATACTCTCTCGAAACCATGCTAGATGATTTGAATCTTCCTTGGAAGCTTTCAAGGTTGTTTGCCAGTTGGAAAATGGCCAAAACTTTCCTTCTTAAGGCCTCTAGGTGAATTTTTTTATTGATTCTCAATTCCTTCTTCAATAACCTTAGGCATATATCCATGTACATCTAAAAAACATAAAAATATTGTTAGCATATTCTTCTAAGCCATAATGAGGGTTAAACTAAGGATAGGCTAGCCATAGGAAGGGTTCAATTTGACCAAGAGAATAAATTTTCAAGTGTGGGCTTAATTTTCATGGCCAAAAGTTTAATTTTACATGTTAGATATTTAACATGATGACATTGTAGATAGTCCTCCAACTAGCATGTGATATATATACGGATACAACTAGATTTAGTAATTTAATCACTTGTATTGTAGGTAATGGCTTGGCTTTTTTACTTGAATTGACTTAGATAGTCTTTAGATATGGAAACATGACTCTTTAACCTCATTGAGTGTGAATCATACCTATTTTCACCCTTTTTAGGTTTGATTAAGTTTTTTACAATATAATCAAACAAGGAATGAAATAGAACTACAAGGGTTTATTCTAACTAATTAATTTCCAACATTAACCATATAATATCATAATAATGCTTACATGATGCAATAAAAATGTAAAAATACATTGGATTGAGTTCATTTATCTAATTACATGTAATTCTAGACTAATCTAGATGTTGCAATAGGGGTATTTGAACCTATAAATGATTTTATATTGAAACTATGACTTAAAAATATCCCTAGTAACAACCATACAATAGTGGTAGGAACATATGTATGGTCTTGACATTTTTATGGATTTGCACCTACTTATAACTGTGGTTTTTACTTTATAGTTTTTCACTTGTCTAAAAAAATTTCACTCTTTATCACCAATATCAATCACACTTGCACGGTATCTAAACAATTGACTCAATCTTTCAAAACCTAACCATAGATGATAAGTCCTACATAATAAACATCAATTGGGTTGTGGGCACCCCCACACATCATCGACATCGAAACTACTATGAATATCCCTCAAAACACACATCGTTCTCCACCTAGTATGTGATATCATTTTGTAATGATATCATATTTGATATCCTTCCTTTGAAAAATATTAACTTTATTTTCTCTCTTATAAATATACTTGAGTGTGATTGATTTTGAGTGTTTGCAAATATGGGAAGAAATCCCTAGATTCAGTTGGAATATTTATATGTGTAGATGGTGTTGTTCTAGAGAATGTGCAGAGGTATTTATAGAGTGTAGGGATCTTTGGGTTCCTTTCATGCTAGATTTTACAATAGGATTCCATAATATTTTTAGGTATTAAATGAGGTGAGTTTCACTTGCCTATATATTCTTCGAAGGTGATTTAATTTACAAATTTTTACTAAACAGGGTAAGTGACTCAAATAATAATGTGTAACTAAAAGTTTAGGACCAAATTGAATACGGTCAAAACCATACATTAGGGTCAAGACCTTACATATGTTCCCGCCCCTACCGTATGTTTTTAACCTAGGAGGGATGATTTATGAATTCAATTCTTAGAAACTATCAACATATGAGTGTGTCTAAATAAGAAATTGATATAAAAGTCCTAGGGATGTATCGGATGAGAGTAGGTAAAGTGAAATTTTGTGAGAAAGAGATAAATTCCAAGACTAGTAGTGTCAAATAATATAATCACCATATTTGAGTGTCTACAATTTTCCCCATTTAAGTATGAAATGAAATTATGAGCTTAAAGTAAAATATACCTAAGTGTGTAGACACACTTTATCTTTTATCGATGCTTGTTTTTCAAGATCCCATTATATTGGTGTTAGTATACTCCACGATGAAACCTACAACACAGAGTGTTGTCAATATCCATGACAAATAATTTAACTTTAACTCAAATGTAAAGATGTAATGTAAATGTCATATGAAACTGTAAATAGTGAAATAAAGAGATGCAAAACATGGAAGGAATACACCTATTTTTTTATAGAGGGAAGAGTTTCACATTCTTTGTTTGTACTTGGAAATTTAGATTGTTGAAATTTGTCAAAGAATTGGGGGTGATCATTCCCCAATTATACTGAGGAGATTTTGTAGTATTTTTTGTATGTAACCTAACACATGAATGCCAAATAGAGAGATAAGAAGAATGAGAATTATAAGCACTACATGAAGGAAAAATGCCATGTATAAACTTCATTCAACAAATTGTATATCTTCCCCTTTAGGTGTAAGAGGAGAGGAAGGAATACCTACAAAGAAATTAGACCCATTTATACCTTTCATGACACTACAGAACACACCACTGTAGATGGATCTAGGCCTAATTTTGTAAATTAGGACACATATTATAAAAGAGAATGAATTTCCCCATACTTTCTCCATGTGCTGCACAACTAATTAGAAACCAATTAGAATTGAAATATTCTAAAATGGAGATGGAGAAAGGAGACACATGCCCCCAATATCGTTGATACACAATATGAGACTAAGTTATATGGATAAGAATGAATGGAGAATTTCATGTCCCCCAAAACTGATCTGAATTAAGTCATCTGGGTTTAAAAATATGCCAAAAATTTGTGCACATGTAGGTGAGAGTCTGAAAATTTTAATAAACTTATAGTAACTACCCCCATGGAAAAACTATAGAAATGGGTCCGGAAGGTTTGTACAATCCCGATCACATTGTATGTTTTACCCTAATTTTTGTGATCTGATGATGTTTCGAGTTATTTTTCATGTTCTTTCTTGTGTTTGTGGCCAAAATCTATCTATGTCTATTCTAAATATAGAATATACTCATATGAATGCCCCTATTTTGAGGTAGGTGTCATAAGGATTTTGTAGCACACAAATCAAAATAATATATACATAACTATGTATGATAAGTTTGATAGTTTGCGTGAAAAATACATGAAGGGATTATGTGGTGGCCACCAAGAACTTACACTTGTAAATAATATATGCATGGTGTAGGGCATGGCACAAAATCAAGAGAAATCATAACAACAACAAGAATTGTAGAAATAATTTATACAAGATAAATACTATAAACAATAAGAGTAGTAAAAATATAAGAGAAAAATCGGGGATGGAGGAATCGCGTGGTTAAGTACAAGCAACATCGAGGTTGAGATATCAGAGGAACTTATTGCCCAAGTCACCGGGCTCAGTCTAGATGGCACCAAATTCTTTAACAAGCGGGTGGATAGGGATGTAGAAGCTAAGAAGTTTCTTGATGAGGGGGAAAATCTTGAATTTGTGACTGCTGGCATCAAGCTTGCCTCTGTTCCCGAGTGTTTGCTTGAAATCGCAAGGATGGTAGTGAGGTATGTTACTTTAGAAGGGTGTTTTGTCACTATTCCCCAAAAGCATTTGATCTTTCTTAACCATTTTCGTAGAGACATCATCATCAACTTCCCTCATTACTTGTTGAACTCTTTGGAGAAATCGGTTCTGGAAGTTCAAAATCACACTAGGCGGTTCCCCCTGCATCAAGGGTTAATACTACTTATTCACCGCCAATGCTCAGCCTGTCCCCATTTGGATTCTGCTCCTCCCTCGGCCTTCATTCCTCCCCCTTCCCCCTACCTCCATTCTGCCCCTTGCCCGAAAGGAAGCTTGACACTGCTTCAACTAGCAAGAAAAGGAAGAAGATGAAAACAAAGGTCCCTACTTCTGAGAGGGTTCTTAGAAGTCATAAAGACCTAGAGCTTGCCGAGAATCATTGCAAATGGGTAATCCGGTGGAGGTGCCTAAGGATGAGGATTTTTTGGTCAGAGTGGGTAAGATGGAAAAGGAAATTCAAGAACTTAAGAGTGTTATTAGAGAAATGGATAAAGCTAAGGGCAAAAGGAAACTGCAAAATGATGAAGAGGAGGATATCACTGCTGAAATTTTCAAGAAGCTCCAATCTCTAGATGGCAGACTTGGAAATGTAAAAGGACATAACGATTGTATCCTCTCTAGCCCTTAAAAGTATCTATAATTTCATTGAACAACATGTTCATAGTATTTGCAGTCTCGGTATTACCGAGGACATTTGGGGCTCCAAGGAGAAAAGAGATATTGCAATTGCTCAGGCGGATTTGAAAGACCCTTCCTAGGCCACCACCATTGCATTCTTTGTCTCACTTCAAACGATCAAAGCCAAGATTGACCGGGCTATCAAGTGATGCGAAGTTCTGTTGTTGTTTTACTCGCTACGGTTCTTTGTTGATTGGTAGTTTTGGTCTGTCTTTTGGCTAAGATGTCCAATGATGGTTATCTCTTGTTCGTTTTTATCTCTACTTCTTTTATTTGGATCACTATACATTTTGATCTTGTTTTATTACAATTTTGTCTTATCCGGTCCGTTGAGCCCTTTGATGTTGGACGTTTTGCTCCTTTTTGACTGTTTTACCTCTTTTGTTATCGGCTTTTGAGCCTTCTGTATACAGGGTATAGTCCCTTCAAAACTATTTACCCATAATAAATATATATATAAGAGAAAATAACAATGTAAACAATGTTATATAAAAGGCTTAACACTTACAAACATGGGACACCCAAAGTGTCACAAAGAAATAAAGGTTGTTGGGCTTGCAAATAAGAGATGTAATGTCACGTAGGAAAAGGAATGATGCCACAAACATGGGACACCCATAGTGTTGTAAGAAAAACAAGGCCCTTAGGACATAATTAGAGTAACAAGTAAGTAACTACACACATAAGTAACAAGCATGTATAAAAACTAGAGTATCAAAATGAGATGAAATGACATAAAAAGTGATGTATAGAAGCATATGAAACAATGGTTGTTGATAACACATAAGACACTTTTTTAATCTTGTTAGTTCAAAAGATAGAAAACACACTATATATGTAATCAAGTGTAACAAGGAAATGAAAAATTACTATAATGAATTACTAACACATGGATTCTTTAGAGGGACGACCCTAGAAAAATTAAGTAATAATGATATCTCCCATAATCATGTATAGATATATATGTCCCGCATCATGCTAAATATACCTCGTGAATGCATGTGTGTAAAAAATATGCTATCTATCAAAGTAGAAGGGTAAATAACATTTATAATGTAAAGTGCAAACAATGTATGCTAGAGAAATAGGTCCCAAGTTTTAAATTTTTAAAAAATATAAGAATATTTTTACTTTTTTATTATATCAATGTTTATGGAAGTTTCTAGTGCATTAATATGTATGGGAAAAGGGATAGCATGAAATCTACCTTGTGAGGACCTCTGAAGGAGGTGAAGAAACTACCAAAGATGATGGAGGGATATAGCTCGATTTGATTCAAGTGCCAATGGAATAGTGGTAGTAATATGTGTTAATGAGGGCCTATGAGAAGATTAATGTATAACATTATGTGATATATGAGATCAAGACATTGGATTAAGTGTTTGATTATTCCTTATTAGTGATATTCACATAGCCATGGGATGAAACATCACACATATTAGGCATAACCCTTATATAAGTCCATGTGAGTATATAGGATGAGGTAACTTTTTTAAAAAATAAATAAGGTTGATCTGTAAATATGCCCAAAGGAAACATATGTGAAAGGGTAGTGAACATGTGAAGTGTGGATAATGGATATAATGAGTAAAAAAATGGATGTTAAAATACCATATGTGCTTAATGTTGAGAATTTATCTAAGGCATTGCAAATGCACTATGACATTTAAACACTAAGATTTATTTTGATGGGAAGCATAATGGATCTACCCAAAGGGCTTGTCAAAGTGACATGTGCAACTTTTGGGATAATCCCCTGGTACTTCTTTATCCATTTGTAAATGGGCTTAGATTTTTTCTATGTGGGAAGAACTTCAGTGTGAGAAACATCGCGATATGGAATAGATAGAAGAATGTTCATCAAATGAAAAATGTATCGAAGGCTTATGTCATGGATGAGGTGGACTAGATATATCTAAATGTTGTGTCTCATAAGTGATAATGCCTTTGTCCTATAATAAATTGACTTTATTATTCAATGCATAAAAATTATTTTCAGGTTTCCCATTAATTGATTAAGATAAATGTGAATTTTATGCCTAATCTAATTGCTATTGTAGCAGTAAATAAATGCAACAATGAAGTACGAAATTAACCCAAGCAAACTAAGCCAAAATATATGAAACCCTAAGTGCAAAGAGAGGTTAAGAAGCCTTAGCTGATTCACAGAAATCATGGATGTGTGCAAAGTTGAAGAACTAGAAAATATAAAGCATTGAACATTCACCAAACTCAAAAAAATGTAGATCTAGAAGAATAAGTTGGACCGAGACGCCCGGAGAGGGATAAGGGTGCTTGCGTGCACCCTAGGGCTATGTCTAGGTGCTTGGGTCTACAAAAATGGTTATAAAACCTCCTCTGAGTGGTCACTAGATGTTCACTATTATTCTCCTTTGGTCACTATGAGGTCACATAGTGATCACCAAAGTCACTGGAAACCTGCAATGAAGTATTGACCTACAAAACCCTAAAATAGACATCAAATCCTAAAAATAAAGATGCATAATGAGGGGTTCAGACTTTCCTCAATTGTCACAATGGTGAACTTATGACTGAGCGTTGCACTACATATCAGACCCAATGTAGTTCTATGTATGTGTGTGTGGAATTGTGTCCTAGGTGGCTCTTGTGCATGTCGCACTTGATAGCGAGAAAAGTAGCTAGATGTAAATAAATGTAATAGATGTGTGCATGGAATAGAATGAACTTCCCTTGTATGAAATATATGTAGAATAATCAGACCTTTTTTTCCCTTGGATGGTGTTAGAAAGATGCAATGGAGCTCTTAGATGCTTGATGGATGCAACCTTAGGTGGTGATAGCTAATGCTTAGTGGTTGGTCCTTTATTATGATCACATAACTTTATTTTTATATGATTATTTTACTTGAATTTTTTAATTAACCTCGAAAATGTCATCTACCAAATATAAGATGCTCAAATGGCTATAAAGGACCTGAAAGATGTGAAAAATTATATTGATGTCATGGGTGCCTAGAGGGGTTGAGAAAGTAAAGGTGTAAGACTAAGAGAGGTGAAAAAGAAAAGAAAGGTGGCCAAAGACATGGGTTGATTAGTAATTTTCTCACTTAGGAATCATATGAATAGTAGTATGTAATCATAACTAAATAGTTACCCAAAGTGTGTGATTTTGTGTCTACATTTTACCCCACTTTATGTTCATGAGCGGAAATCTCAGTAACATTAAGTAGATAAGATATGCGTACCAAATAACCATGCAAATTTATGCAAAGGATAATGCCAAGGTACATGAAAAATAAGATAGGATATAGAGAGGGGTAGAGGGCCATATAGTTTTGGGGGCACATAAATGATAAAATAAATTTTATCTCCATATATCTCCCTCAACCAACCCAATATGGAAGTGAATGCAATGACACACTATAATTCTATGTATGCAATACAATTGTGCTTGAAGCCTGGATAATAGTGCACCCAGAGATATATAGATAGGGCCCATATAGGGTAATCGGCACCCTCTATATCATTACGCTATCTATATATGGGTCCCTTATCTCCCCTCTATTAAATGGAGGGGGGGACTGCACCGAAAACCTCTATCTATATAGCTAGGAGAATTCTCACATGAAGTGATAAAAAAGGTGAAGCGTGGATGCTAAGGAGTAGAAAGTGCAAAAAGTGATGATGAAAATTAACCTAGGTAGAAACACATGTAGATGTCATGATGTTCCTATTGTTGATGTCAATTTTGTTTTATGTTGATGTTGTGAATGATGTTGATGATTTTGACTA
This sequence comes from Taxus wallichiana var. yunnanensis, assembly GCA_018340775.1. Taxonomy (NCBI): domain Eukaryota; kingdom Viridiplantae; phylum Streptophyta; class Pinopsida; order Cupressales; family Taxaceae; genus Taxus; species Taxus wallichiana. Next base: position 416,172,600 of record CM031236.1, read on the forward strand.
CCGCTTTCTTTACGAATGAACCTATAAAAGATAACAACAAACAAGTGGTCAAATACGCATGTATATGATTAAAATGTGTAAAAATTATGTAATGAAAGCATGTAAAATATGAAAATGTGAACCTGATTTGTGATGAGGAAAGAGTGTTGAAATGATCCTGCAATGTTGTAGAATCTCGAATTTTTAGGAGATTTCATGCCAGTTGTGCCAGTACGAGTTTTTAGGGAAATCTCACACCAATGATAGAAGAAGTGTAAGGAGAAAATTCTGGTGTTATCCTATAACCTTTAACTATTTCCTACAATGTAAGACACCACTACAGATGGTGTGAAAATTTTTATCCAACATGAAAGTGCTAAGGACTATATTCCTTATAAAATCCATTGTGTGTGGAGTTTTGTATATTGTGTTGAACTACCGAACACTATGTAATTACCCACTTGTTATAGGCATCTAGGAAGGGGCGTGTTGTGCTAAGGACCCAATTCTAATTATGAGCCTTGAAACTAAAAAAATTTGATGTATTGGTACTTTGATGTGTTGTGTAATGACTATAGATAAATGTGTGAGGTGACTGATTCACCCAAATCATGGCCCCTCATTTGGGGAGAATGCAATGTCGCTAAAGGAGTATGCAACCCAAAGGAGGACTGATAGCTAAAGTGAAACTATACCCTGAAACGGGAAGGGAATGTGCTTGGTAAAAACCAAGGCACACACAAACAAAGTGGTTATATAATTTTTAGTACAAGAAAATATAAACATACATGTATAAGACAAAATCTATGTTATGCAGACAATATATAAGCTAAGATGCAAGAAGACAATGTAAACATGCAAGAATACAATGTAGACTATGAAAAGAGGGCTGCAAACATGGGACATCACTCATGATGTCACAATACAATCAAGGCCGACGAAGCCAAAATAAGATAGTTTGTACTTTAGACAAAGGGAAAAGCTCGCAAACAATGGAAAACAATGACAAGCAATGTAATGCATAACCATGGAACAAGGTAAACCTACAAATAAATATTGTACATGAAGAACCCATTAGCATGTTAGGGAGTAAAAATTATGTCAAACTATGTATAATCAAATAAAGTAGTGTGTTATGAAACAAAATAAAACAATAACACATGTAGTGTACGAAATTGGATGCTTCCAGGAGCCACCGTGGGGCTCGGTACAAGGTACTACACCAAGCATCCATGTTGCATGTAATAGATATGTATAATTTGTGATCACAACTAGAAAGGAAAGTGAACGTGCATGTGTGTATGATAAAAGATAATGACATACAAGCTATCTATCTAGCATGTGTAATAAGATGTGCATGTAACAAGTAAATATAAGAAAGACTAAATGTAACCAAGATATGCAATATGATGTAGATGAGATGAAATGGAATGCAATGTGAATCATAGGACCCATGTGCCCCCAAGTGGATGTGTATGCATGAAATGAGGTTCATTTATTTATGCCCCCTTAGCAGTCAAGAATGAACCATAAATGAGATTGCGTCATCGGGAAAAGGTCTGAATTGTGTAATAGAAATATGTGATTGTCAAATCACAAAGCATAGAGTGTAAGCTTGTGATTGATTGATTGAGTGATAGATTAAACGCATGAGTGTGATGAGGTTCATTTAATATGTATACCCTCACCAGTTGAGTATGGACCATTGGAATATAGTGTGTCATAGGGTAATGAGCGTAGTGTGAAGAAGTAGATGTAATAAATATGTAGTGTGAATGCATAGAATGAATAATTCATAAAGTGTTAGAACACGCTGCGAGAAAAGATGTCTAAAGTATATGATGCATAATTTATGCGGTATGTAGTGTGTAAATTTGAATGTATAATGTGCATTTTGTGAGGTTCATTTATATAGGATTCCCTCAAATGTCAAGTGTGAACCAAAACACAAGAATGCATCATTGGGAAATGATGATGCAAATGTATTAAGATGTGTATGATGAATGTAAAAGACTAGATGCGATGTTTGTAATATGGAAGATAGTTGATGATGAGAGAGTGTATTATATACACAAATAGATGGTGATAAATGTATGCATGCATGAATGAGTATATAGTAGATATATATAATGGGTAGATGAAATAGGTTCTTATTGTAAGAGATCCCTCAACAATCAAGTAATAACTATAAGAACATGAGTTTTTCATCAGAAATAATGATATAATGCATGTATCAAAGGGTTTGAAATTGATAAGAAAGATGAATCATGAAGCACAAAGCGTTAAGTGTGATAGGACATGTTAGAAACAATTGATAGTGCTAGAAGGGGGGAGAATAAGTGTGATGCCCCCAAGTGTGCCAATGATGAAGATTTATGTAGTGATGCGAGATATACCTTGAAATTTTGGGAGAGTGTTATATGTATCATGATAAAAATTAGGCCACCACAATGGTAGGTTGAAGTAATAGTAGGACCATGTGATGGTGGCGAGAATTTGAAATGTGTCTTGGCTATTAGTAGGAGTAGTTACTTTGACAAAATGAATTGGAAACAGAAGTGGAGCAAGATGAGGAGGAATCTTGAATGGTGGTAACTTAGGTAGGATTGATGACACTATAGAATACTTAATGGAAGAAGAAGGTGGATTAATTTTGAGAGGTGGTTACATATTTTGACTTAGTAATGCTGTAGATGACTTATTAGGAGGAGGTGTTGGACTGAATTTTATGCCTAATCTAATTTTTATTACAAAAATGAAGTACATAAATTAACCCAAGAAAAATAATCCAAAATATATAAAACTCTAAGTGCAAAGAGAGTGTAAGAAGCCTTAGCTAATTCACAAAAATCTTGGAGGTGTGCAAAGTGAATAAATAGAAAATATGAATCACTTACCATTGTACCAAAGCTCAGAAAAATATATATATGGAAGAATAAGTTGTGCTAGGGCTCCGGAAAGGAATAGGGGTGCTGCGGGAACCCTAGGTCTATTTCAGGTGAATGGGTCTCTGAAATTATTAGAAAACCTCCTCTGAGTGGTCACTAGTTGTTTTTGTTGTTCTCCTTTGGTAATTATGTGATTTCCGGTTGTTGGAAACCCGCACAAAGTATTGACCTACAAACCCTCAAATAGATATCAAATCCTAAAAATAAAGATTTAGAATGAGGGTTCAAACTGTCTCGGCTATCACAATGGTGAACTTATGACTAAATTTTGCACTACATCTCAGACCCAATGTAGTTCTATGTGTGTGTGTCTGAAATCATTCCCTAGGTGGCTCTTATGTGTGTCGCACTTGATAGTGAGAAAAGTAGCTATATGTACAAAAATGTAATATTTGTGTGCATGGAGTATAATGAGCTTCCCTCCTATGATGTGTATGCAAATAACCAACCCTTGTGACTTTTGGGTGGTGCTAGATGGATGCATCCTTAAGTGGTTGTATATGATGCATATTGTTTGGTCCTTTATTATGATCACATACATTTATATTTATATGATTCCTTTTCTTGAATTTCATAATTAACCACAAAAAGGTTGACTAACAAAAAGATAAGATGCTCAAACAGCTAAAAAGGACCTAAAAGATGTGAACAAAGTATACCGAGGTTAGGGGTTCCCGGAGGGGCTAAGAAAGTAAAGGTGTAAGACCAAGAGAAGTGATAGAAAAAAATAAAGGTGGCCAAAGGCATGGGTTAATTATTACTTTTATCACTTAGGAATCATATGAATAGTAGCATGTACTCAAGACTAAATAATTACCCAAAGTATGTGATTTTGTGTCTAAATTAATATGATGAAAATTTCAAATGGGATTGACCTTTTCTCATTAAAACCAATGAGGAGGGTGATGTTCATTAGGTGGTAACTGAATTAACCTCTTTTCTATTAGTGTTAACAAAATGTTATGAGGTCGATCAATAGATTTGTAAAAATATATGGGTTTCCTTCTTTGACGGGTTGGCGTCTTAACTTTTGGTTTAGGACCAAGATGGTAAAAATTGTTAGGTCATGATGAAATAATTTGATTGTATGTTTAGTTAGTATAGAATTTGGTTATTTCTCATAACCATGTGTAATAGGAGGGGTGACAATATTTGTATCCAAATGTTGAGGCTTTTTGGTTTCCCATATAGTGATCTAAATCAAGAACATGCAAGCAAAGATCATTAAATGAGTCACATGTATCATAAAGTAATTTCTCCTTAAGGGACCATGTGATGCCTCTACAAAATATAAATTACATTTCTAAATCACTTGGCTGATATATAAGTAAATGCATGTTGGCTTTGAAGCATAGAATATAATCAGCTACAGGCTCGGTCTCACCTTGATGTAAAGAAGATAAATGCTCATATGTAGCCCTAGGGCCTCTATTGCAACTAAAGTGTGCTAGAAAAGAATCTTCAAGGTTGAAAAAAGCACCTAAGGAGCCACTAGGAAGATGGGTAAACCAATAGAGAGCATCACCTATAAGACTTCAAGAGAAGAATTTTAGGAGTCTATCATTGTCATATAAAGCCATAAGTGTCATATAATGCATAATATGTTTATATGGATTTGAAGTTCCATCAAACAATTGGAATGTGGGCATGAAAATTTTCCTAGGGAAAAGATATTGAAACATTTTTAATGAAATGAGATTTCCATAGATGGTATTAACATCAAAACTATTATAATAGGATTTTTTTTTCTAGAGTCAACGTATGAACCTTATGTTGTAAATCACCAACCACATGTATAAGAGAAATCACCTCTCGATGTGTTATGACATAGAAATTGAGAGGCTCATTCAATGGTTGTAATTTGACATTAATATTATTCATGGGAATGTTGATTAGTCCAGAAGCCATAGTGGGCAATGTGTCATGTGAAACCAAATTGGGTAAAACTTGAGGCTCTAAGGGTTGAATCTCAGGAGGAGGTTCTAAAGGGATATTAACATTATTAACATGAAAATTATTCACACTAGGAGAGGTATCAAAAACATGTGTATCGATGTAACCAAATAAGAAGAATCATACATATTTATGTTAAAATATCATTATGCACATTTTCATTTATAATTGGAATGGAAGAAGTAATAATAGAATCATTACATTTGTTTTCAAGAGGAAGAGTAGAAACACAAGTATGTTCATTTAATTCATTTGCACTATGTATGTCATCATAATGGCTATCACTATGAATTGAATCTAGCTCATAGAAATATCATCAATCAATGTATAAATGGAAGGAATATCATCTGTATGTAAGATAGAAACACTTTCATCATCACTAGAATCTAAAGCATCTATGACATCATCATCTACTAGGGGAGAAAATTGTGTTTGTTCATGATCACTACTCCAACCATCTATATGACCTGCAAATCTAGGATCATCATCCTGGTGATGAGTAGGAAGAGAGGGTAGACACTTGGTATTGTCCTTCATAGAAATGTGGCTTAGTGAACCACCTGTAGTAGGGGTAGGGCCATAGTGGAGAGGATGGTCTATATATACCATAGAATTGGAATCTATATCAGAATTAAATACTATGTCATCTTGAGGAGAGTATTAAAATGGATTAACATTCTTTGCATCCTCTTAGGTGGTATGGGCCTATTAATAGGGATAATAACCATTTGTATGACGATGAGACATAGAAACAAGAATATCATGTATGTCAATAGAAATTTCATTATGTAAATCAGTAACACTGTGGTACATCACAAGAGGAGAATGATGTGTAATGTAAGTAGTGTCTGCATTATCATGTATGAGAGAGATATCACAAAGAGGAGCAATATGAGGCGTGGAGTCTATTGTTGCATTATCCATAGAAGAAGGTTTAGGTGTTACAAGTGGACTATGTGATATGGCATTGGTAGGTGAAAAATCATTGCTAAGTGATGCCACATGATCAAGTGTAAGAGAGGAATCATCATGTCCCTTGTTAATAGATTATGTACTAATATCATCATCATAACGGTAATCATGAGAATAATGTGTTGTATGTGTATGCATAATATTAGGTATGATTTCTAGATCATTAGTAATAGAAGGTAGATATTCTAAAGTAGGAGATGGTGTAGGATGAATATCATTTTGAACCAAATCAACCACCACTTGGGGAGAGAGGGAGGGTAACTACCACCCTTAGAAAAATGTACCAAGTGTTCCTTAATAATAGACATCCCTTGGTCAGAGGGTGTATCAGGATGAATTTGGAGTGTGTTAAGGAGTTTGAAGAGTGTAACCCTACATGAAGGGTTACACTTGAGATAGTCAAAGAGTGATATAGGTTGAACTTGAGAAGAAGTTATTGAAGACTGATAGAAATAGAAATATTAGACCTAGAAGAAGAATTGTGACAACAACTAGAAATTTGAACCCTAAGGCACATATGGTTTTATGCATGATGTTTGATTCAAGATTTGGTTTCACCAAATTTTTCACCCTTATTAGGTTTGATTGGGGTATTTACACTATAATCAAACAAGGAATGAAATAGGATCTACTGGGGGTTATTCTGACTAATTAACTCCAACATTAACCATACAATATCGTAATAATGCACTAATACTTGTATCAACACAATGTAATAAAAACTCACAAATACATGGGATTGAGTGTACTTAGCTGATTACATGTGATTTTGGACTCATTTGGGTGATTTGGATTCTAAAACAAGGTTATATGAACCTAGAAAAGTTTTAAGACTAAAACCGTGACTTGAGAATCTCCCTTGGAAGAACTATACAGTGGGAGAAGGAATGTCTATATGGTATTTATCTCTTTGTATGGTTTTATGCCTACTCAAAAGACTTTCTGGATTTTTCACTTGTCTAAATCTATTTTTCACTCTCTTTCAGTCACTTTGAATCATAGTGCGAGGGTCTTCGAATACTCTTCTCAATTTTTTAAAACCTAACCATGGATGAGAAGTCCTGCAGAACAAACATTACTTGGTTTTTGGTAACCTTCGTGCACCCCTAATATTGGCAACACTCCAAATAGGCCTCAAAAAACATGTTATTATCCACCTAACATGTGAAATATAGTTGTAGTGCAATCAAATTTGACATCCTTCCTTTGAAAATTCTTGACTTAAGTTTCTCTCTTACAAATATACTTGAGTGAGTGACTTTGAGTGCTTTTAAATGTGGGAAGACATCCCCTAGACCTAGTGAGAAGCTTTATAATTGTAGATGGTGCCATCCTAGTGAATGTGCAAAGGTATTTGCAAAGTTTAGGAGCTTTGGGTTCCCTTTGTGCTAGATTTTACAATAGGAGTTCATAAGAGTGATAGGTATTAAATAAAGTGAGTTTCACTTGATTATATATTCTTCCAAAGGTGATTTAAGTTACTGAAAGGTTGGCTAAGGAGTAAGTGACCCAAAAAATAATGTGCAACTAAAATTTCATGACCAAAGTGAATAAGGTCAAAACCGTACACTCATTTGTCAAGATCGTATGGATGTTCCCGCCCTATTGCACATTTTTGACCTAGGAGGGATAATCTAAAGTTTGAATTTTGGAAGCTAATAAGTGTACTTTCTTATTGAGTTTCACACATTCAATCTAAAAACTATCGATAGATGAGTGTGAATATGTAAGAAAGCTAGACAAAAGACCTACGGATGTACCGGATGAGAGTAGGAAAGTGCACTTGTTTGAGCAAGAGATAAATGTCAAGATCAACAATGTCAAAGAGTATATTACCACATTTGAGTGTTTATAATACTTATGTAGGGGCTACTCCTAGAGTTTGTTATTGATTTAGAGGAATTTGTGAGAGTTTGGAGTAGTTTAGGAATGAAATTTTCAATTAGTTCTCTTTAAAATGCCAAATAATTACCAAGTAAATGATTTCATTTTCCTTGTTTATAAACGGGTTCATAGTTATAATTTTGCATTAAGACCAATCCATGAGGAAATTATCAACAAATAATAAGATATAAAATTGAGTAAGTAATTTTTAGGTAGCTAAATACAAAACCATTAGCTTCGAACCATATTATTTTATGGTTTGGTCCTAGATGAATGGTTTTATACACATAGGAGTTAGAATTTACAAATATCTAATAATGATTCTTGATAGGAATTTATTGTTCTATACTTATGCAAGTAGTTCCACGAGTGACTAAGTAGTTTGGATGAGGAAGAAAGTCATGTGATTGGGATTGGGATTGGGATGTACGATTAAACTTGGAATGTGCACACAAGTCATGATTTAGGGATTACACCAATCGTTGTCAAGTGATAATTCGTCAAAATTAAGTGTTTACTAGAAATTATTCAATTTATCTAAAAAAAATGTAAAAAGAATTAGGCCCGTATAAATAAATGTAAATAAAATGGCGAACCAAACTATTAGATTATTTCATTTGAACCATTACATAGTTATATAGGAAATGTCTTTCCTATATTCATGGAGATCATATCTCCAATAATATCTCACTAACAATATTCCCGTAATATATATATATACATATATACGGTTTTAACAAATTAACACACCATATACGTGAACTCACTAATTACATGTGAACACTAACCCAAATATTCCTAACATTCCCCCTTAGTGTTTACATGGGAAGAAAGCACATCTAAAAAATTGGAAATAGAATCATATGCCTCTGCATACTTTTAGGTCTGCATATTGTTGGCTTGGATCTTGTTGCACATGACCAATCCGCTTCACCACAATGAATCCCATACCAGATGATCACACTTCCACCGATTCACCTACATACGTGAACTCAACATTTCTCACTTTCACTTCCAATGAACGCTAGATTTCACCGGTCGATCGATGTTAGAAGTACGACAATCAAACGAAGAATCTATGTAGTTAGAGGATCACTCAATTCAATTTGCCCTTCTATAATACTGCTCACAAATTCCAAAATGCACATCCACCTCTTTTCAATATTTGACAAGGAATGTATAGCATGTTTTATTTTTACACACACCACTCAAAGCAAACACCTAAAAATATTATTAAAATGTGTCACCAGTGCTATACGGGACCCCGTCGTTGGTGACTAACAAGAGGCATTGATCGCCCTCCATCTTCCGTTGCTTCTGACCTCTAGTTGTCTATTGCTAGCTCAGCTGAATATTTCTTTAAGGCTCATTTGAGAATTCCCCCTCAAGTTCAATTCAGACGTCAGATTCCACCAAAAATACGGCCACTAAAAGTGAGGTTAATTTTTTTTATTTTTTTTTGTACAATATTTTGGCTCTCAACTTGACTTAACAATATGACTCTTATTTTAACTCTAGACTTTGAAAGTGATGACAATAGATGCACTTTATAACTATATTGACTTTTGAACATTATACTATACCAAGATGACACATTTAAAATATAAAGACTTCAGAAATACTCTAGATACATTTACTAAATAACCAAAGACTCTTAACTAGTGATCCCTGATACAATTCATCAAATGATAACCACACTATTTTATCCTTCCCATACAATGATTGACTCATAATGTTTATTTTGACGATAAATATACCTTGACAAAAACTTTATATGTCATAAGATACACAATATACACCAATTTTTGATAAGAATGATATAAACTATTAAAATAAAACAAAACCCAAACTTAACCAATATTTTTATAGAGTGCCTGACATGGGGCGAGCTTGCATGGAAGTAGAATTTGAGAATGATGGAAAGATATTACCACTCTTACAGAAATATCGTTTCGCCCTTTCTCATCGCTGAACCATCTAGCCACATAGACTTTATATGAAAAAACATCCAAATTAGCTCTAAACTTACAACATGGACAACATAGTTGTTGGCAGAATCAATGCAAATTTTTGCAAGACAACCTAGCTATGGTGAAAAGTCTAAAAATCCTTGACCAAAGTGCATTTTCTTCCTTTGGATCTCAAAATTGTTACTATGTAACAGATTCAGATGAGTTTGTAGGATCTTTGCTGCAAGAAATCAAAAATTTATGCATCCATGGCAGATATAAAGTGGAATGTAGATCCGAGTGTTCGGTGGTATCCTCTATTGACTTGTTGTATGCTTTAATTTCTCCTTAGCATCTGGCAGGTCTAATTCGACTTAAGAAAAAATGAAACAACGTAAATATATATTGACCAGATTGAAAGAGTATCCTAAAAGAACAGATGTCACAGAAACTGTTAAAGGAAGCCGAATAATTCTATTAATCTTCCATTTACATGTCTAGATGCTCACGACACACATGGAAATGAAGAATAAACAATATTAAACTAAATATACATAAGATTTTTATTATCGTAAACTGCTAACAAAATGGACCAATTCTTGAAACATCTCTCCTCTAATCAACCACGTCCAAATATTTATTACCGTCCTCTCCATTAACCAGGTTAGTTAATAACTATCATAGCTCTTCCCCGTACAATATATTAGAAATCCATTAACGAATTCGATCAGATTCCCTCTGATACCAAATAAAATGGAAAAACCAAACTGTTGTATTATTAATCATTCGCACCATTATATAGTCATATAGGAAATGTCTTTCCTATATTCATGGAGATCATATCTCCAATAATATCTCACTAACATTATTCCCATAATATATATTGTTATAACGATATATATACGGTCTTAACAAATTAAGATGGGGATGTAAGATTAAACCTGGAATGTGCACACAAGTCATGATTTAGGGATTACACCAATCATTGTCAAGTGATAATTTGTCAAAATCAAGTGTTTGCTAAAAAATTATTCAATTTATCTAAAATAAATGTAAATAAATTTAGGACCAAATAAATTTCTTTGTCTAATTGATGGATTTCACATTTCATAGCCATATAATTGGAATATATTTGTGTTTGAAGGTTAGAGAGACTGACAAGGATTCATGTATGTACATTTACTCAATTTTGCTTCATTTTGCATAAAAATGTTTACAATAGAATTTTGATATTGTATATTATGTTTCATTTATTTTATAAATAGAAAAAGGAAATACATAAGAGATTAACAACACACAATTTACTTAAATATATAATTAAAAGATACATAAATTAAATAAATATATGTTTTTACATTTATTTATATATTACTTATACAATATTAGGTTCGTTTAAGATATATATTACAAATAGTATAACAGATTATTTTCTCTTTTTATTTTATTTATATTTAATTATATTGGTAGAAAATAATATATATTTTTACTTTTAAAAAATAACTTTATATTATTTTTCTCTTTTTTATTTTATTTATTATTTTTTAGATTGGCGTAAAAATAATATAATTATTGTTACTATAACAAAATTGATTTTATTGTTGTTTTATAAAAGTGAAAATCAAATCAAATATTGGTGGTCATATTTATTTACATAATATAATATAGTATCCATTTTATTCTATTATGAAATTAAAAATAAAAATATACTATTAAACTCAAGCATGTATCTTGATAGAATTAAACAATAAAAATATAATTTAATATAACACTTATTTTTAATCATGGTTCAATTAAACAAACATATATACTAAATCAATATTATATCATAAGAAATAGATATTGCCACTAAAAATTTTGACATCTTGGCGATAAGTTTTTAAATTCTTATTATGTTAAGTGGGGGAAAACTAGGGCCATTTTTGCTCAAAAGAGTACTTCATAAATAGCCAAAACTACATAAAACTTCCTTATTCTTGTAAAAAAACCCAAGGAAAAAATGGGAGACACAATTTAGAATATATGAATTCACATTCTTTGCCCATATGTGTGGTCTCTCTTTAATTATTTACAAAATCAACACTACATAATTAAAAAAATCATTTTAAAATTAAAACATTAAAAAATTAAAAATTTATATAACATATCTTTAAAATAATTTTATTTTAAAAATTAATTGACTCTTAATATTATAATATTACAACACGATAAATTAAAAATGATTTTAAAGATAAAAGTATGATAATACATATATCATAAATATATCCATCCGACTTCCTCTATTTTAAAGAGTTGAGAGATGTTAATCTTGAAGTAATTATTTTGGATTAACACAAAATACCCCGATCCGATAGTACCGACCTCAAGTCCAACTTTGTGAAGATTTTCGCCCCTGCTTTAGGCGATCGAAGCAATCCTCGATGAGTGGAAGAGGATATCTGTTCTTGATGGTTAACTTGTACAAGGCCCTGTAATCCACACAAAGCCTAAGTGACCCATCGACTTTCTCTATTTTAAAGAGTTGAGAGATGTTAATCTTGAAGTAATTATTTTGGATTAACACAAAATACCCCGACCTAATAGTACCACGACCTCAAGTCCAACTTTGTGAAGATTTTCGCCCCTAGCGATCGAAGCAATCCTCGATGAGTGGGAGAGGATATCTGTTTCTTGATGGTTAACTTGTTCAAGGCCCCGTCACGGGTCCAGCTCGACTGAGCTCTAACCGTGCGGCACCGCTTACTCACTTCAAGTCCTTCCGCGAAGAAGGAACTCTACGCAAGTTACGGACTACGCCTTCAGTGTTTACCTGCACAAGAACACTCACAACACAATGGTATTCTTTTTGTATTTTTGATGGGTTTAATGCGGAAGCACAATAAAGCATGCAATGTAAGGAAATCTACTCTAAGTACAAGAGCAAATACACAATGCACTATACAGCTGGGAGAACGTGTAATTCTTATTAACTCTCACAGGACAAAACAGCCCAAAGTACAATAAGCCGTAGGCTCACGCCAAATACACACAACCACCGAGTCGGGCACAACCGATAATGCTCGGCGACTACTCAAATGATTACAAAGAACAATCCCCTCCCAAGGTCAATGACCAACAAGACTGCCCTGACGGTCCTGCACAACGCAGTGCAGGACGATGCCCACTGCCCCTTCCCAAATCGGGGACAGAAAGCACAAAACCTCTTTTCCACTCTTTGCCAGTATAGACTTGCGCTCACTCAAATCACTGCACAAAGATACGCTGCTAGCTCGCTTGATCGCATAGATAGCTTGTGAACGTCGGTACGGATGTAAGAGGTATACATCCGTCATAGACTCCCCCACTTAGAATCGGTGACGTCCTCGGCGCCGTGAAGACCCCACTGTATGTAGCCTGGAGGAGGCCCCCTATTCAGGTTCATTTCTGTTCCAAGGGACCAAGGCCCTTGTTCCTCGCAAGGAACGCTTTAACCTTGTCTTTGTACTTCCAAAGGGCTTCTTCTCGTTCCCATGTGGCTGAGTGACAACCAACCCACATCACAAAGAACTTCCTCACCCTTCTGTTGCCCCAACCCTCTGTCTTCACCTCAAGTATCTTGTCCAACTCCCTGTCTGGATTGTCTATCACATTGGCAGCTGGACGATTAGGCTGACTCCGTTCTGGCTCAGCTTCATCGGCAACAAAAGGTTTCAACTGGCTGACATGGAAGACGGGATGCGTCTTCATGTGTCGCGGCAACTTTAGTCTGTAGGCGACCTTGCCTACCCTGGCCAGAATCTCAAAAGGCCCATCAAATTTGCGGACCAAGGACTTTGCTGTTCCGGGAGGGGCCTTGAAGACTTCTGGCTCCATCCTCAGCATTACCTTACTTCCGACTTCCAACTCTGCGGACTGTCTAGACTGATCTGCATATCTCTTCATGCGTTCACCTGCTTTCAACAAGTGCAGCCTTGCAAGAGCAACACGCTCGTGCCAATCCTTCAGATATTCTGTGGCCGACGGACACCTTCCAAAGTATCCAGCAATCACTGTGTGAGGCAACAAAGGCTGTTGGCCCGTCGCGAGTTCAAATGGTGAATGCTTGCTCGACTCACTCTTCTGGCTGTTGTAAGAGAACTGTGCAAGGTCGAGAAGATCCGGCCAATTGGTTTGGTCACTCCGCACATAATGCCGCAAGTAAGACTCCAATACTGCATTGATCCTCTCTGTCTGGCCATCTGTCTGTGGATGAAACCTTGTGGACAACAACAACTTTGTTCCCACCAACCTGAACAGCTCTTGCCAAAAGTTGCTTGTAAAACGAGCATCTCTATCCGAGACGATGCTCAAGGGGATTCCCCAATACTTCACCACATTCTTGAAGAAATACTCTGCAGTTTTCTCTGCTCCACAAGGATGTTCACATGCGGTGAAAATGGCATACTTAGAGAATCTATCCACCACCACTAGGATGCTAGACATTCCCTTCACACTAGGCAATCCGGTGATGAAATCCATGCTCACACTTGCCCACGGCCTGACTGGAACAGGTAACGGCTGGAGAAGTCCTCTCGGCAACCGATGTTCTGGCTTATCCTGCTGGCAGATCAAACAAGAGCGGACAAACTCATCCACATCCTTACTCATCTTCGGCCAGTAAAAGCCCCTTTCCAAAAGAGCCATCGTGCGATTCTGCCCAGGGTGACCTGCCCATATTGAATCATGACATTCCTTTATCAAATCTCTGCGCAGGCTCCCCCACTTAGGGATGTAGACCCGACTCTGAGCAAACCACAACATCCCATCTGAAATGCTTGAACTTGTTTTTCAACCCTTTCTGAGTCTGATCTTCCACGGTCTTAACCAATGCAGCAGCTTGAGGATCCAGAACCAAGCCCTCCCGAATCTTCGTCATCAATTCCCCTGTCAATTCCACTCTACTCTCCCCATGAGTAGACACTGGGCTAACTGATGCTGTTGCAATGACCGCCAACTGTTGCTTTCTGCTGAGTGCATCTGCGACCACATTCTCCTTGCCTGCGGTATGCACAATTTCCATGTCGAACTCAGCTAGAAAGTCTTGCCATCTTGCCTGCTTTGGCGACAGCTTACTCTGAGTCAAGAAGAATGAATTTGATACATTGTCTGTCTTTACAATGAAGTGCGCTCCCAACAAGTAGTGCCTCCATCTTCTCAAACAATCAACCACTGCAGTCATCTCCTTCTCATGAACTGGATATCTTCTCTCCGCATCCTTGAGCTTCCTGGACTCAAAAGCCACTGGATGCTTGTCCTGAATTAGCACCCCGCCAATGGAAAAATCAGATGCATCTGTGTGCACCTCAAAAGGCTTGCTGAAGTCTACCAAGGACAACACTGGCGACGTCGTCAACTTCTCCTTCAAGAGATCAAAAGCTTCCTGACACTTAGCTGACCAACACCACTTCACATCCTTCTTCAACAATTCCGTCAGTGGACTCGCGATCTTGGAGTACCGACTGACAAACCTTCTGTAGTAGTTCGCCAAACCCAAAAACTGACGCACACCATGTACATCCTTGGGCGGCTCCCAATCCTTGATTGCTTCAAGTTTCCTTGGGTCAGGTTTGATCTTGCCCTTCCCCACAACATGCCCAAGAAAGTGAACTTCTTCCTGAGCAAAGGAACACTTTTCTTTCTTCACATACAAGTCATGCTCCCTTAACAGCTTGAAAACTTCTGCAAGGTGTACCCTGTGCTCCTCATGATTCTTGGAAAACACCAAGATGTCATCTAAGTATACCACCACACACTTATCCAGTAGTGGTCTGAACACATTATTCATGAGTGTGCAAAACGTCGCTGGCGCATTGCACAACCCAAAGGGCATCACAAGAAAATCATACGACCCATATCTGGTGACAATGGTCATTTTCTCATCATCTCCTGGAGCAATCCTGACCTGATAGTACCCTGACCTCAAGTCCAACTTTGTGAAGATTTTCGCCCCTGCTAGGCGATCGAAGCAATCCTCGATGAGTGGAAGAGGATATCTGTTCTTGATGGTTAACTTGTTCAAGGCCCTGTAATCCACACAAAGCCTAAGTGACCCATCTGACTTCCTCTATTTTAAAGAGTTGAGAGATGTTAATCTCGAAGTAATTATTTTGGATTAACACAAAATGTACTAAGTGACAACTCCCTTTAAATTCTCCATATATTTCCAATTGATGTTTAATATATGGTCTTAATCTAAAATATTTCTATTTTAAAAGGATCTCCAAACTCCACCCCAAGCTTGATATGTCATCATTTATTAATCACCTTCTCCAAAAGAGGGGAAAATTTTGAATGTCGGTCAAATGGATGTCAAATTCAAAATCAAACTACCCTATGAGAGTCATATGTCCATATAAAATTTAAGATCAGCTATGTTTATTAACATCTAACACTATTACACTTCTCCTCCCACCCCATATTCTATCACTATGTAAAAAGAGTTACTTGAATACACACTACTAAACATATTGTACCACGTATCTTTTGGAGATAAAATAAAAAATACAAGAACTATCAAAAAGATCAAATCAAAACAATGCACTAGATCAATTATATTATTAGTCTCCTATCTTAATAATACATTGTTTAGATATTTGATTATTTTGATAACTATCATATATATATATATATATATATATATAACATTGAATACTAATTTTTTTGGGTATTCAATCCAATTATCATTTTTCCTAATAAACTTATTGGTTTTATTACGCTGTATATTGTATCACTAAGAGTTTATATGTCTTAAAAAGTACTATAAGATTGTTCTTAATATACTCAACTTATGTTAATGTTGTTAGAAAAATAATACATTGTTATAGACTACTTTTACTATTCTCGTCTTTTTCCTTGGATAAGCCCTTCCCTAGTTCTTTCCTCTTCTAGGTTCTTCCTCTCTATACACTTCTCCTCGATGTATAAATATATGTAAATGTAATCATTCTTCTCACCAAGAAACAAATCATTTCTTCTTGTGTCAAATAAGCGTTGCATCCATTGGTATCAGAGCATGGTTGGCGGGGAACAAAATTTGTGTCTCGTGGCCTACTTGATTTAGTAGAGGTATTATTGATTTGTCCAACATATGTGGGCAATCAAAGTGAGTCTGCCAACCACGCTGAGTAGTATCCAGCTGGTGATTGTTTGACCTCCCTCTTTAAGAGATGAGCCATTCATTGGCTGCCAAGTTGTGTTATAAGTTTGCCACATCCCCATATTCGTTGGAAATTTCATCTCAGGCTCTAGATGTGCGACCAAGCCTTCTCTGAGATGGCAAGTTGTTTTATGGCAGCGTCTTGTCTGAACGTGGCATGAGACTGGAGTGATTTTTCTTTGGAAACGACTTGTAACAAGAGCAAACGTTGAAGAGCCGAAGCTTGCATTGGAACGCCCATTTAGGGCTCTGGCTGTGCTAAGGAGTTGGTTTACTAACTCCCACCAAACTATGGTTGAACGCTAAGTTGGGTTTGATGTCTTGGTCGAGTGTTTAGTTGTGTAGTTGAAGTCGAACGTTTGGGAGAGGGAAATATTTTACTCTTACCAAACCTGATAGCAAGGTTGCATGCTTCTTCCACTCTCTCAGCCGCTGGATTTTCTTGCTATGTTGGATGCATGTCTCGAGTAGGACCCCAATAGCAAGGTTACATGTGAAACCTTTCAAGTTTGAATGTTATCCATTCCACAACAAACCAAACTGAGTAGTTTGGAAGAGGGACAAGCTATTCAAGTTGTCTGAGTGGAGGTGGCGAGCTAGTAGAGGTAGATCGGACCGAGCAGGGACTGGGTAGACTTGATATAATCCTAGACAAGCCATATGTGAGGCGTCCGCTGTGACCTTGTCAAGCTATAAGAAACTTGGAGCATAAGGAAACTTTGAAGCATTATAAATTTTGGTAACCAACGTTGATTGGAGTGCCAGAAGTCTGTTACGAATTATGAAGGAGAAAGTAACATATGTCACGTATTCCCGTTGTCGAGAGCAGCGCTGCAAGTAATCCAAAAAATAACTTGCCAAGCCAAGAAGAGATCACTGGAATTTACTTTTCCTCACTGGACACACTTTAGAATAGCGGAAATCTACAATACGACGAGCTTGTGCATCAAGGGTTACTGAAGTGGTTCTGGTTCGAAATACGGCCACAAATCTCATGTCTGTCACTTAGTTGTTGAATCACAAGCTCAAAGTGGATTTCCTTGTTCAGAATGGCATCAAGTCCTGTTTGATATCTCAAAACGGTAAGATACTTGCTAGAGCATTTTTAAGGATCATTTATTTGCACTAGATGCAGTTTCATCCTTTGCAGTTGTGTAATCTTCCTCCACAGTGGAGTCCATTGCACTCTAACATTATCGGTTTGGACATATTTTGGCCAGCTCCTCTATCAGCTCAGTTCGAAGAAGATGGTACGAGGACTTCCTCCTCTCTCTCATTCATTACCTCTTTGTCCTAGATGTCTGGCGGAAAACAACATCACAATCCATTTGAGATAAGTACATTCCATGCCAAGAATCATCTAGTGGTTATGCATACCAATCTTTATGGACCCTTGCCTACCTTTTTTAAAGGATTTCAGTATTTCCATTTATTTATTGATGATTATTCCCGCAATACTTGGGTGTTCTTTCTCCAAAAGAAGAGTGAAGCATTTGAAAAATTTAAATCTTCTATAGGAGTGTTGTTCAGTAGATCGGAAGCCCCTTCAAGTCCTCCACTCAGATCGAGGGGGAGGAATTCATGTCAAATAAGTTCTTGGAATTCTTGAAGGAGCATGGCATCACACAACACCTGACTTCCCCTATACTCCACAACAAAATGGAATTGCAAAGCGTCGCAATAGGACTGTCATGGAGATGGCTCGTTGCGTGCTCTCTATTGCGAAGTTGGACAGCAAATTTGAGCACAAGAAGTCCAGAAATTTTTTTATCTTCTTAATCGAGCACCTACAAATATCTTGAAGGAAAAGACACCAAAAGAGGTATGGAGCAATCACAAACCATCTATTTCTCATTTAAGAGTATTTGGTTGCACTGCTTATATGCATGTTCCAAATAAGAAGAGGAAGAAGCTTGATACAAAAACACACCAGTGCATATTTTAGGGTACAATACCACCTCCAAAGCATATCGTCTCATGGATCCTGAGACAAAGAAGATATATGAGAGAAGAGATGTTGTTTGTGACAAGTCATCATTTGACTTGTTTCCACAAAAGGAAGATTCAACACCGACCCCCTCTCATAAACTGCTCACACATCCAGATGATGAGCATGAGGATCCTACAGAAAAAATAATGATGAGATATAAGGAGAATTGTTTGTTGATCTTGGAAATTTGGAAAGCAGTTATTCACATCACCAAAGCAGTGTCCGAAATGGGTCAAAAGCACCATAAGAGACTCCCACCTGAACTCTCTTTTAGACACTTCAACAAGATTTCATACGAGAATTCAAGCAAGAATTGAAGTAAATATCACACTCATGATTTCAATGGTTGATGGCACCGAACATGGTTTAGTTCGTGAGGCACTCAGTCAAGAGTGGAAGAAATCCATGGATGCAGAATATGACTCTTTGATACAGAATTAAATAAGCAAACTTGTTGATTTGCCTACAGTAAGAAGTCCATTGGCTGTAAGTGGATTTTCAAAACAAAATATAGGGAAGATGGATCTATCAACAAGCAAAAAGCATGACTAGTTGCAAAAGGTTATGCTCAACAGGAAGGAATTGACTATGATGAGACCTTTGCACCTACTACGAAGATCAAAACCATCAAGGTTGTCTGTGCACTGGTAGCACAAAATGGATGGAGACTTTAGCAGATGGATGTTAAAAGTGCTTTCTTGAATGGTGATCTCAGAGAAGAAGTATACATAACCTAGCTAGAAGGATTTGACGATGAACAACATCTTTAGAAGGTATGTCATTTAATTAAGTATCTTTATTGACTCAAACAGAACCTAGGGCATGATACATAAAAAAATAGATGATCACTTATTGCAGCATGGTTTCACACGTAGCCCCTCTGATTCAAATTTATATATCAAAAAGATAGATAAAGAGATTGTCATCTTGGTTTTGTATGTAGATGATCTTGTGATTACAGGAAGTTCTGACAATATCGTCGAAGATGTTAAGAATGATTTGAAGAAATATTTTGACATGACAGATTTGGGGCTACTTCACTATTGTCTTGACTTGGAGATATGACAGATGAAATACACCAAGAAACTCCTGAAAAGTATGGCATGACTGATTGTAAACCTATATCCACTCTAATGGAAAAAGGTTTGCAACTTTTGAGATTCCAGGATTCACCTCAAGTAGATGGTACTCTCTACAGACAACTTGTTGGGAGTCTCATTTACTTGACATATACCGACTAGATCTTTGTTTTTATGTAAGCTACCTTTCTGGATTCATGCAGGAGCTGAAGAAATGTCACTAGATAGCAGCAAAGCATGTGTTAAGATATGTCTGAGGTAAAATCGACTATGGTGTGGAGTATCGAAGAACTCCCGCCTCTTCCTATAGGGATATACAGACTCAGACTATGTTGGATCTATTGATGACAAGAAATCAACTTCAAGTTACATTTTTCATCTTGGGTCTAGTCCTATCTCTTTTATTAGTAAGAAGCAAACTGTTGTTTCTCTCTCATCCACTGAGGTAGATTATCGCATCACATGAGGAGCTATGTGCGAAGTGATTTAGTTATGTCACATTTTAGTAGATATGGACATTTCTGAAGAAAATCCTCCCATCATTCACTGTGACAACCAGGGTGTGTTAAAACTTGTGAAAATCATTTTTCCATGAGAGAACCAAGCACATAGAGGTTGAATGTCACTACATTCGAGATCAAGTTTTGAATCATTATATCCATCTCAACTACTACTTTGGACAAATGCTTAGATCGCATATATTCTCACCAAGTCCTTGGCAAAGAGAAATTTGAACTATTTCAGGGGTACATTTGTAAAAACAATGTATTAAGGGGAGGAATGTTAGAAAAATAATACATTGTTCTAGACTACTTTTACTATTCTTGTCTTTTTCCTCTGGATAAGACCTTCCCTAGTTATTTCCTCTTCTAGGTTCTTCCTCTCTAGAGACTTCTCCTCCATGTATAAATAGACGTAAATGTAAGCATTCTCCTCACCAAGAAATAAATCATTTCTTCTTGTGTCAAACAAGCTCTTCCTTCAAATGTAATTATAGGGTTACGATTCAAGTTTGTCTTGTGTTATGGAATATGCCTATTTAATCCTTTTCATAACTAATTCTATCTCCTCCTTAGGGTTAAGCCTAAGTAATATTCTACCACCACTATCTTGTGTTTGATGAAAAAGTGTTGCGTGTGGTAAATAATTGCAACATGTATGTTGCATACCGTCATTACTTATAAAAATATTGGGAATCAAACAAAGAAATATGTGCTTGTTATAAATACAATGGAAGCCTTTCTAATTGAAGGACTCGTTGCCAAAAGTATTCAATATTTTCTAGCGAGCATATTTTTATGGAAGACTTGTTTTTATATTAATAAAAATATATCTTCAAACGTAAAAATATCTATAGATTTTTAACATCAGCCTTATTTTTCCATTAATTAAAACAAATATCTTTGTAATTATCTTGAACAAGTAAAAATATGTACATATTTTTAACACGGCATTGATTAGTTTAAATTCACAAGCGGTTGGAAGGATATACTTGCTTGAAATCAAAGAGTTTGAAATTCCAAAATCATCCAAATGGTAGCTTCCATCCCTAGCTATAATTATGGGGGTTGATTCCTCTACTTTGTTAATGTGCTATATGGAAAACTCAACTATTATGGAACTTGATACAACTTCTCTCTGTCATTTTATTTATCCGAAATTGTAAATTTGAATTCCAAACTCTAGATTTTGATGTTCACAACTTCGAGTTAAATGAAAATGGGGTAAATACAAGAGTGTGGTATCATGACCTACGATGATGGTAGATTTTACACACAATGAGTTGTTTGAAAATATGTTTTTGAGAATGTAATAAGTTTGGACAACTATTGCATCATGTTAGGGAGTAGATATCTATCACTTTGTGACTTTTTTTCCCAAATAGGAATATATGCAAAATTCAGAAGCATATACAAGGCATGTGAATTGTGTGAAAAATGGTTACAAAGAGACATGAACTCATGGATCATATAATTAAGGGTATACACATAATGGGTTCTTTGAATGGCCTTCAAACACCCAAAACACAATGGGTAGTAGAGTTTTATCCTATGTAATCTCAAGTAACAAGGTAAACATGTATAAAAATTGTGGATGCATTCACATAGCTTGTGAACTGTTGGAAAAAATGAAATTTTTGAAATGGCCTTAAAATATTATAGAAAATGTTTTTGGAAAATGTTTAGCCTAAATCCACAACCTACTCTAATATCATCTCAACTTGTGTCAAAATGGGATAATGTGAGCGGGGCACAAACACATCTTAAAGCATGTGGACAACATTAACATTTTTGGAGCTTGAAGGAAAGATAAAAATTAGTCAAACTTAACCAGGCATCTTCTATTTCATGATTGTTTTCCATTCCTTTGACTTAGCCTAGTTTTGGGATTTTATATTTTTATCATGAAATCCATAAAGGAAAGGACGATAGGCATGTGGAATGGTCATTATTATGATTTTCTTTTGGATTTCAATATTTTATTTACACATATATGTTTTTATATGTTTGTGAATGATAAAATCATAAGAGGATTATATACCTAAAATTATTTGAGTAAATTAGTTGTCTTAAATATAATTTACTTATTTTGAGTGCACATTTTGAATAAGGCTTGACTATATTATTTATGAAATATATGATTGATGAAATGCGTAGGTTATGATCAACTATTATCGTTATAAGTTAATAGTATGAGTGTATAATAATTTGTTCATTCATTGAAGGATTTCATTCATCTAGTTTTACATAAAAGAATATAGTAGCCCTAACCTCTCATTAGAGGGTAAGCTAAAACATTCCAACAACATTCTTGTTGAATCTGTTTTTGCATGTTGCAAGAAGTCAAATATTTTGTAATTCTTTGTGTTTGAAGGAATTCTAAGTACATGATGAATTGTTATCTTCTAGAAGTTTAATTTTCATTTCTTGCAAGAGATAAATTAGTTTTCTTGAAACATAAAAATCATGAAATTAGGTTTATTGAATTCCCCGATTTGTATTAGCATTGTAAGAAAGGTAGACTCTTTTTCTAATCCCAGAGCTTGCATTTGGAAGGAATGAAAAATGGGAGGAAGTAAGGAAATTTTTTTAGGAAGCAAACAAAATAGTTGGGATAATGGAACAACCATGAGATTGGGAAGAAGGGCCATGGGAATAAGGAATCAAGATTTTCATGAACCTTTAAATTTTTTTTATATGGTTGTGAATTGTTTATATTTAAGGTTAGGTTTCTTGTTATTTGATATTTTGTGTAATTCAAATGTTGTATTTGTAAGTTCCCCAATAGATATCTAAGCAAAATGTAGAAGCATGCATAAGGCATGTGAATTGTTTAATGAAATGATTGAAAGAAATGTGGTCTCATGGACTTCAATGATGAGACGAATTGGATTTAAATATAGACACTTATATATCTATTTAATGGTTGTCTAAAATAATATTTGTGTGCATTCGCGGGACACAAATATGTGTATACATGTTTTGTCTTCTAAACCTTTGAGAAATGCTAAATATTCAATTTCATAAATATTGGTGTGGCATTTTTTAAGTAACAACCATTATTACTTGCGTGGTAAGAGTTAATGTCCCCTATGTTCCGATCAATCTAGTGCATATTTTATTAGTAATATTGAAATTTATCAAGTTTTCTACAACCCTTACTATATGTGTCAAAATTTATGCTTAACATACCATGTTCTCCTATTCTTAAGTATTTTTTATTTTTTGTATGTAATTTTGTTGTAGTATTAATGTGATGTTTATATTATTAAAACATATAATACTGTAAATGTGTGTGTAGCCAACCTCATTGTAGGAACAAACAGACGGGGATGTTACCTTAAAATTTCTATATCACTTGCTATATGACAATGCATTTCCATATAAACCTTACATTTGTAATCCACCTGGAATATCTTGTGCCTTAAGTGTTATAGTGCTCACCAGATTTATTCTCTATTTTATGCTAACTAATTTCATTATTTGTATGGAGACATTCGATACGTATTACAGTTGTTGCAGCGAAGCCTCGATGGACGTTGAAGTCTGGAGAATTCTTAAGGATGGAGGAGTCACAACTTTCCTGGAACGTCTGAAAGAGAATTCAGCTATGGTGACCAGTTGTATTCTGACTTCTTGGAATATTAACAAAGTTAAAGTGGGAGATACCAGGTTCACCATATTGGTTAAATCTATCACTAATTCCACTAGTCTTCTAAATTCAGGCACAGATTTCGTCAAAAACCTCTTGTAGTCGGAACTGCAGAATTTCTGGGAGAAGACGTGGGTTTGAGCGAGATTTTATCCAGATACGAGTTGGGATTTGAGAGTCTCTCTCTAGCCTCCTTGGGACAAAGTTTAAAAACAAATCATGCGGTACTTCACAATGGACGGGATGTTTAAGGTGTTTCATGGAGTGTATTTCTTCCTACGTCACGGTAGAAAGGTAAACCTTGCAACTTTTTTATTTAATTCGAGTTCTGTTTCTATCATTGTTGCTCATAAAGGGGTCAGTCTGGTCCTTCACCAAGGCTTGTACATATTGTATTCATCAGCTGCTCTAGTGGCGGTTATTCCCCCTACCCTATGCATGCTTCCCAGGGGAAGCGTAAAACCTTGTACCCATCTTCTTATTTCAATCCTTCTACCACTGCGTTCGGCCCCCTTTGTTGAAGCTTCTGATCCACCCTCTTATTTTTCATGTTCCGACTCCCTGAATCACTACTCCATCCCAATTTTCATCCTTTCTCCCTCGAATTTCGTGGCTCGTAAGAGTGATCATCGTCTTAGTCTCCTTCGTTATGACTCCGACGATTCTGTGGAATTTTTTTCTCATCCCCACTCTTCTCCTCCTCCTTCCCCTGGCCCTGCAATGCAGCAAGAGGTTCCCCACTCTCTGGTGCACCACTCCACACCAGCTGAGCCTCCCAATTCTCTAGCCATTTTGGCCAAGATTTACGATGAGGATGATACCAAAGAGATGTAGCATGATCAGACGGATATTTGTAACGACCCGAGTGGATCTCCATCCCATATTAAGGATTCTATCCCAATTTCGGTGGCTTCTCTGTTCGAGGATATTAACATATACACAAAAATCATCAATGGTATTCTGGTTAAAATCAAGAGTGTTCAAGGTAATCAACGATTAAAAATTCTACACAGATAAAGTTGGCGCTGACATTAAAACAGACCATGAAGAAATGATCAATCTTGTCAATATTTTGGTTAATTCTAATAGATATGTTTCTAACGCGGACAATGAGGCCACCAATATTCTAAAGGAAATTAGGAAACTCTAATGTTCACTTCTTGTGATAGTGTCTCTCTCAGTGTCTTCTTAATGGAATTTTTGTAAAAGGATGGGGATCCATTCAAAACCCCCAACTTCACCCTTTTTATTAAAAATTGGAAATACTTTCAAAGTACTATTATAGTTGGTCTTTTGGATATTATTATGATTTGTTCATTATATTAGCGTTTATATGCTAGCTTGTTTTGACAAGATGATGTATGTGGCATATGATGTTGATTCACTTATTTTAATATTATTACATGATTTAGATGTGATGCTTTAGATATTGTTGATTCCGTATTCACATGGATCTTATTTTGGATATATCATGGTTAATTTTTATAATTTTTTATATATCTCATTGATGGATGGATGTTGATGTAACTTATTGGATTAGCTAGCATATGATTGATTTGGATCATTGGATATGTTTATTATTGTTTTACTTAGTTTTGGAATCGAGTAGGTATGATATGTGAATTGAGTGAGCAAGCTATAGGTTATGTCATATGAGAACATGGAATTCAAGGGATGCATCTCCAAGTTGCACAATAGGTCGTTTAGGCTTAATCTACTCCCTTTATTTATTTTGGCCTTGTTTTTTTGTTTTGTGGACTATATTTGGGAAATGTGGAATTTAACATCTAGATATGTGTATTATATTATTCTTGGGAACTTTTATTTCACTTGTCTCTACTTAAATTAATTTAGTTTAATCTCTCTTTAATTGCTTGTTTAAGTTGTTTTTTCGAGCTAATTACTTCCAATTTGTTTGATATGCCTTAATTTGGGTTGTCCATGATTAAATAGGTTTTGGGTTACCTAATTATGGATTAGGTAGACTAGCCACCCCTCTTAAATTTCATCTTATCCCCAAAACTCGGATTTGGGGAAAGAGTGACATTTTGGATGAGTGAAAGGCAAGTAAAATGCTATATTTTCCTCAAAAAGAGTCCATGAGTACCATACATATGGGTGGGTGAGCTCTTTTCAAGGCTCATAAAGCCTATTTTCCCCCTTTGACCTCTTTTTCAACCACTTTTTTTTATGATTCTTGGATTTGGGGTTGGAGGGAGATTTAGGTGCTTAATTCTCCATGTGGAGATTTGATTTGATTGTTTTTGAATTATTATTCTCTTTTATTGATTTATTGGTGCACATTTAGG